>LR749667.1:374621-652754 GCA_902729485.2 Mus minutoides | reverse complement strand
GGAGCACCAAAAAAAGAAAAAAAAAAATTCTAGATCTGGCTCTTGGCCCCCACTGAGCTGCTTAGCATTTCAAAGGGCAGTCTACTCTGGAAGCTCCTCCCATGGCAGCTCCAGGGGGTGGGGGTGGGGGATAGAGAAGCAGGCCCCCCTCTTTGGAACTGGGCCACAAGTTCTCTTGCATCCCTGTGTAGCCTGGATCCTTCCAGCAGTTCCAGCCTGTTTTCACATGCCTGGGTATAAAGTGCAGTCCTTGCAGGTCTGGGGCATCAGCACCACCTGGGCTCCTACCTCTTGACCTTTGACCTATGACATTGACCTCTTAAGGGGCAGAGCCCTGGACCTCTACGTATTAACAAGAAGCATTGAGGTGGCTGACACACACCAAGGACTGAAAATTGCTGCACTCACGCAGGCATGTAGGAAGCAGGCTGATATTCCTAAGGACCTCTGTACCAGGCATACATTTGGCATTAGGTGAGTGGTCACCGAGGAGTAAACTAACACTTGTATGTAGTGAGGAAGATGAGAGTGTTTGCAGGGAGGATGTCCTAATGGGCAAGACTGTCCTGAACATGGGTGGCTCCAAGCCATAAGTTGGGGGGATGGGATGGAATTAAGGGAAAAGGAGAGATCCAGGTTGCAGGGGCGCTCTCTCTCTCTCTCTCTCTCTCTCTCTCTCTCTCTCTCTCTCTCTCTCTCCCTCTCTCTTTCCTTCCTGGTTGCCATGATTTGAATTGCTTTGCTCACTCCCCCACTGATGATGGAATGCTTCCTAAAACTATGAGCTTACAATAAACAGTTCAAAGCAGCAAACAAACAAACAAACAAACTACTCAACCCACCTAAGTGCTTCCAGAGAACAAGAACCAGGCTTTCGGGTTTCCTGGCAGTATTTTTCTGATTAGTCTGATGTCTGATTGGAGAATGAGTGGATCTCTATTGTGTCTATATGGAATCTACCTGTGAGTGCTTCTTGCTGCGTTTGGAGCCTGGAATGATAGGAGGACTGTTGTAAATGGTCAAACCCCCAAACTCTCTGGTTGGAATTTACCGGGCTGTGCACGTCTTCTAGGCAGTCTTGATTCTGTAACTAAGCTGCGTCTAGAGGTAACAACAGTGACATTGGCAGTTATGCAGGAGACCTCTCCCCCATGGAAAGAGGAGTAGAATAATCCAAGTTAAATACTTATCTGACGCTCTCTCGGCTTCTGGGATTCAAGCAAGTTCTCTGCATATTCTCATCTGTAAAGTGGGGGAGCATGCACTGCCCTTTCTTATGCTTGAGGGAAGTACCTGTGTATCCTACATAAAAAAAAAAAAACACGACCCTTTACCCATGAGTCAAGTGTAAACTCTATGTGGAAACACTGTTTAAAAGATTAGGTTCTGAACTTGTCAGATTTCCTCCAAGCCTGCAAATGTTGATCCCGAGAAGGGACACTGGAGAATGTGTGTCCTGGGGTTCTCTCCGCTGCCAGGGGGCAAAAGCACACTCAGGTGACCTCAAGGAAAAGCCATCTGGCAGTGAAGTCATTTCACTAAGAGTACTATAAACTGAGGCCGAGGGCCTTGAAGGGCCTCCAGGCACCAGGCATTTTGAGAACTCCTTTCTTTGTGTCTGTAGGCCTCACCTACCCTCCTTCTGGCTTCTCTCTCAGAGCTTCACCCATACATATACTTTCCTCAGCTGACAGCCTAGCACTCTGGCCTAACAACACTCCCTCTAACTGGGTTCCCCCTTAGCCTTAATGGCCTTTCCGAGTCCTCTCTTCCCATATATTTTTTCTTTTCTGATTCTGTTTGTTTGTTTGGTTTGATTTGGCTTTCATGAGACAGGGCGTCATGTTACCCTCAAACTTACTATGTAGCCAAGGGTAGCTTGGAACTTCTGGTCCTCCTGCCTCCACCTCCCAAATGCCGCAAGTCATTCTTATCTTTAAACCTCTGCACTCTCCACCAAAAACCGCATTCCCAATCTTTAAAATGCATTCTCAGTTTTAGATGACATACAGTCCCACTAGGGCTACAGTGGGACATGGCCATGCATGTACACAATGTATGATGGTCAGACCATTGTCATCAGTCTGTCTGTCGCTCCAGATACTCATGGTTTCTTTGACGAATGTTGAGTGCAGTCAAAGTCTTTTCTACCAGCTGTTTTGAAATATAAAATTAATTGTTGCCAACCACAGTGGCCTTTTCAGGTCGGCAAATGTTGAGAGTTTCTAGTTGGTCCCTTGTAGTTCGGCTATGAAAAAGCAAGAACCTGATTGATCCAGTAGACTATAGGCTGAGTCCTGGTAGACTGAGACCCAGAGCAGGGGTCAGCTTATGAATGGGCTCTCCTTGCACGAGATGCTTGGCCTAAGCCTGACAACTCTAGGCAGAGGAGGGATGGTGTCACGCAGCCTGTGCCTGCTGCTTTGGAAGAAATTTGAATGAAGCATTGGTTGCCAGAAGCACCTGTGGGTGAAAGATCCCAGGAAGGAAAGCCCTCTCTAAACACTGATAACTCATGTCTCCTACATCCCTTGTGCTTGAAAGCATAGCCCTGGTCAGTCTTGTCGGCACTTGGCCGGCCTCTCAGGACCTCATTAGCATATGCTCTCAATCAAAGCAGGAAAGCACACATGTCATTTTCTTTAGGAAACATTGTGGAACCAGAGTGATTAGCCTGCCCATGACACCTGAGAAAGCCATTGCCAACAAGCCAAGGAACAGAGGCCAGGCTCAGCGAGAGGCAGCCAGTGAGTGCAGAGATCCAGTGGATTGTAGAGCTGCCCTGAAAGAAACGAATGTCCTTTCCACCCTCAAACTACAAACACCAGGATGGTTTTCTCGACCTTCTCATTGACTTTGTATAGTGTTCAAAGTGGTGTCGTCTGGATTTGACTCATAGGGTCTCAGAGGCCAGACTTAACAAATCACCTCAGCTATCGCCTTCCCTAGAACACCTCCTAAGCCAGAGAAAAGACTTGCTGAGCCAATTCAATAAATGCTGGAAATTAAAAGAAAGGGCCTGAGACAGGAAGAGGCTTGGCCAAGGTCACTAAAAACTCTGATGGCAGGAAGAGAGAGGGAGCCCAAGTTTCTTGCTCTATCCAAGTGTGTTCCTTATACCATAGTTCATACCTTAAGTTTCAGGCTTTATCTTTAATCTCTCATTCAAAGGATTCCACCAGTCATTAGTATATCCTCCCCTTAAATATAGCTAGAGATTGAAAATGTATGACCTTGCTCTAGTAAGGTTCCATCTGCCCAGGTGACTAGTTTGTGTCAAGTTGGCAAAAACTAACCAGCACGAGCCTTAAGCCATTCATTTAGTCCTTTGGCTAGCGAGCTTTCAGCCAACCCCAGCTTTGTGTCAAGGATGATATCATTTCCTATCGATTGAAAGGTCATGTGCACTCATACCAGCTTCAGTCCTCAGTATTTAGACAGATATTTGCACATAAGTAGAACACAACCCAACAGAGCAGGTAGTGTTCTTCTCTGACACTTACAAAGCTAGTTCCCCCAAAGATTCTAGAGAGTCCTTCCTCACCGGGTAAGTCAGATGATTGGAGCTGCAAAGCAAAATCTCCTTCCTGTTTCATGTAACGTATGTTTTTGAAACACAGGTCATATACTGCATGAGCGCAGTGCTCAATCCCTCCAAGAATCTCTTCCTTGCAATGTAGCTCCTGCTCCCACTCATCTTCCTTCTCGTTCCTCCACGGGCCTGCCTCAGTTTATCTTATCAGTCTCTTCTTTGCCAGATGTAAACTTCTGAACTCTAAATATAGTCTGAGAATGCAGTGAAGTCCGACCGACCGTGAGCTCCCTGTCACTGCCTGCATTCTGAGTGCTGCCCAGGTAGAACAGAGGGTCTTTCTCTACTGACTGCTTACCTACGCTCTCCTGCCTTGTCCTGCCTTCCTAGGTCTCTGACCTCATCCCCTCCTCCCTCTTCTCCATCGTGTCCCTGCTTAGTTGTCATACAGTAAGTGTCGATAACCATCTTGGTTTGTGTTTAGCCCTCACCAGACTCTTTGGGAAAACAGATGTGGTGTCTGTCTTTAAGGACCTCACCATCTTGCTAGTGGAATTTGTCCTCCCCACACCCTGTTCCCCGCGAAGAAATAATGAGCGAAGAACCAAGACACACAGAATCCAGGGAAGACTGTCTGCTAGACGTTTTCCTCCTCCGAGCATCTCTGTAGTGGTTTGGTAGACTTCTGGGTTTGACTGAAAACAGGTCTCTCAGCTCAGATGCCAGCGTGGAGCTGGCACCCAGCCCAGGCTGTCAGGGGCTCCTGTCAAACTTTTGTCATTGTGTTGACCTAGACGGCTGCAGACTGAAGACCTTTGAGTTCCATCATCTGCAAAGAAAGGTGGGGTGCCTACAGGGACTGACACCTCACAGGCCACAGGACAGCTTTCCAGCACCTGGCGCCTGCCCAGCGCCAATCCAGAAAGCACAGGAGGAAAGTTCTTTTAGGTGTTGGCATGAGCGTGCCAGAGTCGGGGCTTTGGGGAGATGACAGGTTTAATTTGCTTTGACAGTGCTTTCCCCCCAGGAGAAAATTCACCCTGACTCCCCGCCCCCTGCACACCAGGAACTCGGCTTGTTTGCGTTCTCATTTTTACCACGGGGAGTTTCTGTATGTTTTGCATGTGTATGTGTTTACCCCCAATAACCCACATGTCCTTATTTGGATTCATTAGACCAACTGAGTGTTTTGTTGTAGTTCACAAATGGAAGACATGTGTGAATCTTAAAGCCTAGAGACCGGCTCGGCTAGGTTCTGGGCCAGCCACTTTACATGTACAACATGGCCCTGTTTATTATTCTCTGTGATAGCTCTCTGGGGGTGGATGCTGTTACTAACCCCACTTCACAAATAAGGTTGGAGAGATGCCTTTCCCCAAAGACACTTAGGTCATAAGGGACAACCTGGTTCCAAACTCCACGTTTGGCCCAGGCCATACAGCAGTTCCCAGGACATGCTTCACTTACCAGATTCACGTTCTTAGCCATGTGAGCTTGAGTTAGTAACTTTAGCTTCCAGTCTCCAGTAAGCCTCTAAAATAACTGAACGTGATTCCTGTTTTGTAATTATTATAAGGATTGAGTTAGACTATCTGGTTATGTATTTATAGGTTCATTTAAAAGGATGAGGAGAGTCTCTTAGACTCCTCCCTCAACCTGGCCTTAAGGTTGAGTTAAATAGTAATGTGGCCATCAGGTCTTTTTTGTGTCTGCTTTTGGTTGCTTTATCATAAACTGAGCTCAGTCTATGTCAGGAGTAGAGAGGATGCAGCAGGTGTAAATCTCACTAGCTAAAGTCAAGATCATGTCTTGGGGTCAATCTTGTTCACAGCATTAGCTGTCATCATCCGAAACGGCAGCCAGAAGCAGTCATCAGACGATTGGACCACTGTCTGGGTGGCAGGCAGAACTCATTTCCTCAGCCAAGTTCTCTCACGTTTCTGGCACCTACCTTTACAATGCAGGGAGAGACACAGAAATAGGAAGAAAATGGAAGTAACCACAGGCTCAGACACATCACAGAGACATAGTGGGACTAAGGATGCAGAGAGATCCTCTTTGTCCTTGGTCAAGGATCCAACACAGTCCTCCTAGGGTCACAGGGGTTTGCCTGCTCAGACTGGGATCGCAAGCAAATGTGCCTGTTGTGCCTACACATGGTGACTTGGTAGAGGAGCTGCCCCCTGCTCTTCCATGATGATGGCTCTGGGAAACAGGAGGCTCCTGAGTTGCTCCCATTATCCTCCAGCATTCAATAGTTTCCTTGCTGAGCCTGGAGGAGCAAGCTTTGGGGGGTTTGTGTTTTTGTTTTTGTTTTTGTTTTTGAGAAAAGGTTTCTCTGTGTAGCCCTGGCTGTCCTAGAACTCACTCTGTAGACCAGGCTGGCCTAGAACTTAGAAATCCACCTGCCTCTGCCTCCCAAAGTGCTGGGATTAAAGGTGTGCCCCACCACTGCCCAGTGGCTTTTGGGGCTTCAAAAAACAAAAAAATAGAAAGAACAAATACAGGCAGGACTTCCAAAGCATCTGCCTTCAAAGGACGTCAGTGTCACATGTGGCCTACTTCTCCTTAACATAGCCATGTCAAGGATTTATTCCAGTAAGAAATCATCAGTAGACAGAATGAGCCCTGCAGTGAAATACCCACTTCCTCATGACTAATGCCCTTCAAAATCTGGGGATGGGGGGAGGGGACACTTTTTCTTTTCTTTCCTCTGAAGATACCGGTTTGTGTCTTCAGCAATGTTGTGTTCAGCATCCACAGGACATTCCCACTCACAACCCATGTCCAGAAGAAAAGAAAAGAAACCTTTAAGTTTCACATTCCAAGACTGCTGGGGGGGGGGGGGATGTTAACAAGTTCCTGAAAGTCACCATTCCTATCAGGGCCCACTGCTCTGACAGAAAAACAAAAAAGCCAAGGCAGAAAAGGCCAGCATTTTCCAGTTTACTGTATACTCAATTATGAAAATCAGTTACTCACGGGCAGTTTAATTCTTAATTCCAGTTCAGGCATATTGGAAGGTGCACCTTCTACTAAGCAAAAGCAGCTGGAATGTGAACTTTAAGCAGAGCAAAAGGAACCCAGGGGCAGAGACTGGCCAAACACTGATTGGGAACATGCACCACATTTATGAAATCAGGGTCACACTTCTCAAGAGTCTATGACGATCACGTCAACACCAAAGTTTAGCACAGGGATATCTGGGTGGTCAGTGGAGACTTGATATTCATGGGATCTTAACCTTTTTTTTAAACTGCAGTTTAGAAAAATGTGTGTTTCTGTTTTGTCTGCCTTTGTATGTGTACTATATTCATGCAGTACCCACAGAAGCCAGAGGAGGGCATCAGATACCCTAGAACCAGAGTTACAGATGGCTGTAAGCCATCATGTGGGTGCTGAGAACTGAACTCAGGTCCTTGGCCAGAGCATCAAGTAACCTTAACCACTGAGCTACCTGTCTAGCCCCATATTCATGGGATCTCAGGTGAAGCCCAAGTTGCTAACGTTTCCTTTATATGGAAGAAATTCTATTCACATAAACATTTTATCAAAAGCAAATGTTGTCCAGATGGCTCCCTTCCCTTTCACATTGCCGTCTTCAAATTATTTTCTTAAAACTGTGTTTCTTAAAACTATGCCTTCCCCCCAAACTAACAGGCCAGGACAAATTCTTAAGAACCCAGGCTGATCTGTTCTGTCAGATTTAGCCACTGACACTATACTGTGTCCCAGAAAAAAAAAAATAGGTTTTCCTCACTTGGTCACTACGGAGGACTTTGGCAGGTGAGAAGCAGGTTTGTGTCCTACAGACTTTATAAATCAGAGTCTTGAAAGTGTATGGGAGACATCTGCAAGTGGATCCTGCTGAGTACAGCTAGTGGCCAGTGACTATCAGAGGGATACTTGTGCCTTTGGCTGAGAAGAACTGAGCGGCAGCATTTTAGAGCTGGAAGACCATCGAGTGAATGCTTCCAGCAATAGCATCAAGAGTAGGCTGAGACCCTTCTGTGGATTAGTTTCCAGGGTAAATACCCAAATGAATAACATCCATTTCTAAACTCAAAGGTTCATAGTCAACAAAATTAAGGTTATGGTGTTCCTGTAGTGATGAGGACTTGGTCTGCTTACGCTGTCAAGAAGTCTTCTCAGAGATTAGGGCTTTAGAATTAGCTCTGGAAGAAGAAACAGAAGTTGCAAACAGGGACAGCTGCTATGGGGAGACTGAGGACAGTCAGGGGGAATAGGAAAGAGAAGGCCCACACCCACGGCCCCCAGCCATTGCAGATCACAAGGAAACCC
Source organism: Mus minutoides (assembly GCA_902729485.2). Classification (NCBI taxonomy): domain Eukaryota; kingdom Metazoa; phylum Chordata; class Mammalia; order Rodentia; family Muridae; genus Mus; species Mus minutoides. The sequence goes on along the minus strand of LR749667.1, from coordinate 644,920 downwards.
AGAAACCAGTCCTCTGCCTCCCTGTGCTGGGCTCCTAAACCAGGGCTGGAGGAGGCAACCCTCCCACTGTACAGTATACAGTAGCTTAAAGGGAAAGTCACCTGGCCTTGAACTTTACTCAGACTCTTGGGTTTTAAAACAAAATTCAGAATGGTATTTCCTGAGTGATGTTTATTTAGAAATGTATTTAGGAAGCCAGTACTGATGTAAACACCAGGGACGTGGGCCTTTCCAGGCAGAGATGCTCAGAACCCAGAAGTCTCACTCACTCTCAACCCAGACAGCTCACTGAGCCCCGGAGGGAGGCCACATGTTGGAGTGGTGTTTCTTACTCAAGTTCAGACAGTTCTAGAATGTTCTTCGCTCCCACTGGCCCCTTTGCCACCTTCACTGGTGACCCTGCTGTCCCAGAAGCCTGCCTTGCTCGGATCCTGGCTTCTGCTCTCGGGTAAATCCCTACAAGGCCCAGAGAACATGCCTCGTGGACTAAGAGCCAAAACCGGGGCTTCTGTGAGAGTGGTGTGTGCTCCTACCCTCTGAGCCTCCCTCCAACCCCGAGGAAGCCCTTTCCATCCATACCTCCTGGTCCTCTTCTGTGTCCCAGGCTGTTACTCAAGCGCTCTCTCCAGCCGTTGCCCTTGTACACCCCAGAGCACTCTGCTTTGATGCCCTCACAATCCAACTAATCTCACCATAATTCCTGCTATTTTAGAACAAGAAGCAGTCCCCTGGAGTCATCTATGCCATCACCTTCATCATATAGAGCAGAAAAGCAGGGTTCACAGAGGGAGAGAAAGTTGGTTTTAGTCATACCAGTTCTGAGCATGGTACTGGAAGAATGGACCCCAATACATGCCCCCATATCCTCAGAGAGAATGTTTTCTCTTTGCCATGCTACTGACCACGTGACAAGTCACTTGTCACTGTTCAAGTCTGAAATGGCAGTGTCACTTTTATAGATGCTTTTTAAAATTTAGTTATTTGTTTTGAGAATATTTTTAATAATATATGTGGAGGGTGTGTACATATGAATGCAGTACCTATAGAGGCCAGAAGAGGGCACCAGATCCTCTGGGGGCAGGGACAGGCAGTTTCCCTGTTCCCCCAGGCCATTGCTTCAGACCTCTGGCTTCTACTGTGACGTGAGTTCCTGCAGGGTCTAAAGAGTATGGAATCATGGAAGGATGCTAAGTTTGGAGGCCAAAAGTCTGTGTTCAAATCTTGCCTCTGTGACTAGTAGCCGTGGCCTCCTGCAAATTGTTTTATCTCTCTTGGCTGCATTTTCTTTCTAATGAAATGGGAACAACCATACTTAGACTTGTCAGATTTGGTGACATCAGAGAGATTTATGGAACTCCATGGCCCCAAGCCGGTATTCTCGGCATTATTGTATCTGCTTTGTCCTGTATCCCCCATTATTGACAAATGATGTCTTCTATAAATGCTCCATTTAGTAATTAGAGCAACAAACTGCTTAATTTTTTTTTATTAAAATCTTTCTGAAATGCATTGTGCTTCCTTGACATGTCACACAGAGTATTTGTCAGAGGGACTTGGGGGGTCAGAAGAAGTAACAGTCCATCTCCATGGCTGGGTGTGGGGCTGAGTGAGGAGAGAAGGAACAGCGCATGGATTTCTCCTGCAGCCAGTGAGGACTATTGAAGAGCTCTTATTAGCAGAGAGTCACAGCACCCGGTTAACCTCACAGAGATCAATCAGGCTGTCGGGTGAATAAATCAGAGAGTGGAGAATGCTAAACGGTCACCCACAGACTGCCATAAAAGAGCCGGCCAGGGAAGTGGGGATGGGGTGGGGGTGGGGGCCTGGATGGATTCACAGAAAGCAGAGCCGGACGAAGGCACACTTGTGCATCCACGGGATGGAACTACAGATAACCACCGCTCGCAGGTCATACCGCTTCCTCCCAACTGTGTGTAGCTGCAGCACTAACACATACACTGAGAAGATCCGTTTGGTTTATAAATGCTCAGAGACTGGCGAGGTAACTCAGTCAATAGAGCACGTGCCTACCACACACAAAGCCCTGGGTCCCATCCTCAGCACTGCATGAAGTAGGTTGAGGTTATGCACATTTGTAATCCCAAGGTTGAGACAGGAGAACCCAAACTTCAAAGTTATCTTCCACTGCACAGCAAATTTAAAGTCACCCTGGACTGCTTGAGTCCTATCTTAAAAAAAAAAAAAGAAAAGAAAAGAAAAAGAAAAGGAAAGGAAAAACAAAAAATGTGTGTGCATGTTTGACCCCGGGCTCTGTAGCATGAAGCCGTCACCACTTTCAGCTCTCCCTCTCTTCTCTTCCAGAATCAGTGGATAACTGCCCCAGCAACTGCTACGGTAACGGTGACTGCATTTCTGGGACCTGCCACTGCTTCCTGGGTTTTCTGGGCCCTGACTGTGGCCGAGGTAAGCATTCACATGAGCCTAGCGGTAACTGCTTCCCAGACCCTATGACTAGCTGGGGTGCACATCTCAAAAGGAACTTAGGACTCACGCTGCCTCCTCATGAACCCAAAAAGTACTACAAGAGCAATTCTCCAGTGACCTGTCAAAGGCAGTTGGCAAATAGAGCCAAGTCCTATCAGTCTTTGTTATCCAGCTATGGACAACACACATGGACAGGTCAGGGCTAGAAGGACCATGTTCCTTCCTGGGGTACTGAGGGTGGAAATGAGGGACCCTTTGAGAAGTTGATTCCCTCTTTAAAGGGACCATAAGCCTCTGTCAAGCACCTTCTCCACCCTTCCTCTCTGGCCTGTGCATGGGAAGCATACGGAACCCCCTCCGCTTCTACACAACACAGGCAGAATCTCAGCTAAGACACCAGCAGAAGGTCCTGGAGGCCTGGCATCTCCTCTCACACACCATATATACTGCTAAAGACAGCAACAAATTCTGAGATGACCTGAAGGCTACCTGAGATCTACTGTGTGCTTTGGGCCTTCATTTCTGTTCTAGAAACATGAAGAAGGAAACATCTTGAGATCTGTGGTCCTGAGAATTTTATATTCCCCAGAGAAAGCCCAAAATGGCCTCTTGTCTGGGTTCCTCCATCTCTCTACCCAGAAGCCTCTGTCTTTGGGTCCATTTAGGAATTTGTCCTATGCTAGATATCAGGCTTAGCCCGTTGACCAGGCCTGGTGCTCTCAGGCCGTTCTGAGAGAGTAAACCAACTGTTACAAAGCAGCATTAGAATACCTGGAATAGAGGCAGCAAGGTTAAGTGTGGCTGTCTTGGCTAGGCAGGCAGAAGATCCACTCAGAGAGGTGGAGAAGAAATGGGGTAGGGCCAGAGTCTAAAGCTTGTGGAATTCAAGAACGAAAGTCAGAAACAATTTCCAAGGCCAAGGGAATAGCAGCCTCTTACAAATCGCTCCTAGGTTGTAGCGCTGGAGGCTCTGCCTACTTTAGCTACTATGAAATAGGCTTGCCTTGAGACTGCCAAGCTGGTAGCCCTGGGAAGCACAGTGATTGCCTGCTGAGTGTTCTAAAAAGAAAAGACGCCAGGTGGGGCCCAGCAAAGGTAGTGCAGAGAGAGCCTAGCCATTCCTTCTAAGGAGAATTACCATCTCATCTCAGACGCATGCTCTTCAGGTTAAGAGTCATGTATAAAACAGCCTTATTGTATCTCCGTGACACAGGTGAGCACTGGCACCACAATGCAGTACAGCTTATTTTTAGATAGTATCCTTCATAGAGATGATCATAAAGCCTCGATGCTAAGAGGCAGAATATGGAAAGATACTTCAAAGAGCTAAGTTGGGCTCAGCTCTTTTTGTTGGAGGGCTGTGATGTAAGCGGCTGGAATGGGGACCTGTAAGACAAGGGAAGCAGAACCTTGCCAGGGTTAAAGACAACAGTTAGTGGTGATGCAGTGGCGAGGGTGGGGGGGTGGGGGGGCTGGCTGGGGGCATGGGGGTGGTGACAACAGAGGGCTATCAGGAGAGTGCCGGAGAGGCAAAACAGGCAGCCAGGAGCCCCAGATACTATCTTTTCTACTGATAATAAGAAACAGATGGCAGCTTCCTCTCTGAAGCTCCTGGCAGCCAGGGCGCTCCATCTGAATCAGAGGAGGCTGGAGAAACCAGTAGCCCCCCGTGACAGCCCCCAGCCCCGCGTCACACACCTTCTCTTCCAACTCCAGAGGTGTTTAAGCTGCAATGAAGCAGTGCAGGGGAGGTGGGTGGTAAGTACACAGGAGTTCACTACCAATCAATTGGTGCGATCAGCAGAGCAGAGGGGAGAAGAGAGCAGATACCCATGACAGGGTGCCGGGAAGCGATTCACCCAGGCTTTTGGTACTGTCTCTTCAGCATCCTGTCCCGTGCTATGCAGTGGGAATGGCCAGTACATGAAGGGCAGGTGCCTGTGCCACAGTGGCTGGAAGGGTGCCGAGTGTGACGTGCCTACCAACCAGTGCATCGATGTGGCCTGCAGCAGCCATGGCACCTGCATCATGGGCACGTGCATCTGCAACCCCGGCTACAAGGGCGAGAGCTGCGAGGAAGGTGAGATTCATCCAGCTCGCCTCTAAGGTAGAGGCTGGCCTGCTCTGTGGAATGGCTTTCAAAGACTCCTGCTTTGAAATCAGACAGAGCTCTGAGTCCTAGCTCCATCTCCTCCATAAAGCCAGGCTACCTTCCCCAGGGGGGCCACTGTGAGGGCTGAACGAAATAGCCCATATCAAGCACTTAGCTCAGTGGCTGACACCTAGTAAATGCTCCATAACTGTGGCTCTTATATCAGTAGCGTTATTCTGGGGACGTCAGGCTTCAGCCTCCTTCACCCAGGGTTTGGAAATGGATAGGCTTTGCCATTTGCAGCGGATGGGCAGTGGATACACTTGCTACCACCTCCTATTTTTCACCAGCCAGCACCTCTGCTGCTTCCCCAGTGGGACAGAGAGGTTTCGAGGAAGGCTGGTCTTCTAAACCCATTTAGTATGTGGCAGAGAGCCTGCATTTACAGCACCATTTTCTCTTAAAAGAGAGAATGTTAACAGACCTAAAGTAAGAAGCCAGGCGGGATCAATGTCTGAAAGGCATTTCCTGTCTCTGTTACATATAGCCCTCCAGTGTGCCAGGGAGTACTGGTGCAGACCCTTAGCTTTGGGGGGGATGGTAGCTGTTGAGGGAGGATGGCAGCCTGCAGGACACAGGGAGGATGGCAGCCTGCAGGACACGGGGAGCTCAAGGATCTTCCTTAATTCCCTTTCCTTTAATCACGTGAGGTGAAGCCCTTGCGCAGAAGGGTCTAGTAGAAGAGATTCCCATTAGAACAGTGGGCTGTTTCTCCTGAGCATGTCCATGTGGCATTCTCCAGACAGAAGGACACTGGACAGTGGCCCACGGCTGTGGGATTTTTTTTTTTCAAAGAGAAAGAAGTAACGTTTAGAACTTTGATTTACGTTATCGATTTGAAAGGAAGTGTTTCTCCTCCCGCTCTCCTTTCTGAAGAGGGCCATCTGGGACTGATTTCTTTTATTATTTCTCTTTCTCTGCTAAAACGTGTTTGTACAGTCTCATGTTTATAATAATGTTTTGGGGGGCCTCCTTCTTCCCTCCTCCTCACCCCCCTCCCTGCGTCCCACGGCTAACGGGTTTCCCGTTTATAAAACATCAGCTAACAAGCTTACTTTTTTTTCTCTCCCTCTTCCTTCTGAAGTTTATAGCTCCATATTTTTTAAAACCTGAGAGAAGGCAAAGGCAGGAGTCTTGAAGGGGACCAGGGGAGGGGTAGGAAAGCGCAAACTCAGATCTTTTGTAGTGAAAAGTGAGACTATGCTGCCTTTCCAGTCCTGAAGGGCATCTAATGGCTTGTGTGGTCACTGAAGCATGGAGCATTTGGGGGTACGGGTGGTGGGGAGCCTGTGTTTGCAGCCTAGCCATGTGGGCATCGTCCTCCATTAATGAGCTAAGCTTCTGCAAGGAATTTTGGCTCTGTGAAAGAGAAAAGGGGGACTGTCTGGTATGCCTTCCAGAAAGAATCTAAACCAAGTTAGCCCACCTCCCAGGCACCTCCTCCCTCGCAGGCATGCTGGTACTTCCTGCATTACGCATAGCTATCCATGTCCATGAGGCTGTCTCGGTGTGAGGGAAGGAGAGTTTTATCCTTGGAACTATCCTGTCACCCGTAGGCCCAGGAGGAGGCAGACCCAGGCCACTCAAAGCCTCCTTGGCAGAATGCTACTATAGCACAGGTAACAGCCCTCAGGTGAGGATCAGGGATCAAGGCCAATGGCATTCAGTAAGTTCATCAAGTCTAGCCCGGGTGCCAGGAGCATCTTGTCCCTGTCACGGGAACTCTGTGAGCTCCCCTATGCTTCTCAGGTCACCTGGACGCATGAAGACCAGATGTCTTAAAGAGACGACCTCTCATTAGCTCATCTTAGTCTTTATTCTTCTGAGTCTGTGGGGTTCCCTTTGCTGGTTCCCGGGTCCCTCTGTGTATGGAAGGACAGGTCTGCAATGACAAGTACACTTCACCCAAACTGATACCCTCCCAGGCTGCACACATTGAATGTGTACAGGATCCACCCTGGGGCACCCTGGGCTCCTCAAAAGCAGAGTCACCCCAAAGCTGGGGCCAGGCATTCACAGAATGGGACATGCTTCCTGAGTCACCCCAAAGCTGGGGCCAGGCATTCACAGAATGGGAAATGCTTCCCTAGGTCTCTGGGTAGGGACTGCTGAGTTGTTTGCTGTCAAGTTGGAAAGCTCTTTGGACCAAGGGAATTACCACAGTAGTCTAATGGGCTGGAATAATCCTTCTGTGGTTCCGGGATCTGAGGCCCGTCATGAGAATTTATCACTGCTGTTGTCTTTATTATTTTTAATTACCTGAATTTCAGCAGGTCATGCTTTAGCCGTTGCTAAATGGTGTCTGGAGACCATGAGAGAAGAGTCATTTGCCTTCGTTGGGCCTTATTAATTCCCCACATTGTCCTGTTTCCTTCCCTGTTTTGATTTGGCTTCTATTTTTAAACCACTTCATGTGTTTATGCGAGCATATATGCGCAAATGTATTTTTGAACCAGTCAGATTATAAGAGAAAATAGCAAGCGATCTAGACAGGAGAGAGGCTGAAATGTAAATTCCTTCTGTGCTGCCTTGGAAAAATTATTTAATGGAAATAATAGATTAAATAGAGCTACATAAAAGGCTTAATAGCCAAGTGTAGCACAGACAAGCTTCTAAATGAGTGACAACTCTTGCTACTGTCATTACTGTGATTTTAGAAGCTAGTTACTCTTGGTCCCTTGGCCTTCTCACTTACCACTGAGATTGCCAAGTAAAATTCCTTTTAAAAATGAGATGGCAAAAGAGCTGTCTCCACAGTATGGTCCTCAAAACAAATATCCCAGAATGCTCTCTTTTGTAAAGTCTCGGCCCCTTTGTGCCTGTGACTCTTTTATACCCAGACCAGGTTTCCAGGTCTGGGTATAAAAGTCAAATATTCTGGATTATAAATGAAATTGGTTAATACATTTGAATGTTTGAATTATAGATAAACCCATAGTTTGCATAAGCCTCACTATTCAAAGTCCTGAGAGGATGTAAAAATAAACCTCTTTGATGCTATAGTTCATATAGTCTCTTCTGACCCTCACTGCCACTGCTGGCTCCTTGTAGCAGTCTGATTGGTAGGGATTCTTGACGGTGTCTGTTTCATAGTTAGAAAGCTCAGAGCTTCTATTTAATGAAGGATCCTATCTTAGTACAATAAAGCAGAAAACAGTAGAGGAAGGCATCCAGCATCTTGTTCTTCATAGGCTTGCATATACACACAACACACCCAGAGAGATGTGCACACTCACACACATATGCACGATTGGGTGCATACACGCATACACATTAGAGGAAAATCCTTTCTGATAGATTTTTATCTGTGTGTCCTTCTGAGCCCCAGTTCCCCCGTCTGAGACTCCTCCTCCCTCATTGCAGTTTTTGCAAACATGGTAGGCTCTGGGTGCCATGTAGATGCTTGATGGACATTAATACTCAGTTTACCCCACAAGCCAAAGGGCAGGGACTTGCAGCCACATTTTTCAGGTGAGGAAACAGTCTTGGAGAACTGGGAACTCAGGTCCACCATTCACTGAAGTCCTATTCCTTACGGAACCTGTTACCTCCCCTAGTGTTGTCCTTTCCAAGAGCCTCACTCTGCTGCCCCAGTACTCACTGTACCATCTTCCCTCCCTGTCACAGTGGACTGCATGGACCCCACATGCTCCAGCAGGGGTGTCTGTGTGAGAGGCGAGTGCCACTGCTCTGTGGGATGGGGAGGCACCAACTGCGAGACACCCAGGGCCACGTGCTTGGACCAGTGCTCAGGCCACGGAACCTTCCTCCCAGACACCGGGCTCTGCAACTGTGACCCAAGCTGGACGGGACACGACTGTTCCATTGGTAAATACCGGGGAAAGGGTTGGCTTGTGTGGAGGGAGGGTTCGACTGTTACATTGTAACCATTCAGCACTGGTGTGGCCCTAACTGCAAACTCCTCCTGTTGTAGACTCATTTCCTTTTCCTTGCCCTTACCTTCTAATCTTTGATGCCTTTCCTCTTGGTAGCAGATAATTAAAAACTCATACCCTACCCTTGTTCAGCCTTGGGATTCTAAACTGTGTTGTACCGGGCATTTCTGTATAGCTCTAACCAGAATGATGAGAAAATGAATTCAAAGAGGAAAGATTCATGTCGGATCACAGTTTCAGAAGGTTCTTTTCAGGATTGCTTAGGGCATGACATCTTGCATAGAGCAAGAGCCAGGAGGGAGGGGGCAGGGACATGATCCTCACAGGATGTGTCCACAGTAGCAGTGTTGAGTACTTTCCTGGTTACTGTGATAAAATACATACATAGTCAGGAAGTCTGAAGAGGAAGTGGGGACAGGCTATAAACCCCAGTACCTACCCCCAGTGATACACTACTTCCATTAAGGCTCTACCTCTTAGAGGCCCCATAACCTGCTCAAACAGCACAACCAGCTAGGGGCACAGGATTCCAACACCTGTGCCTATGGCAGACACGTTCAAACCATAATAGTGAGCTGCTGCCTCCAGCTGTGTTCCAGATCTCCAAGCTTCTAGAACATTCCAAAATATCATCACCAGACAAGGGCAAAGCGTGTAGCATAAGAGCCTGTGAGGAACATTCAATGTGAAATGATAGCAAGTGTCATTTATCAATATTGACAGTAGCTCCTATGATTCCAGATGTATTTTACTGAGACTTATCTGGTGCAAGGCCACCAGGGGGCCTGAGAGAGCTACAAGAATAGGGGTCATGGGGGAAGCACCTGCCCTGCCAGACTGTCCATTTAGCTCTGTCCTTTCCTCAGAATAAAAGATGAGCTCAGTATGGATTTTAGGGTCCTCTGAAATCTGCCCCTCAATTCCTTTCTGGCTTAGTGCTTATACTGGACAGCAGTTACCATGGTTATGCTGTAGCAAGTGTGTCTGTTAGTGCATACAATCCCAGGACTCAACATAGGCCTGGCCTACTACACCTGCTTGGTAAGGTCAGATGGACGGAAGGATAGGTAATGAATGGACAGACAGACAGATGGATGGACAGATGGATGGATGGATGGATGGATGGATGGATGGATGGATGGGCAGGCAGACAGCCACATGATAGGGCATCTGGTTCTACAGAGGGTAATACCGTTACCAACCTTCTCTCTATAAGCACCTCCCTGTTTAGACCCGCAAAAGAGGATTAAATGAGAACACACGTGGACTACCTTGTACAATATTGTTACCAGTAGGTTTTATACACATCTAACAACTCATTTACTCCATAGAAACCCCTTGAAAGAAAGAAATCGGCATCCCCCTTTCCAATTCACACCACACTTTAGCACACCTACTGTGTAATGGGTACGATTTTTAACTAGATGTGGCAGCGAGATAGGAAAGTGTCCGCCTGGCAGTGCACGCAATCTGGGAAGTGGAGAAAGGAGACTTACCTCAAATCACTGTCCAACCAACCGCTCCACACTGCAAAGCTCAAACCAGCTCGTTATGGTATAGATTAACAGTTCTGATCATGATCAAGAGAGATGGCTTTGACCTTTTTCTAAAATGAGACCCATGCAGCATTCATGCCTTTAGAGTACCTTGAATTACCTTTCGTGCTGAATGGAGAATTGCTGTTCAATGCACTGTCTAAATTGGACTTTTATCCCTGTTTGCAAAGCTCACGTAAAGACATGATTGTGAGCACAGATGTGCAGAGTCTCAGGAATAATTCTCTTTATATAGCTCTGTTTATTGCAATATAATAAATGGTCCTCTTAAAGCCACGCTGCCTTGTATTGTTCATTATGTGGCCGAAAAGCTAATTTACGATGGGTCTATAACCCACGCCTTGCACTGTTAATCCCCAATGAAACTCCGCAGCCTGGGGGGAGGCAGGGATAGCTTCGGCTGAGCTTTCTGAGTGCTCTTCAGTTGTCTGTGAATACAATGATGACAAACCAGAGAGAAGGGGGTTAGAGAGACGGCTCAGTAGGCAAACGCTGTGCAAGCAGGAGGATTTGAAGTCAATCCCCAGCACTCCTGTAAAATGCCAGGTGCTACATTATGAATCTGTAACCCCGTCACTGGGCAGGGGGGGGCGGGGCGTAGACAGGTGAATCCCAAGGGCACTCTAGCCAGCCAGTCCAGCAGAATCAGTGAGCTCCAGGTCCACTTAGAAATCACGTCTCAAAAAATAAACTTTGAAAGCCATCAAGGGAGAAAGCCAATATTGATCTCTGACCTCTGTATTCATTCACATGCTTGTGTGTGTGTGTGTGTGTGTGTGTGTGTGTGTGTGTGTGTACCACCACCATGCCTGTGCATACACACACACACACACACACACACACACACACACACACACTGGATTCATTTTATCTCATCCTTCTTAGTTATAGGTCCATCCTTGTGGCCATAGCTGATATCAGACATGTATGTAGACTCATGCAGAAAGACATAGGAGAGTGCTGTGCTGGGGAGAAACCCTGAGGCAGATGGACCTGTGTTCAAATCCTGGCCAAGCTACTTAGTCATTATAATTTTAGACCAATTATATCACCACGTTAAACCAAAATAAATGGAGACAGGGTGATCAGAAGCAGGCTAAATAAACCTTGAACCCAGGGCTGATATCTGACTCTCATGTCCTGACTTACCAGTGTGTGTTAGATGAGCAACAGCCACCCTAGGTCTTATTACAGGCATGCAGAGGACAATGTGCATCATCCCTAGCTTCCATGACTTTGTGTGTGTATGTGTGTTTGTGTATGTGTATGTGTCTGTGTATCTGTGAGTGAGTATGTGTATGTATGTATGTATGTATGTATGTATGTTTGTGTATGTGTATGTGCCTGTGTATCTGTGAGTGAGTATTTGCCTGTGTATCTGTGAGTATGTGTATGTGTGTGTGTGTGTGTGTGTGTGTGTGTGTGTGTGTGTGTGTGTGTGTGTGTGTGTGTGTGTGTGTGTGTGTGTGTGTGTGTGTGTGTGTGTGTGTGTGTGTGTGAATGTGAGTACTGTCTCCTTGGCTGTCACTTAAGTTCTGGAAGCCAATACTTCTGCTACAGACTACTTGTGAAGTCAGCAGGGCATGTAACTTTACTTCAGTTCCCTTGTCTAAAAATACAGAGGCACTAACATGCATCTGCGTGAGATATGACACCATTAAATTAAGTCAGTGTACACACAGATAGCAATAATCATCCCAGACTATGCACGTGATATCTTCCTGTAACCTCACTTCCAAGGGTTCTTTCACTGAGAGGAGCCATTCAAAAACTATTTGTGAGGCCAAGCAAGAGAGGCCTCATTGCCTGAACCCACTGCAGCTGAGAAGTTCATGTTCAGGGACCTCGTTAGAGAGCTGTGGCCTCTGTCTGTTACAGAGCTGTAAAGAAAAACCTTGTTGCCCAGAGCAGCTTCAGCAAGTGGCTTAACCCTTTCAGGCCTCAGTTTTCTCGTACATTCACTTACCTTACAGGCCTGGCACAGTGCTTCCTCTGTCATTTGTGACTTCTGCTTCCTGACACACGAGGTAGGCACAAATACTGCCCAGTCTTCATCAGAAGATTCAGGCCAGTGGACTTATCCTACACAGTCCTTGTACCCTTAGAGGTACGGACTGCAGGCTGATGGGTTGACAAAGATGGCCATGTCTGCCACCTCCTAGGAAAAAAACCTGTCTCCTCCATGATATAAGTGTCTGGCGCCAAGAACAGGATTTAATGAAGGTAGCTTAAATCAACACACCCTGTAATGAAATGTGATCTGGGAAAGTCCTCAGCACTCTCATGGGGTTTGTGGAAACAGTAAGGCCAGATCTTATACAAGTGTTTACTTAGGTCCCTGCTTCTCAGCACCTTGGCTTCTGGCCCCATCTCAGAACCTTCTCCTCCAATGCAGGCTCATCCATGTAGTGCTCCTTCCTGACAAGTCAGACAAGACAACCGAAGACAGAGTCTCAGAGGCGACAAGGTCCAATCTCTCACCTCCAGCGTGCATGCCTTTAGCTCTGGGCCCAACAGCATGTCACTGACTAAATCATATTGCTGGTGGTTAGGGGATATGATCTCTACCCCTGTTTTATAGAAAGGCTGGATTTCGGAGCCGGGCGTGGTGGCGCACGCCTTTAATCCCAGCACTCGGGAGGCAGAGGCAGGCGGATTTCTGAGTTCGAGGCCAGCCTGGTCTACAAAGTGAGTTCCAGGACAGCCAGGGCTACACAGAGAAACCCTGTCTCGAAAAACCAAAAAAAAAAAAAAAAAAAGAAAGGCTGGATTTCGGGAAGGAGAAATGTCTTGCCCAGCTTAGAGACAGAGTTTAAATTAGATTTGGACCCTCTGTACCTAAGTCTTCAGCTCTTGCCTTGATACTCTTTCTATCAAAAAGAGGTCTCCTTGACAGTGTCTGCCTCTTAATGACAAGCAGGAGTATAGAAAGTTTATTTATAAGGCCATCTCTTTCTTTGTGCTCATTTTATACCAGCCACTGAGCTGCAAGTTTGATAGCCGTTAAGTTGGCCAGGATTCATAAGATCCATGAAAAGGTTATTGTGATATTGAGTATAATATTGAGTACAAGGGAATCTAGAAGAGTCGTGAAAATGAACCCTCTGGGTATATCTGTGAGGGAGTTTCTAGAATAGGTCAACTGAGGCAAGAAGACCCACCCTAAATGTGAGCCCCACCACTCCATAGGCTGGATTTCCTAGACTGCATAAAAAGGGGGAAACTGTCTGAGGACCAGCACGCATTAATTATGTCCTGCTTCCTGACTGAAGATGTTGTGTAACCTGCTAGCTACCTCAAGTCATTGATGCTGTAGGCTTCCACGAGCGCAATAGACTGCACCTTAGGACTGTAAGCCTAAACAAACCCTTCCTGCCCTAAACTGCTTTTGGTAGATTATTTTGTCTTATCAACAATAAATAACAAATATACTAGTGTTGCTATTAATAACACTGCTAGATAAGGAAGCACAAAGCTTAGAAGGATTTTATCAGTACTCACCCCCCCCTCCCCAGTTGTTTAGTGAAGGGCAAACTCCAGCCAGAGCTGGGTGCACTCTTTCCTAAATGTGCTTATCAGTTTTCTATCACTGCGACAAAATGCCTGATAATCAAGTAAAAGAGGTCAGGCTTCATTTTGGCTCACAGTTTAGGAAGTTCAGTCCATAGTCACTTGGTTCCACTGCTTTTGGACCTGTGCTAAGGCAGCACACTGTGGTCAGAGCAGGAGCTGCTACGTGTGATGGCTGCCACGAAGTGAAAGAGAAGGTAAAGAGTCAGGGTACCATTCACCCCGCCCTTCCATGACATGTCCCAAGTAAACAAATTATTTGTACTTAGTCTCCCCTAATAAAAGGGCAACCACATCCTGATAATGTAACGGGATGGGGACTAATCCTTAAACATATGGCCTTTGGGGACATTCAGGACCCAAAGCCTAACGTTAAGCACAGTGACTATCTGAGCCCTGCTTTGCAGTCATATCTCTCAGAACAAACTGTCAACAGGAGGTCAGGATCTTGTCAGTATTCTCAGCACAGGGACAAACACATATATTAGGTTCTCCTGATTACTGCATTGAGTTACTGCGATTAAAATGAAGACAACAGAGCCCCCAAGGAACACAGAAGTGGGGGCTATAGCTGAAGCTTCCCAGGAAGATGGATGTCCAGGTCTCCAGGCTCTCTTCCTTCTGTTTCCGCTCCCTCCCCGCTTCCCTTCCACTTCCACTCACTCCACAAAGCTAAAGCCAAACCCTAAAGTCCATTTCTATCACAGACCCCATTCCTCTTGGTTCCATACCCTCCTGGACAAGGACCTGCATTGGCTTACCCCCCGCCAAGCTCTCTCCCAGGGGAGCAGCCTTCACACAAAGTGGGTAAACTCCTAGCCTGTGCACGACTTCTCCTCCGTGTGTTTAACCTGGTTTCTTTTGCTCAAAGTAAAAGGGGGAGGAAGTTTAACCTCTTTAATACAGTCCTTAAAATCGTCAAAGCACACTTTTCTTTCAGTGTCTACAGGCTTCTACAAACAATCCAGGCTCTTGGGCACTGTGTAGGCTCCAGCTGCCCCAGGCCAAGTTCTTCTTGGGTCTTGGTTCCCGTCTCTCCCCAGAGCCTCTCTCCTCTTTCCCCCTGCTCAGCAAACTCCCTCCCCTCTTATCTCCTATAAGTGGCTTTTATTTGAGCGGAGGTTTCGCTGCATTTCATCCCTCTGTGTGGCTGGCTCGCAGAGGCAGTACATGGCAGAGTCTTGCCCGCAGAATGCTCGTGCTGGCAATTTATGATTCTTGTCATTTCATTGCACTCGAGTTTCATGGAATAACAGGTGGAGATGCATTGGAAATTGAGTGCCATGGGTTTGAAAGCAGAATGCGCCATCAGTAAAATCATGTGGGATTGGGAATAGGACCAGGCTCTATGGTCAAGCCTCAACTTACCCATTAATACTCCTAATAGTAGCTTCCCTTACAGACCTGTTTTCAAATATACTTGAGTGCATGCGCACAGACTGCCCAGTATGGTAGCTTGCATTCAGTATGCACTTAGTAAAGGAAACATGAAAACTTTTTTTTGTTATGCATAATTAGGTCTAAATTAGCCAAGCAGTTCTTAACCTCAAACAAATTCAAGTTTGGGGGAGAGTTTATATGGTCCTCACATTGGAGTCAGTCTCTTCTCTGAACAGTAGCTTCCTGAACTCCCTACCAGACAGCATCACAGAGAAGCTCCAGGCCTGCATCCAGTCCATAGCTTGCACACAGTCCTGACAGTCTTCCCCTGGTGTCCTGTGTCACAGCTAAGGATCCAAGAACCTTGCTATCCACTCAGGTTCCAGCCACCACGCATGCAGTCTGCTAAGAACTCTAGTCGGTGTGTATGAAGGTTTTGGGGGCATGAAGGTTAGAAAATTATGAACTTGGTGAGGAGATGACCCAGCAAAGTCATCACCAAGGAATCTTGAGAGCCATTAGGAGGAAGGAAACTGAACAGAGACTACTTGGCACCCAAGAAAGAAACCACACATGCAGCCATGAAGAGCCTTCTGTAAGCCTGGTGGTAAAGTTGTTCTACACTCTCACTAGAGAGGAGAAGTGCTGGGACAGAGAGGGCAGGGAATGAAGCAGGAGCACAGGCAGGGTCCAACTCTAGGGGCTCGCTGAATACCTTACCAATTTTTGGATTAGAGGCCAGGGACACAGGTTAGTGAGACACTTGGTACACGATCGTGAGGACCCAAGTTCAAGCATCACCACACATAAAAAGCTAAGTGTAGCAGCCTGCACATGCCACCTTAGCACCGGAGAGGCAGACACAGGTGAGTGCGGGGCTCTCAGCCAGCCTAACCTAATTGGCTAAGCTAACCCAGATCTTACTGAGAAGGCTTGTCTTTAAAAACAAGGTGGGGGTGGGGGGGCTCCTGAAAAGTGACACACAAAGGTGACCTCTGACTTCCACACATGTATGCACATACATGCCCTAGTACCTACTTGTATACACACACACACACACACATACATACACACACACACATCGTCATCATCATCATCATCATCATCATCATCACATATGCACACAAATCCTGGATTAAACTCTTTCAATGAACCTGGACTATTTTCTTTGCTCTCCTATCTATCTGGCCTAGGTCCTTTCTGAATTTGGATGGAAACTTTCCGGAACCAGATTCAGATACTCTGAGATCCCATACTCTTCTGTATCTCTCTTTCTTCTTCTTCCTTCCTTCCTTCCTTCCTTCCTTCCTTCCTTCCTTCCTTCCACCCATCCTTCCTTCCTTATAGAGAAGAAAGGATGAAGAAAGAAAAAAATGAAAGAAAGAAAAAGAGAGAGAAGGAAGGAGGGAAAGAGAGAGAGAGAGAGAGAGAAAGAAAGAAAGAAAGAAAGAAAGAAAGAAAGAAAGGGAGAAAGAGAGAAAGAAAGAGAAAGGAGAAAGTCATAAAGCATGTAAAAGAAAATAATAATTGGATGGATTGGACTGATAAGAAGCTGAAAAGCTCTGTATTAAATGAAGTCACAATTGACAGCAAAATGAACCAAATGTTTTTTTTTTTTTAATAAAAAGCTGAAAGTAGCATCCGAGTTAAGAAAAATTAAAGCTTCAAACATAGTCACTGCATTAGTGCTAAATTTTGAAAATGGTAATTCAACTTTATTTACGAGGCAAAATATAATTACATTTAAATTTGAGGGAAGAGAATTTAATTCTTATTAATGATAGAAAGACAGAGCGAGATGCTTTAATGCCAGAAAAATTGTCTGATGTTCATGGATGGAAGAGAAAATTAGATTCGGCGCTGAGCATTCTCCCCTGGTACAAGTCTCATTTGTGTAGCCAGAATTGTTCTCTCTCTGAGAAACATTACCTTCTCAGCCCAGAAAGCACAGTGCCGACAGCCAATTAAACATCAAAAGGAAATGATCGGGCCGGGCCATTTCTGTATAGGTATGTTACAAGACGGGAAACTCAAGGTTAGAATTTCATTGGAGAAATAATATCCATTGAGACTTGACATTTCCCATACCCCTTCCCAAAGCCAGTGACAGCCTAAGACTCAAGGTTCAGAATAATAAATATCTAAGAGATTGACATTGGCAGGGAGGAGAGTGTGATGGCAGAAGCAGAGACGAGTCCACCAGTTGGTTGGGAAGTAACAAGAGATTTAGATAGAAAGAGATGGTCAGTTCCTAGCACTTAATCAAAGACTGGAAAATTGAGCCCAGACAGGCACACTGCTAAATACTGCCAGAGTTAAAGGTTGATAAAGCAAGAGCTGGCAGCTTTGTAATTTAGCAGAATTTCCCTAGACAGCCCTGGAACATTTTCTATCAGAACTGGAGCCTTTCAGTATGCAAATATAAGCCCTCCTGCAATTGGACTTCAGAGTCAGGCTTCTGTTTGGATGCTCTGGCTGACACTTTGTAGCAAATCTCCAGTCAGCTTCCTGAATCAAACTGCTGCTACTATAACTTGTAATTTAAAAGAAGAAAAAAGAAACCTGTCCTTTGAATGAAAATGTCATATTTTAACAGAGCCCCTTCCCATATGGGCTTCATGATTTATTCAAACAACTATATAAGACCCTGACAGGACAGGTGGTGCTGTTCCCAGGAAACCAGGGTTCAAGGAACTTGGGTGAGTTGCCCAAAGATACTTTGGGGAAACCAAGATTCAAAGCCAAAATCCTCTGGCTCATATTTTTCCCTTATACAACACTTTCACTGGCAACTACCAAGGCTTGTGCTAAAGCTGGCAAGACAAGGCAGACATCAGGACCGTGCAATGCCAATCAGTTCATGTAGTGCCTTTGCCATGAACCATGCATCTTACTCTTGTTTCCTGTAGCCATGATAAAATACCCTGACAAAAGCAACCTATGAGAGTAAGGGCTTATTTTAGCTCACAGTTCCAGTTCCTAGTACATCAGAGCAGGGAAGTCAAGACAGCAGGAATAAGAAGCAGCTGATCTCATCATATCCACAGACAAGAACAGCAGGAAAAGCACACAAGCCTTCCTGTGCTCAGCTTGCTTTCTCCTTTTTTAAAAATTAGATTTTTTTCTTTATTTACATTTCAAATGTTATCCCCTTTCCTGGTTTCCCCTCCAAAAACACTCTACCCACTACTCCCTACCCTCTACCCCTGCTCAGCAACCCACCCACTCCTGCTTCCTGGCCCTGGCATTCCCCTATACTAGGGCATAGAGCCTTCACAGGACCAAGGGCCTCTCCTCCCATTGATGACCAGCTAGGCCATCCTCTGCTACATATGCAGTTAGAGCCATGAGTCCTACCATGTGTACTCTTTGGTTGGTGGTTTAGTCCTTGGAAGCTCTGAGGGTACTGATTGGTTCATATTCTTGTTACTCCTAGGGATGGAGGGGAGATGCTCAGTGGAGTAATAGCACTTGATATGCAAAAGGACCCAAGTTCAAATCTCTAGCACCCACATTAAAAAGCAAGGAATGGCTGCTCAACCCTAAAACCCTAAATCACTACGGGAGTCAGAAACAGGGCTTCCTGGTCACTAACCTGGCTCCCGGTTCACAGAGAGACCCTGTCTCAGGGAAATAAGACAGAGAGACAAAGCAGGAGCCTTATGCTCTCCTCTGGCTTCCTTAGACTCATGCACGAGCACACACTCATACATGCGCGTATATCGCACATACACACACCACACATATACAAATACCGGTAGTACATGGAAGATTGGATAGGACTGGTATGAAGTTTGAAGTACCTAGAGGACATCCAGGTGGCAGTATCTAGGAAAACTAGATAGATGAACTCATCACTAAGTGGAGGAATTAAGCCTTTACAAAAGGAGACTGGGGCTAGAGGTCTTTGAAAGATTTATCACCTCTCTCCTCCAGTTTACCTCCTTAGGCTCTCGTGGAGGAGTTTAGGGTGAGGGGTTTCCAGCCCTAACCAAAATATGCAGCCTAGTCCTGTTCTTTGGCTTCTCTGCTCCCTGACCTTTACCTGGTTGTTTTCCTGCCAATTCAGACACCATTCAGAGTCCTTTTCTGGGCTAGGTTTGAAGGCCTCTCTACTCAGGAAGCCAGATATCCTCCAATTAAGATGCATGTCCGAGGCTTACTGCTTCTTACCACAGGTACTTGGTCAGGACTTGCAATCTGAACCCTGGGGAATAGGTGTGGAGCCCTGCTCTGCCTGCGTCCTAGGTCTCTAGTCTCTGCCCGGTCTGGGGGCTCTCCGAGCTCCCCGAGTGAGGTGAAAGGCCACTCGCTTTCCACAGCTCATTAGCTTTCTACCTTCTTGGTCTGTGGAGCAGAGCCATGACCTGGAGCAGTTCTGGCTGGAGGGTTTTGGGGAGGGTTTTGGGGAGGGAAGTTGAAAAGCCCGGGTGAGTGGCTCAAGCTTGGCCTTGATGTCTAGAGGAGACTAATTACTGTAGGGACATCAGAGGCTCGTTCTTGTACCCTTTTACTCTCCTGGTTTCTTCCAGAAACCTGCCCTGAGACAAAGCAACCATCTGCTCAGCTTGCAGGGAAGGAAGGCGGGGCTGCCATACTCGGAGAATGATAGTTTGCTGGAAACACAAGGAGATTCTCACTCCTGGGAGAAAAATGAACTGTACTCTAATAACTGACCATGTGCCAGACAAGTGGCTGGCTTTGTGCTAGTTTGTGCACATGGGTTCCTTGGAGATGGGTCTAATTTTATATTATCTCCACATACCGAGCTTCTATGTTCTACCATGAACATAGCAGATGCTTGGCATATTTTTGAATTAATTGTAAACTTCTGGTAGAGAGTTGTCATTGTCACCATCCTATAAATGACATAGATAAGGCTCAGAGGTGGGCAGCATTCGTTCCCCATAGGTAGGAAGTAGTGAGACAGCCAGTCCTTACATGACTGCAGGCCTTCGATCTGTGCAAAGGCACAGAACTTTGGAAAAGTACGTGGCCCACTATGGCCCAGTAACTCGGCAACACATAGATGCAGCAGAAGACACATTTTCTGTACAAGTCATTAGTCTGTGATGGCAGGGTCCTTGAGGCACTACCTGTAGATTAATGACCCTGAGAGAATAATCCACACAGGGGTGTATCGGGGTACCTGGAACCTAGATGAGACTTCTCCCAGCCAGGATTAAAGGAAGAGGATCGGAGGAGGAGCTGGTATTGAAACTGGAAACAGAAAGCACGTTTAGACGTGAGCCTATGCAGATGGACCACAGGAGGCCCACATGGGATGAGCCCTTCTATAGGAGGGCCACCGAGTGCAATGGCCGCCGTGCTTTTGTAGCCATTTTCAAAGAAGACTATACATGACTGCTTTTCTGAGGTAGCTAACAAGGTCTTGCACAAGTACTGGCACCGTGTATCTAAGGCAAGGCACTTTCTTCCTTCTTGCCTGCCTTCCTGTCTATAGCACCGCTAGAAGATTTCTCATACTCCAACCTCAAAAGCTGCTCCCCGGAGTCCTCAGCTCTCCCTCCCTTCACTCTCCATCCACTTTAAGGGGATCTCCTGGTGACCACATGCCCGCCACCTATAAAGCACCTTCTGCTGTCCCGGCTTGCTGTCCCCCGCTTGCTGTCCCCGGCTTGCTGTCCCCGGCTTGCAGTCCCATCCCCGGCTTGGCGTCCCCGGCTTGCCGTCCCCGGCTTGCCGTCCCTGGCGTGCCCTCCTTCAGTTCCCACCCATCCCTTGATCCTCAGCCTCCTCCTGGCTGCCTTCTCCACTACTCTCTGGTTCCCTTGTTTCTGCATCTCTCTTTCATGCCCACCTTGCAATTCCCAGACTCTCCCCCAAGCATTCACTGTCTCTGGGCACACAGCTAGCTTCTGCCCTCCCAGTTGCCAGATCTCATCATGGGTAAGATTGGCAGCCTCTCTCTGCCACCCCTGCACTTATAGCACTCCCCACACTCTGAGAGCTCTAACACTCAGTCCACAGAGGGGCTACCTCAGTGCCCACACAGATTCACCGCCATTCCATCCGGCAGAGATACTCGCCTCCTACTTTCTGAGGACCAACACCATTGCTTAAGTCCTCCCGTGTTATTCTGGATGTTCCTTTACATATGCTGTGCCCCACACGTCTCTCTGCCTGTATTCCTATGCCCAACAGAGATACTACTCACAAGGCCTGTCCCTCCAGTTACACTTGGGATTCAGTGCTCGCCAATGGTTCAAAGGCACCTCAGTGGAATCCAATGTCCTTGTTCTCTTCCTAGCTTCTAATCTCCCTTCACCTGACTAATTTCCAGTACGCAAGCATGATGTATTTGCCATACAATGACTGTTTGCTCCATAAAAGGTGTGAAGAATATAAAACACCTTCCTTGGACTTCATATAACTGGCCTATAACCCCAAGATCTTGGTATCTATACCACATATTGCCTAATTTTTATGCAACTTTTGAGAAAGCTGAGGCATAGAGAGATGAAGCAACTGGATCATATGGTTTGGGTGGGTGGGTGGTGGCATGCTAAATGATGAAGTAGACGAGTAGACAGACAGATGGTCTGATGTTTGGGCAGACGGATGGGAGGGGAAGCAGAAGAGAAAGGGCTCAGTGTACTGGGGTTTGGGCTAGGGTGAGGAAGCAGAAGCCGTCTCCAGTTTCAGCAGTCAGGTTGTTTAACTCAGGCAATGATCTACTAAACAAGTTATACCCACAAAACGCTGTCTGATTACATCGGGGGCCTCACTTCAACCTGATCCCACAGTTGGTGGACCAAGAAAGCTAGCATAGACAGACATCTTTCATTCTAGCCAATAAGCAGTTGAGCAAAAGACTTCATCTGCCCAAGCTGTTTGCCCAACTAAGATATGGAAGTAAATATCTATCCTGAGGTATTAATGAATTAAAGGGTGTGTGTGAGAGCACTACCAATAAGTCGGGAACACCGAGAACACATGTTCCGTCCTCATTTTGACTCATGTGCTGGCTAGTGTGACTTAAACTCTCCATCTGCTGAGATCTCAAAGACAAGTAGTTAAACAGAAAATGCTATCGGGAAACATTTATTATCCCTCTATGGAAATAGCTAAGATCATTCTCCTAACCTCAGGTCCTAAGCAAAATAGAATCATCTTTATTATCCTATCAATGCTCAGTAGAGACTTATGAAGATTTCCCAGAGGTCACATGGGGCAAACTCAGTTTCCACACCCATGGAATTTCTAAACCACTTTCACCTCATTTTCCTCATTTCGTGGGAGTTTTCAGGCACTTGCGTAGGGTGCATTCTCTACCCTCAGTTTTTATCAATGTATATCTTTCCAAGTAGACGATACTCTATGAGGAAATTATTCATAAATCTCTCCCGTTAGGGCAAAGGCACAGCCTCACCTTCCAGCTTTTTTTTTTAATGAACAGGATTGCAAAGTAAGTCCAGACAAATTAAAACACAACTGTGATAGGTCCCAGGCTTCATCTTGGCTTTTTGAAGATTAGTGTTTAATGAGAGGGGCTTGAGGCAATTTTTCCCTGATGTCCACACTTCTGGGCATAATTATGAATAACCAACTCTTACATCTTTTCCCATCCTGTCACCTGTTTCTCATGTGTCCACTTCCTTCCATGCCATAGAGAGATGACAGGCACAGACCAGGTGCTGGCATGAGGGAAGATGGGCCTACAAGCATATGGACTAAGCCGTTCAACAGTTACAGAGTTCACAGGGGTTGGAAATGGGTGTTTAAAAAGCTTATCTCCCAAGAATATTGAGCCTCTGTTTGAATGTATTTGATGGTAATTTTTTTAATATCATGGCCCTGAGATGGGGTTGAGCTCGCAGACATACGTATCTTCCAGGAAGTTATCTTAATACCTTTCTGTTCATTCAACAAATCTTTATGGGAAAGCCATACTGTGCCATACCTGTGCCAGTGTCAGAGCCAAAATAGATAAAACCTAGACCCCTCCATCCTTCTGGAAACTGCTCCCATGTAGCTTGGTACCATCCTGACACAATTGTGCCCTGGCTCTCCATCAGTCAATCCTGTCCACAGTCGTTTATGTCTGAGTTTCTCGTGTGGGTCATTTTCTTCAGTTCTACAATTTACCCTGTGTGAGCATCTCCCAATTTCAGAAACAAAGAACTGTAGCTGAGAAGGGTTAAGGACTTTTTCCAAGAGTCCACAGCTGGGAAGTTGGGTAGTCACATCCAAAACAAAGCCTGCCCTATTGCTTGTGGATAACAAAAGATTTCTCCTTGATCCTAGGGTCTTCCAAATTCAGGCAGAAAGTTTTGGTTCTGATCACATAAGAGTCCAATAGCCATGAGTAAATGTCGTCTTGCATGGGGTGTGAAGCAAGCATCAGCATTCCCTTTTATCTTTTGACGCTGCTACATTTGCCCTGTCTCGTTTCCTTTTTTATTAAAAGCTAAGTAAATAGTACGTGTGAAATTTGTCATGTTCAGACTCTGCCAGCCATAGATTCTACGCTAGGGTCTTCACTTTGGGGCATGCCAACTCATTTAACCTGATGGACGTAGGTTACATTGTCTGTAATGCTGGAATACAACTCCTAGGGGAATGGAGAGCAAGGTCTGTCAGGCTTAGCTCCTCAAGCCCACTCACTGTCAGTTTTGCACTTAGGAAATTACCCATGCGAGAGTGAGTCCTGCAACACTCTCTAAAGTGGCTGAAGCTCCCCCAGCCCACTCTCATTTAGAAAGAAGAAACTTGAGGTTTAGAAAGGAGCTGTGACCCACTTTCATAGATGACCTTTTCTATTATGTAAATGGCATATGGGCTGTCAAAGCACATTCTAGAGCATTGTCCTGTCTGCTTCTCACCAAGCACTCTGTGAAGTTTTATCTGCTTTAATGTCAAGGCAGAATCTGAGAAGGAAAAATAAAACAGTTCCTTTTATTTCAAGGGCAAAAATAATAAATAAAAAGTACTGCGGGGGTGGGGGGAGAATAAAGACTACAGTCTGAAGCCAAATGGTAAAGTAACATCTCAGGTTTCTACTCCCATCGTGCACTGAAGGTCCCTTCCACTCGGTCAAACAGGCTTTTCTGTGTTACCATCAGTTAGCACCCCATAAACATCAAGGTCACCCTGTTTTGGCCCCTTCCATTAAAATGTGCAAAAGCTCACAACCCAGCTTGTAAAGGGCCATGGAGGGTCCACCCGACACCAGGCAGCTTTAGATGCTAGGAGAACATGATCAGTACAAACTAGGAAGAAGGTAGAGTGCTCAGGTGGTCAGATCAAACTCTGCATGCAGGGGCATCCTGGGGAAACCCCACTTCATCTCATGGATGCCAGGACTGGACCTGACTGGGATCAGAATTGGGTAGGAGGGGTCTGCTGGATCTCTGAGGAAGGTCTCCCCAGGACATGCATCTTGTTTATTCTGAGGCTCCATTTAAAGAAATGCCTGCTCTGCAGAACTCCATTGCTCCCAAGATGCTAAAACAAGGAAAATGCTCGAGATGCCTGTGAGACCTTACCAAGCATCCTTAGACTCTGTAGCTCTCAGAAGCCACATCTCTAAGGACAAGATATCCTCACTACATTATTGTAAGAATTAGTGAGAAACCATATGTGAGTGTGCTTCGGAAGGTGTAAAACTTCATAGAAGTGTTAAATCAAAAATGCCTTTCTCCCACATTACCTCATTTGATCTAATAACAGGCCTGTGAGAGCAGGGAAGTGAGAATTATTACCCCCATTTTACAGAAATGCAAAGTAAGGCTCAGTGGGGCATCTAATGCAGTGCAATTTATTCAGTCAGTAAATGGCAAAGCCACAGGTAAGTCCAGGGTATGTCTCCTCCTTAGAGCCATGGTTTTAATCCATTGTAACTAAGCAAAGAAGTATAGACATTAATAATGGCTGTATATGAATATATACGGAGCTACATATACTATATGCACATATTGAATAGTCTTCAGAATGCCAACATCAATTTGTACTCTCCTGGGACAGAATTGTATCTTACTGGCCTATATACTTCATGAAGCACTAGGCACAGGGCTCAGGGTAAGCAAGGATGGGAGATCACTAGAAGTGAATCATGGGAATTCACTGATACCCAGGTCAGGCACTAAGTCCCCTGTGCAGTGGGCTTTCAGCATTTCCACCGTACAAAGGATGGAAAGGAAGCTTAGAGGAGCCAGAGGAGCAGGTCACCAGGCTGGCAAGCCTGAAGTCTGCAATCAGCACTGCCTCCAAACTAATTAATAACAGTCTGAAGCGAAGCCCACATTCTGTGTTCATAACTCCTGCATCTGGAGATTGGATCAACTGCAGATTGGAAACGGAAGTTACATCTATACTGGATACAGATTTTTTTTTTTTGTCATCATTCCCTAAACAATATGGCACACAACCATAAATACAATTGTTTGGGTATGACACTAAGGTAGAAATGATTTAAAGTATAACAGAGGTTAAGAGAGTGTGCTGTGCTCTTTTATTCAAGGAACTTGAGCATCTATGGATTTTGGTATTTAAGGGGTTAATGGCTCTGGAACCAATCTCCTTTGATACCAAAGATGACCTTACCTGAAGCTAAGACCTGAAGGCCCATAGGCAGCTGCAGGGGAAAGCCTTCCTTTTCTGCTCTTGGCCCTTCTGCTGCTCTGTGCCCTGCCACCTGAAACCCAGCTGCTGCCTTGGCCCACTGCTGCTCGTAGTCTCTGGGTTCACATCTCAATGCAAACAGAGGGCTATTTCACTGTTTACTTTCTTACCATCAATTGCCACTTGGAAAAAGTGCTGGGCAAACCCAAACTAAGTCACTCTTTTCTCCCGGGGTGCTCAGCCAGCCTCCAGAGTGACCAGAAAGCACAGCCCTTTGGGTGTGTTTAAATAGATGGAAGTGTCAGAGATACAACCTAACCCAGGACTGGCAGGATCAGGAGCCTGAAGATTGTTGCTCTTTGACTTTAGGAAAGCCCAAGATGTCATCTGAGGGAAATGCTACGCCGGAGGGCTGCTGGATGTGTCATAGTGAGTTGTATAGTCCCATCTTCTAGAGATGCTAGGCTAACAGGCATGCTGGACATTCAGCCAGGCTGAGAGGCATATACATCAACTTTCCACACTCAGGTGCCTGTCACACGGAGTACCTTGATCTGTCTATTATTTAATGAGCATCAATTCAGGAAAAGAGGTGATCAGAGGAAGGAGAGCCAGCCTCAGGTTGCTACTGAGCAGAGAATCACCTTCTGATATGGGGTGGGGAGGAGCAAGAGGTTAACAATTACAGAATTACAGACAACTTCTTAGAGGAGGAGAGGCCTTGAGCCTTGTACCAGCTGGTTGTACTGTGTAGCATGGAGGGTATCATAGCATAGAATCTGTCTTAGAGCCCCAAAGGGACTTTAGACATCATCAGATTTCCCCCAGAAGTAGATGAGGAAGCTGACATCCAGGGAGAGGAACTAAGTGGCCCTGGGGTCCTAAGACCAGTGACTAAGCAAGCCAAGGCCTCACGAGCCTGTTTGAATGCCCAGGGGGAAGTGAGCCGCCTTGCCTTCCGTCCTGAATTACTTGGGGCCTTCTGTGCTCTGCTCTTCCCTGAGTACTCACTACCATCTACAGAGTAGCAGTGGGCTGTTCTGGAACAAGGACTTCACTGTTCACATCCTCCAAACCAAAATCTGTAGCTCCATGGGTGCAGGGGACCATCCTACACTGTCCCACAGGGCAGAGGCCCCTGGATCCATCACAGATCCCGTCTCTGGCTCCAGATGACAACTGCTTCTGCCCATCTGCAGCTGCTACCCTGCCCCTGGACAGCCGAGAGTTGCCATGTGTTCTGCAAGTAGCCATGATCTCCATTCTGAGGTGGCAGCTTGGCAAGATATCTGTGTAGGAAAACACAATAGATAGCAATTCTTACTGTGCTTCTTACATTTCCCAGCTCTTTGTCGATGATGATGATGATGATGATGATGATGATGATGATGATGATGATAGTCTAGATTGGTAATAAAAGTCAGAACTACTGAGACTCAATTTTATTGTTTTTCTGGGGTGTGTGTGCGCGCATGCGTGTGTGCGTTTGTGTGTATGCATATGTGCATGTGTGTGCATGTGTGTACTCTTCCTGTTTATCACTCTCTACCGTAATCTATTGTAGACAGAATCTCTCACTAAACCCGAAGCTCACCTTTTTGACTAGACTGGCTGGCGGGGTGACTCTGGAACTACAGGCACTTGTAGCCATGCCCAGCTTTAATATAAGTACAGGCGTTCCAAACGAAGAGTGTTGAGCTTATGTGGCAAGCACCCTTACTACGCTATCTCCCAGTCCTTTGCCGTTCCCTTAGCAAAAGTTCCTGGAATGTGAGTAGTTTCTAGACCAGCAGTGCCTCTTACAAGGGAGAAATGGGGGGGGGGGGGACATCTTGACACCAGCTCCACTTAGCCCAGTTGCAGAGAAACTTAAATTGTTGGAATGTTCACATCCATTGGAAGACTGTTGGGCCATGAGTCAGTCAAGTCTAGGCCTCCATCAGAGCCCTGAAAAACAAGATCCTGGGGTATGTGTGCTGCACAAATTTCCTCAAAAGCAGTTGCAGTTTAGAAACCTTTGGCTCTCCGTTTTCAGTAAGCATGAGCAGCTGCTGGCTTGGAGCCCAGGGGACTTGTGAATCCTGCCCTGTGTGCTTTGCACCCACACAGACCAGCCTTTGTGAAGGACAAGGCGGCCTCACTCTGGCCATGAGGTAGCCTCCTCCCCCAGCTGTTTACTTTGGAACTAAAAGCTCATTTAGATGGTGGTAGGGGAGTGCATGAAGCTGAAGGACAGAGAATAAACCCAGCATCACAGGATAAACACTGTTGGGGGACAACACAGAAAGCCCCATGAGTGCGCTCTCTTTCTCTCTCTCTCTCTCTCTCTCTCTCTCTCTCTCTCTCTCTCTCTCTCTCTCTCTCTCTCTCTCTCTCTCTCTCTCCTCCCCACATGCTTTCCTGACCGGCTTCTACTGGAGTCAAGGCTGCAGGGAAAGGCCATGGGGTCCTTGCCAGGCCCACATGCAACTTCATTTGGCGACAGGGACTCACCCTCACTTTGTTTTCACACATAACTGGCTTTTAATTAAATCTGACTTTTTCTCACATCTGTTCAGAAGGCAGGTCCCCTTTGGAAGTGGCAAGCACAAAAGCAGGGGCAGACTGGCAGTAGGGAAAAGCAAACAGAGTGGAGCTGCACAATCCCCCTCTCCTGGTGAGGAAGCTAGGGCTGGCAGACTTCTGCCAAAGGATTGTTCTTCAGGGTCGTTGGCTGGGGAGAGCACTCTGCCAAGCCGCTGGAGTCCCTCCTGCTCACAGAGCCTAACTAGGTGGCTAAGCGTGACCCTTGTTCCCTGCAACAACTGGCTTAACAAGCTTTTGTTCTCTCTCCTCCCGCCCCCACCCCCCTGCTCCTTGGCCCTTATTTCTTGCCCACAGAGATCTGTGCCGCTGACTGTGGTGGCCATGGCGTCTGCGTAGGAGGCACCTGCCGCTGTGAGGATGGTTGGATGGGGGCCGCATGCGACCAACGGGCCTGCCACCCACGCTGTGCAGAACACGGGACCTGCCGGGACGGCAAGTGCGAATGCAGCCCCGGCTGGAACGGAGAGCACTGCACCATCGGTATGGCGGGCGCACGTCCTGGGTCCTGGGGCATTTTGGTTGCTCTCAAGACACTTCCAGGGCAGCCTGGTTCTCCTCCATTGCATGTGGATTGGCACCAAAAGTCCTTTCATCTGATGACATTATGACTGGCTTTTCCTAGACATGAGTTGAGTTTAAACCCACCATCTGTCATTTTCAACACACGTCCTCCCAGTTTGCATTCCCCAGGTGGCACCTAGCTGGTTAGCAGGTCTTGCTGTTTAGCTGGTCCTGAGCTAAATGCAACACTGCTCTTTGCCCAGTGATGAATCAAATGGCAGCAATGGGCAAGCGCCATCGCCTCTCGGAGTCTGTTTCCTCACCTATAGGATGGGGAGGATAATGAGAGAGTTTGGCACAGAGTGGCACACGGTGGAATGCTCCAAACATGAAGCCATCATTGCATCCCCTGGCTACGTAGCTCCTAGTAGTAGCAGTGGCCCCTGAAGAGGCCTCTAACCTTGGCATAAAACTCTCCTCCAGGGCGCTTAGGCCACATCTGCATTCCTCTTTCCCCTGCCCCAGGCTTCCATCCTGTCTGCATCTGTCTCCTTTCTCCTCTCTGGGGGCTGCTCTGCACCGGTCCCTGCTGAAGCAGCACTGTCGGCAGCTTTAAAAACAAGCTGATCACTTCTTCCCGTCTCTCTGCCTTTCCTGCTGGCTTTGTTGATTTTAAACACAGCCAGACGTTTCGCTTGGTTTATTATCCTGGAATGAACACTCACCAAAAGCTTTATTGAATCAACTGCTTTGTGTACTCGTTTTCACTTCTTCCCTTTCCTACTTTTCTTTCTTTCTTCCTTCCTTCCTTTCTTTCTTTCTTTCTTTCTTTCTTTCTTTCTTTCTTTCTTTCTTTCCTTCCTTCTTTTTTCTTAGAAAAAGTTTGCAGTCAGATGGTAAGCACATGGCTTTTATAAGGCAGAATTCCAGGTGTCTCTCAGCGTAGAAACTGACCTCTTGGGTCTCACAGAAATGGCAAGAAAAGCCCTAGCTTTTGAGGGACAAAGGCGTTTTAAGCAAATGGCGCTACCTTGCATCCGTTCTTTCTGTTTCACCATTACTTCATGTCGTTGGTCCCCTGCAACATCACCAAGTCAATAAACAGCTATGGAACACGTTATATTTATTAACAATAATGGCTCCTAATTTTTGAGTATTTACGATGTGTCGAGCACTGTGCCCAAGGCCTTACCTGCATTATTTTACACTTCTAACAATGCAAAGAGGTATGGATTATTTTCTTTTTCTCGGAGACCTAAGAGGAAAGGTCATCTAACTTTTTTAAAACAAGAATTAGAAGCTTGATTTTTTTTTCCCCTTCCCAGCTGTTTGCCCTACAGCCCTTGAAGATGGTGCCCAGGTGACTGCCAGGCATCCAGCTCCGGTCCTACCCAGATGCCCAGAGGCTGGGCAGTTTGTCTAGTATGGCTCAGAGTCCCCCACACTTTGCCTGAGCCTCATTCCTTGCAAAGCCCCTTCAGATTGAGGATACAGCTTTCTCTCCCCACAGCAGACTATGCCATCCTATCTCACCATACAGCTTCTGTATGACGATGTCAGCCTACTTCAGGGCTGCCTTGGAATTCTCTCAGTGAAAAGTGAGGCTAGTCATCTGAAGGGCCTCTGCTTTCCTCTGTGTTTCCCTCTGAGGCCAGTCTAACCTTTCAGCCTCTTTACCCAGAAGTCCATTCCCATTCAAAGAAAGGATCCTGCACCAGAGAAATGGCTCACTCGGTAAACCACTTTCCTTGCGAGCCTTAGGACCTGAGTTAAATCCCCAGAGCTGATGTCAAAGCCAAGTGTGGTGACCCATGCATCTGATGGCAGAGGCAGGGGGATCTCTGAAGCTTAGTGGCTAACCATTGCAGCCTAACCAGGCAGCTCCAGGCCAATGAGAGACCCTCCCTCACATGAGGCGGATGATGTTCCTAAGGATGGCACCCAAGGCTTTTCTATGATGTCCGTGATGATTCCCATGCCTGAGCCTACTGCATGCAGAATTAAAGGTGTGCACCTCCACACCCTGCTCTCCCACACACACTTTTAAAGAAACAAACAGTACGAACATAAAGAGAACATATTTTGTTTTCCTTCCCTTACTTATAGAGTTCTGAGTTTGCTTTGCCAAATTCCAAAAAACATAGCTGCCTCATATAAGGCAAGGCTTCTAACCTATGTCAAATGCTAGACATGGAGAGAAACTCTCCCGTGGTCTCACTGATAGAATTTATGTCAGGGCTTATGGGCAGGCTGGCCTATGTCTGCAATAGCTATTGGTCAGACTAGCTTTAAGGAGGTCCCACTTATTTCTGCACCAAGAAGCCTTACCTTCCTTTCTATGTCTCCTGCCTGCTCCGTTGTTTCCTTTAAGAACGTGTTCTTCTCTAGTTCCAGGTAGTTTTTCTCTCTAGATAAAAGAAACATCAAAGTAAATGTGAATAGCAGAAGAGGAAGATTGACAGTCATAAAAGAACAAATGTCACAGAACACAGAAGAGGTCTCGGGCTGGTCACAGTGGCTCAGATGAAAGGACCTTGGGCTTGGGATTCTAGTCTTCATTTTCTTTGTGTGATGAGCATTTTCTTTGTCCTTGTGTAATTTCCCTGCATGGCTCCCTCCTCCTCTTGGGTCTCTGCTGTGGCCAGCTGCACCCCTGTGAGAAACCCCACCCCCTCGTGCTGAAGGAACACGTCCATCCGTAACCTTTTATGATAGAAGGGGCTGGGGGTTCAAGTTAGAAAGACAATGATTGGTCCCCTTTCCTTTGTTGAAGCTGTAAGAAGAAATCCTTTTAAAATGATTCCCAGTGAGCATCACATGGGGGACAGAGAGGGCTGATGTGAGAATTTAGAGATGCTAAGCCTTCAGTTTTTATTTGTCTTTAGTTTACTGGGCCACGATGGGTCTAATCCTGTAGCTGGTTCCCACCCTACAATCCTGTTCTCTCCTAACCCAGAGACGCTAGCACCTTGACACTGAATAGTGGAAGCGGGAGTCAGGGTTGGTTTGTTTACACACTGCTGCCCTCCATAAACAGGAAGAAGTTACTTTACCTTATAGCAGGCAGGAAGGAAGCACTTACAGACCAAGGTAACGCTGGGTTCCCTAAGCCAAGTCCACCAGAACCCTTCTACCCAGGTGACACTTTCCAGACATTGTAGTAGACATGACAAGTTGTCCTTTAAAGAATTTGGTCTCCCTTGTCTTTCAAGGAAGCTGCTTATTTTATCTCAAAGGAAGTTGGCTTTCTGAAGAAGAGGAAATGTGTCAATGACATCTTCCTTAATGACAATTTTTTTTATTATTACAAGAATGTTCTATGTGTACCCCTTCCCCCTCCCATGCCTTCTGTCCTAGCACCGAGAGGGTAGGTCTCTGGTGAAACTGCCATGGGGAAACTACACAGTTGTTTGGGGCCAGTTTTTCTCTCAGTGGATTCAGAGTGTGCAGCTGCATGACTTCACCAGCCATGACAGAATTCCAGCCTTTTCTTCTACCACCGAAGGACAGCATACCTATCATGCCAGAAGTGTCACCTGAAATTATCCCCCGAAGAAGAAAGACTCTTCAATTTTGTTTTGGTCTCTCCATACTAATGCTTTCATTTGCAAATGTGGTACTCATTTGCATGTACAACACTCATTTGCATATATGGGGAGCTACCAGTTTTTTCCTAGTCTAGAAGCTAAGGTAAGATAGATTGACTTGGTTCTATTCCTCAAGTGTACGGTCCATACACAGTCATCAAAAGCTCATTTTTAGATGTCTGTCCCAGGAATGTTATGGGTCCTGTTAATCCAAGGCTTGACCTCCAATTTCTTTAGAAAAGCTGAAAACTATTGTTAAATTTAAGAAGGTGCTTAATATCTTTTCCTGTCTGAAAACACTAACATTTTGGATCAATTCTATGGTGATCATTTTACTCACCTCAGTGCCCCTCACCCATGGAGCCTCAAAACATGTGTGGAAATGCCAGCCTCTGATTTCATTTATAAAATCCAACCTTGACCCCAAAGCTGTGATAGCGGGAGATGCCAGACGCTCAGGATTAGTTACTGAACGTCAGGAGAGCTGTCCAGTCACATAAATCCTGAATCTTAAACAACAGTTTCTTCTGGGAGTAAAGCTCAAAATAGCACGCTGATGACGCAACCCCCTGAGTGAACAAAACCAGACTTCATGGTGGAGAGGAATTTTAAAGGAAACCACAGAATCTTCTGAAGCCCTTTGTCCACTTTCGAATGGTAGCTTTTGGGTTTCCCTTTGTAATCACACAAGGGCTCAGAAGTTGCTCAGGAGATATGATGACCCTCTGCTTCCCATCCTCTAAAGCTCTCACAACAAGACAAGACGGAGACGGAGACTGAGACCATCAGGAAAGGGAGAGGGGGAAACTGCCCACAAGTATCCATCTAAAGTTATGAGAGTAGGAGTCTCATTCCTGGTGTCTCTGGGAGACTGGTACTGGTGGAGAAGTGGAGAAGGAAATAAATGAGATTTATTTTCATATTTGTGGAATCCTCTCAGGGTGGGAGGGTGGGCATCCCTGACCACTCATCCACCACTTCTGCATCCAGAAAACAAAACAAAACAAAACATGAATTTGTTGGATCTTAACATCACACCAGTAGCTCGAATCTGCCAGAAAGAAGTTCAGGTGACTCTGGACACCTTCCTGCCACTTGCTGCAGTGAGTGACCTCTGCTTCATCTGCCTTGTAAAGCAGGGGGTGCAAGTGTTAATTGTCAAGCCAAGACTCCTGGGGGTGTGAGGAGAGGAAGCCTCAGGTCTTGTTCTCCACCACCCTTGATAGAGGCCGCATGCTCCAGGGGACCATTGTAATAAACCCTTAGAAAGCCCTGTGGATGTAGACCAGTGAAAAGACACATTTTCACATTGGTGGTCCCAGAAATGCCAGAGACATAAGGCCACCCCGGAACCTTCTGTCAGTGAGCCTGTGATGCCAGTTTCTCTACTTCCTCAGTGACTGGGAGATAGCAAGAGCCCAAGAAACATTTGTGTAATGTCAAGGAAATGACTGCAGCCTGCGAGGGAAGATGCTGCAGCAGCTGCTGCTGCTGCCGTCACCTTTATCCCAAAGCCCTGAGACTTATCCCAAAACACACGGAGACTCCATGACCTCTTGAACCACCTTTAATGATGCAAACTTATGGGCTTGCCACCATATTCTCTAAGTGCTTTAACATCATAGATTTCAAACGGCAGTGTTGGAGAACATTCATGTCAAGATGTTTAAGCAGTTACTGTGTGGACTTCTGCCTTTATCTTTTCAGTAAACTGTATTGGACTTCAAAAACCCAGATGTCACTTCCATTCTCAATAGCCAAAGAGGGAAGCCTTTTTCTGATCCAAGAATTCTTGAACTTGGTGTATCAGCTTTTTGATTCAGCGTGATTTATGGTGTCATGGTGTTGTCGGGGCGGAGGAACCCCTTTTGATATGTGGACTCGGGATTTGAAATTTCCAATGACCTCACTTCTCTCCTGAAAACGCACACTCTGAATACAGCCTAAGCTGTCTTGGTTGCTTCTGCTGGCTTCTGTTCCCACCTGTGGTCGGAAGAAATTAGCAAGCATATTTAAAAGGTATTAAAGCATTTGTACTAAATAGGATCTGTATTACTATACAATCTTTGGAAATGAAATGACATTCAAAGAGAAAGAGCTCTCTGAAGTCAGCCCCAGCTTTCAGGAGATTGTCCCGTGGAGCTCGTATAATCTCCAGTAGGCATTACTGAGTCTGAAGACAATCAAGGATGTTCTCTGCTCGGAAAACTCCCTCAAAGCATCAGCTACACCATGATGGTCATGTGGATCCCAGCGATGGGGACTCACTTACCCTAGCCATTTTGGGGAAAGAAATCACAGCTCATGTCACACATTCTGTCCCCAAGTTTAGAGTTGTTAGAAGAATGCATGATTAGGATCCTCTGAAAGAGCTCTGCATACCTAAAAGCTAAGAAATCCACCAGAGCCAGGACATCCTGTGTGTCCTTGCTCTCTGGTAGCAAAACTATCACCACACGAGGAGATGTCTATAAAATTTTAGACTGCTTTACAAATTTAGATGCTTGTATACAACTAAAGAAACAGATAAACCAAGAGCTAGTGACATTCCTCTCTTGGCCAGAGACCTCCTGAATATTTTTAAGATGGACTCCCCCATATTTCATTTTTTCATTTGGGTGGTCCCCATGTTTGCCATTCCATGGCTTGTGTATTCACTCCTGCTTAGAAGCCATTCTCTCCAGTACCCTCCTTTATCATGCTGATGAACAGACCCCACAGCACCTCTCAGAATAAAGGGAAGTATACCGGCCCTGTTAAGTCCCCTGTTCCCAACTTTCCACTTGGCTATGCAGCTTTCTGGTACATATAACATCATAACAGCTACTGCACTGATACATGAACTAAGTACAGGGTCTCGCATCTACCAGTATTTTTGGTGTAAATAGATGATGAACACATAAATCAGTAGATGACAGACAGACAGACAGACAGACAGACAGACAGACAGACAGCAATAGTACCTATCATTTTTTT
Organism: Mus minutoides; assembly: GCA_902729485.2. Taxonomy (NCBI): domain Eukaryota; kingdom Metazoa; phylum Chordata; class Mammalia; order Rodentia; family Muridae; genus Mus; species Mus minutoides. Next base: position 609,687 of record LR749667.1, on the reverse strand, counting down.
GAAGTGAGGAAAAGAATGTCCCTACAGTTTATACAATCATGGCTTCTAGATAAAGCTTCTCCATCATAGTTCAGTCCTATCTAGGGACTTTTGATTCTCATGTGGACATTGGTTGCTTTAGAAGACTTCCCGCTCTGTCTGGCCTGCACAAGAACACAGGAAAAGCCAGGCGTGGTGGCGCATGCCTTTAATCCCAGCCCTCAGGAGGCAGAGGCAGGCAAATTTATGAATTCAAGGCCAGCCTGAACTACAGAGTGAGTTCTAGGACAGCCAGGGCTATACAGAGAAACTCTGTCTCAAAAAACAAAACAAACAAACAAACAAAAAAACACGGGAAAAAGAGGCATAGTGAGACTGGAGATGGGAGCCTCTTCTATAGCCCAGCTGAGGAGAGTGAGGATACTGCTGACACAGGCTGGAGCTGAAGAGACCAGTTCTGAGCGTTCAGACACAGCTCATATGTATGCACTGAGTTTGTATATCAGAGCTACGTTTGCCAGGGATCCTCACAAGTAGACAAGACCTTAAATTGTCACATAATTCAAATGGCCTCTCCATTGGAAAACCAAGCATGTACCATTCTGTCTTTTGAGTTAAGAAATGGCCAGGTTTCCTTTTCTTTTTCCAACTTTTTACTGTGACATCCATTGACCTGTACCTCACATAGGATGCACGAAGTAGGGGTACATCTTATTTGGCACACCCAGCATTCTGCGTTTGAGTCTGTGTAGACATGTCTGTTCCCAGATAATTTGAGCCAAGTTAGCAAGGTCTGAACCTAGGACTCTAGTATGTATCAGCAACCTCTAACCTCTAACTTCTCAGGACCCTGTCTGCCCAGATAATTTGTCACTCTAATTGATTCCCCTTGAGGGAGGTTGGCCATTGACCTGGGTAGACAAAGGGGTTAGTTGTGATTTCCCCTTGAATGCTAGTAAACCCAACAGAGCAGACTGTGGCCACTTGTGCAGCCTCCCGGACTTGTTTCTCCTGTTGTGTTCCTCTGAGTGTCTCCTGTTTATATGACCACATTTCCAAATGCCTGGCTCCCAGAATGAGTTGACCGTTCCTCTCCGCTCTTTATGGAGAATGTGCTTGCTCTCCTCCCTTCTACCCCATGTCATTCTGTCTTTGGTTTGGTTTTTTCCCACCATGGCAGAGGCCTGCCCCAAACACTGGGCACCACCCTGACTCCCCACCCTCCCCTAGTGTCTCCTTAACACTTGGCATGGTTTCCTGGCAGGCAGTTCTGCGCTTCCTTGGTCCTACCTTAAATGTCCTGTCTTTTATCTCCCAAGCTCACTATCTGGATAGGGTAGTTAAAGGTATGGTCTTCCTCTATTTTCCTGTTGTCTTTGTGTCTGTGTTTGTGTGTGAGAGCATAAAAGAAGAAATGTGCATACAAAATGTAAATACACATCGTTAGCATGACAGTGTGTCCACGTGCTGCCACACCCCCTGTCTTGTCACAAGATCCATTACTTAATGAGAATGGGGTTGGGGTCATGGAGTCATAGACCTAGGATGTCATTCTATGCCCAAGTCACCTAGCTCTGTCTGTGGCATTGTGTTGTAATCCCTCTATCATCCCTGTGCCCACCCCCCTATACTTTTCACCCCCTCCACCCCATCTCATGTCACCCCACCCATTCCTTATGGCCTCTGGCCCATCAGAATTCAGACACTGGGAACCAACCTGGGTGGCCTGAGAAAGGACGGAGCTGAAGAGCAAGTAGAGACAACATAAGTGGAGTGCCCACCGTGTGCTAGGTCCCCAAGCCAGGCTCTGGGGACAACAAGTAGGCTGCAGTCTTAGGTGAGCAGGTGCTCCATTGCTTGCTGCCTGTTTTCCTTTACAGAGAAGGCCTGGCTTTGGTAAGTTTGTTCTTTGAAGAGGATCCCCCAGTGACAAAGTGATCTGTAATCTTTGAAACACTTACATGGCTTAGGTGATGTCTTAAGTCTCCACAGAGACCCCATGGCTGTAAGAATTGAGGCTCAGATGGAGACTTGAAAACAAAAGAAAGCAGCAACTTCTGAAGGAGAAATATCATGTCAGAGCTTTCAGACCTTGGGTCTAAACACAACACCTGGCACAGTACATGTGCTCCTTGGTTAGAGACATGTATTCCATAATCATATCTTGAATCCCAGCTCACACACTTGATAGCCAGGGTGACCTTGGGCAGGTTGCTTCACTAGCACATATTTATCTATAAAATGAACTTGGAGACTGCCTGCCTCACAAGATCAGCTCAAGGATGCTGTGAAGCCGTGATTACCAAGCGCTAGCATGTGAGTGAGAATGCCCCTCACTAGGTTTAAGGTTCACTGTGTTGTTACTGTGTTCTTATTCTCCCCTTTCACTTAACAGGCTCTGGGCTAGAGTTAGCATCCAACATTGTAGGAGGAAAAGATAAATTGGCTTTTGTAAGAGAGAAAAACATTTTTTGTTGTTGTTTTTATTTGTTTGTTTAGAATTACTTATTTTATTTACATGAGTACACTGTAGCTGTGTTCAGACATACCAAAAGAGAACATTGTATTGCATTACAGATGGTTGTGAGCCACCATGTGGTCACTGGGAATTGAACTCAGGACCTCTGGAAGAGCAGTAAGTGTTCTTAACTGCTGAGCCATCTCTCAGCCCCAGGATTTTTTTTTTTTTAAATAAAGAAAAGTTTGTAGGACTATATTATCACTTATATTGTTGCTATGACTGAACACTGAATGGGAACCTGAGGGGGGAACAAGTTTTTTTCTGCGAACGGTTTGAGAGGATGCTGTCTGTCATGGAGGGAGGGTGGCAGCAGGAGCCTGAGGCAGCTAACCACATTACAGCAGCAGTCGGGAAGTAGAGAGCAGACAGGAAATAGAGCCAGGCTCCAAAAACCAGTGATCTACTTTCCTCCAATGAGCGTCCACCTCCAAAAGGTCCCACCACCTTCCTCAACAGCTGGGTAACACATGTTCAAACATACGAGTCTTCGGGGGACACTTCACGTTCAAACATCGGGCCAATAATGGACTTAATGCTTCTCAGCTGAGTCAACCTTGCCAATGTAATGAATGCATTACTGGGACCCATCTAAATGGGTATGAAGCAAGGTTCCTTGACTTTAATACACTGGCCTTTGCTAAGAATAAAATCATACCAGCAGGGAGTATATGTATCTCAGCATCCTCCTGGGACTCAATACACTGTCACCATCCAAATGTAGACTTCATAATGGGATTATTATTCAGTGGGCTACTCCCTACTGAGTGACATATTTTTACAACCATGAGTCTTGAGAACTGTTAATTTTTTTTCAAAGGAAACAGATTCAATGCTGCTTATTTAGTTGAAAGAAAAAGCTGAAATTGAGGGCGCTTGGTGGCTAGTCCAGGTTACACTTCTGGGACGCAGTGAAGCCAATACTTAGGACCTTCTGATAGCTCACACCCTTTCTCAAACCACCTGCTCTGATATTTAGTCCAGAAAATAATGCCATTAGACCTTTATCTGGCTTAGGTCAGTGAATCAGAGCTTCCTTTAAAAGACAAGTATTTCTTGGCAAAATCTGAGAAAGAACCAAAGCCCACTGGGCTAATCTTCTAGGGTAATGTGCACTGATTCTGATTCTCAGATCCACTTCAGAGACCTGAGCGAGCCTGCCTGAGACTCGGTGGTGCAGAGCAGAGCAGGTATTTTGTAGTTCAATGAGAAGCCTGCTTTCATTCACTTTCCAATTGCATTGGTTCAGAGTAAGTAAACACTGTTCAGTTGCCCGGCCTCCTAGACTGCCAGGAACTGTCCACATCCCACAGCAGAAATGGCTCTCTTTGCAAAGTGTCTACATTCTCTCACTTCCAACAAGTATCATAAGGGCTAATCACTTAGGAAGGAGATCTGACCAAACTAGGAGGGGGCTTGCAGATGGTGGAATTTGACTTGGGCCTCGAAGAGAGCTACTGAAGGTTTAAAGAGCAGGACAGCAGACATTTGTGATTTGGAAGGCTCCCATTAGGCCATTTGTTAAAAAGGAATTGGGGAAGAATATCAGGAACAATAAAGTCAGACTAGTGATATCGTCTAGGTGAGAAAAGATGCTGATCTTGTGCAGGAACGTAAATGCAGAGATGTAAAGAGAGAGGATGAAACACAGGGAGAAGGACTTTGGGAGGTAGGAGGTGCGCTGCCTAGCCACTTGCTACTCTGCAAGATGCTGAACGCTCCTGGCCAGACCTGATGTTGGCAAGAAGGATATTGAGATGAAGTGGTCCCTTGTCACTTAAAGGGCACTGTTCCTTTTGAAAAGCTTAGCCTTTCTCTAAATCTTAAACCTACATTATTTTGGCTCCAGCAAACGCCTGGTGTGAGTCCTTCCATAGGGGATTGTTAATGTCGCTCAGGCACTCTGAATTATTGATGAGTTTCAGGGTTTGTGGAATTAATGAGCTCCTGCCATGGGGAAGGATGGGCAGATTGCTGTAAGAAAGTCAGCAAGTCGCCCTGGAGGAGGCTTCCTCCTGCTGGCTAACGGGGTGTGATGGGCACCAGAAGCCAGATGTAGAGTCAGAGTGAACCTTACTCTACTCACAGGCGCTCAGAGGCCCCTCTGAAACCAAAGAGACAGCAAAGGTCCTCAGGGTGGAAGGTCCTCAGTCTGAAGTAACTGACTGTGGATAAAGTGTCTCTGGGGTCCCCTCCCCTGGGAACCTCCGAGCAGCACAGAGTGTGTGTAGTAAGCATCCAGAGGAATTCACAAGAACCCAAGAGAGGTGTTGTAGAAGAGAGAGACTATAATAGTAATATGGGGGGGGGGGATGGGTTCCAAGGCAAAAATGGAAAACACTCTACAAAAATCAAATAAGCAATTCCCTTTAGTAATTCTTAGTAGTTATTAATTCTCAGTGTGGTGAAGAATTGAACCGTTTTCTAACTTGCATGGCAGGTATCATTGCCATCACAGTCTTGAAACATCTACCAGAATCACATAGCCCACAGACCAAGTCCACCTCATCACATGGTTTTGTACGTAAAGCTTTATTAGAACACACTGTGCTCGTAACTCAGCAGCATGCACCTGCTTTGACACTACAGTGGCATAACCCTGTGACCAATGCAAATTCCTAACAGCTCACAAGCTGAAATATTTGGGCCTTTGTACAATGAATTTTGTGGGGTTTGATCTAGATAACTGCCTCCATTTTCTATTTGGCCTTTCTATGAGCTCTACTTGTGGTCATAACAACTCTTCGTACAGACTTCCCAACAGAGAGAGAAGGTGACATAAGTGGAGAATTCTGCTACTGCTTCCCAGCTTGTGCATTGTATATGCCTTGCCTATCATGCTGAGTTCCCTAATTCCCCTATGCTATAAGTAAGAATATAGGGGTTCTAAGAAGCTAATAACATGACTGGATCCTGTGTCCACTGAGTCGTGGAGCCGGCCTTTGGTGCGCCTCCTAAGCTTGTACTCTCACAAATAAAAGGTCCTTTCTGCATCTTATGAGATGCTGTATCTTATGGCAAAATAAGAGAATCTCTTAATATCTTTAAAGCTTTCACACCCTTCTTCTAAGATTAACTGTGATATGAGGTTTAATTAAACACAGTCCCTAGCCAGATGAACAAAAATTTAACTGAGACTAATTAAAGGACAGGAGAGTTTTTGCCTGCTGAGACCATCCTAGGTGACTGATCATGGTGGCTTAGTCAGAGTACAGGGGAGTCACCTACCTGTCACCCATTGCTCCTGACGCCCTTTTTTTTTCAGTTTTCTTCTTGATAAGTTTTGAAGATGGCCATTCTGGTAGCCTCCCCACCTGCTCTCTATGTACTACCAAACTTTCTGTGATGATCACTGAGTTCTGAGGACACAGGCAGCCAGTGTGTCTTCCTTTGAGAGGAAAGGGCTGTGGCTATATTGACTTGTTGGCAACTCCATTGACCAGCTCGAGTAGAAATAAATATTTGTTTTCTGTTGGAATAAGAGTCAACTATCAAAAGCCCTTGAGCCATAATGGTCTTTAATCTTTGTGTGCTAATTTTAATATGTATTGAAACACCAGTCTCAGGTTCTTATTAATGGCTCCATGAGTGTCTATGTGTGCCAGGTCTGGCAGTAGACAGCCACGTTCATATTTGTCGTCCCGTTTAAAAAGTAACAAGTCACAGACATGGGTGGCTCTGCTGACATCATGCTCACCTGGCACACATGAAGCTTGGGCCCCAATAACCATCACTACATAAAGTGGACATGCCAGCGTACCCCTGTAATCCTAGCACCTGGAGGCAGAGTTAGGAAGATCAGACAATCAAGGTCATCCTCAACTGTACAGCAAGAATGCAGTCAATGTGAGCTATGTGAGCCCCCCACAAGAGGTGACAGGTTCATTTTGCCTGGTTTCACAGTAGAATTGGTTTACAGCCAAATTTATAGGTGTTTGCTGTTCATCATAGTAAAATAAGCTAAGCTTTCTTAGGGGAAAAAGTTGTTTTCATGCTCAAGCCTTCCCTGGAGACCAGGCTGGAGCACAGAAGAGAAGGAAGCCAGGGGTGGCGTAGTTTGGTAGCTGTCGAACTCAGAAAAGAGGGTTGGCCGTTAGGAAAGCAAGGACTCAAGCGAAGGAATAGAAAGGAAGGAGTTTGAATGAAAAACAGAAGCTAAAGTGAACTGTGAAACAGAACATTTCTTAACCGTAAATGTCTGTCCTTTTTAGTAAGTGTGTGTGTGTGTGTGTGTGTGTGTGTGTGTGCCAAAACATGCAGGACTTGTACATACCATGGCACATAGGTGTGGAGGGTCAGAGGACAATTTTTAAGGATCAGTTTTTTCTTTGTACCCTCCGTTCCTGAGGTCAAACTCAGGTCATGAGTCTTGCACAACAATGGTTTTTTACCTTTGACATTCTACCTTTTCTTTTTTTGCCACAAACTCCACAGGGCTTGAAAAGGTAGTAATCAAAACTCTGCGGTCTACTTGACGAACACTAAAACATGGCCACCTTATCATGGAGTCAGAGCAGAAGTCATGCGGTCCGAGCAGTGTCCTGTTCTTTCTGATTAGGTCATTCGTGTCTTCTCAAATGGCCATAGCTATTCCTAGCTCCCTCCTCTAGGCTCTTTGTTATCCTCTGGTAGTGTGCCCACTCCTCAAGAATGCAACTAGTATCATTCATCTCTAGGCCTGTAGCTAGCCCAGAGAAGATACTTACTTAGCACAGGACAGACAGGTGTGTAGCAGTTTGCTAGCAGGGCAGCCTGTGTGGACCTGCCTTTGTACTTGAGACCAGCAGGACCTTGCCAAGGTTGTGGCAGTCCCCTGAGCTCCTCTTATGTAGAGCCCCTTTCAAAGTATAGTGTAAATGCAATGGTAATAGAAGGCCCAAGCCCTCTTCTCAAAACAAAGACAGTTGTCTAGAAGAAACTAAGGCCAAACAAGTGAAAAGCCTGAGGTTCACTACAGTTGTTGACCTAGTTGCAAGAACTGGAAGAAAGAAAGAAAGAAAGAAAGAAAGAAAGAAAGAAAGAAAGAAAGAAAGAAAGAAAGAAAGAAAGAAAGAAGAAAAGGTGTAACTCTAGCCCAAGTGTGATGGCACACACCTTTAATCCCAGCACTCAAGAGGCAGAGTCCAGAATCTCTGGGAGTTGTGGGCAAGAGACAAGGTGACCAACTCCAGGTGAATGAGCCAGTATCAAGGATGGATGGAAGACATCCCTGGTCAGATTTTGGCAGGCTTGATCCATTAACCGCAGCTCACTTAATAATAATGCTGGTCACTTGTGAAATGGGGGAGGTGTTCCAGACCTGCCTCAACTACTTCTGACCATACCCTCAGTAAGTCAGTCTCCTTATTCCTGAGTCTTTTGTTGCCTTTTCTGTAAAGTGAAGATTCTTCTCTGTAAAGTGAAGGTTCTTCACTGTACCTGCCCCCCCCAGGCTGTTGAGACTGATAGATTTGAAAGCATCATACAGACAAGCAGGTTCAGCGTGAGTGAAGTGGGTAGCAGTTACTGTTGGACACCGGTCCTTGACTCTCTGCTTTGTCTTGCAGAGGGCTGTCCTGGCTTATGCAATGGAAATGGCAGATGTACCCTGGACCTGAATGGGTGGCACTGTGTCTGCCAGCTGGGCTGGCGAGGGACTGGCTGCGACACATCCATGGAAACGGGCTGTGGAGACAGCAAGGACAACGACGGAGGTAGGGCTCTGGCACCCGTGGACCCTGGCCAGTTCCAGGGGTAGGAGACAGAGAGAAAGGGGTGGACACTGCTGTATTAGCAGGGCACCAACATCCATGTCCAAAGTGAGAGGACCTTGGGGCACCAAAGACTGCATGGGTGCCCTAAGGAATGGGCACTCCCACTAGTTGCTGGGTTTCAATAAATAATAATAATAAATTCCACACTCCTGTCTAGGAGACTGGTTCTACCAGCCTCAGGGAGTTCCTGGAAAAATTAAAAAGACAGGTAGATATGTTAGAAATAGGTAAACTAGAAACTTAGCAATCCTACTTTTTGGAAATGTCCTACCTAGAATGTTCCCACAGCTTCAAACCCTATGAGGGTCAAAGGTCAAGTGTGTAATATTGTAATATTGGCTTTTGAATCCCAGAACAGCTGTTTTATAGCATTGATGTTTAGCTGAGCTACCCTACAGTCACTCTGTCCACTGCCCAAATCCATGAAGGCAGCCACCCAGATAACCTCAAACGAGGACTATGAGAATAATCATGACCAAGATGCCCTTGTGGTTGGGCCCTGGTCTCTAGGCGGAGGGGCGTGTCCTCCTGAAATCCCACAGTGTTGGCTTGTTCCTTAATCATGCTGAAACTTGGCACGTTTCATCTGCCCAAATGTGATGAGTCTCTTGTGGACGACCATGTCTTACAGCAGGCACAGAAGCTCACAGGAAGGAGAAAGCCCCAAGGCTGCGTGTTAATGGATTATGCTAAGTGCTCTGTGGCAGGGTTATGTGTTAGTTGTGGGAGCAGGAAAATATTTATCAGGAAGAGGATGCTGGGGCAGGAAGGAATTTTATTGAGGGAAGGGGCCTTTTGTTCTCAAGAGATCTCACAGAAAAGGGAAGCAGGAAGAAAGTAAGGGTATGGAGCATCCTGGTCTTCAGGTAAGAGGGAGCAATCAGGCTCTGACTGTGGGAAAGAGGTCAGCCTTCTTTCTCTGTATGATACCCTCAGCGTCCTGCTGTGTTTGGTCTGTACAGCTACAAGGCCAGAGATAAACAGTAACATTCATGAAAAAAAAAAGAAAAAAGAAAAAGGAGAGAACCCCCACCAGGAAGTCACTCCCTTCCCCAGAGTCTAGGGTTTTGGCCCAGCTTTCAAACAGCTGTGGAACATCTGGGCAGCTAAGGGACTAAATGTTTTTGCGATGTTGAGAGAACACATAGTCCCCCACATGCACACATTCAAGAGCAGGCTACAAACCAGGGCTTGCTCGTTTCTCTCCATAAAACAGAGCACCAGACTATACACCCTGGTTGCCATGCTTCAGAGACAGCCAGCCCTGAAAAACCACAGTTTTCCCAGAAAACCTGGACTCACAGTAGCCCAAGCCCCAATGTTATAGGAAATGATCTCAACCCTAGGGAAATGGAACCTTCTCCAGCTGCTCTGAGAAATGAGCCAGCAGAAAGCAAAAAAAAAAAAAAAACAAAACAAAAAAAAAAAAAAAGGACAACCAGAAAATCCCCACTTGCAGGAGAACATGTAGTTTTTGAAGCATATTATAGAGAGAAATGAGTTTGTACATACTTTGTGGCAAAGCTGTGCTGTGAGTTTGTTCATTTGCTCCACAAATGTTCACCGAGCATCTGCACTGCATCAGGCCCTGGCTCCCAGGGCTTCAGAAATAAATCTAACAGTCTCTGCCCTTGCAAAGTGTATAATCTAGAAAGAGAGGAAACGGGAGGTGACTGTGATACTGTGGGCTCCTGCTGTTGTAGAAGAGCATCCAGGCATTCAGCTGGTATTATCAGATGCCTGGAAGGGAACTTAGATGCAGTGCCAGAAAGAATACCCACCCCACCCCATAGGTCATCATGACTGGAGATACAGCCCTCTCGGGAGGACATGTCTTTGGCATTCAGTTCTCAACTGTGAAGAGAGAGAGGTCTTACCTTACTTTGGAATCCTCTAAGTGTATAAGTTCAGCGGGCTTTCTATCCATTGGGAAAGTTCAGCGGTTCAGAGCATCCCTACTTTGTAAGGTAGCATGGATAAAATAAACTACAGAACCAGAAGGGTCCAAGATTATCTTCATTGGCCTTTTAATCTCTTAGCCTTGCCCAAGCAGAGACAAAGAAATTAGATTGGAAGAAATTGTTGTCCAAACAACTAAGTCTAATGGAAGCAAATTGAAATAGTTACCTTCATGTCGGCTGAGGCAGGGGACTCAGTATAATGCCAGAAAGTAGTTCAGGGTAGAAGGGGAAAGGACAAGAGGCCCAATGAGTGCTTGAAATGACTTGGGGCTTGAAGGAGAAATTATCAGAGCTTAATGCTGAGTCTAGACTAGAGGGAACTTTATCTCCCCCCTTCTCCTCCCCTGCATGGCATCCACAAGGAGTTGGGAACCCAGACATGTGACCTCATTTACTTCATTAGAGTCACACAGAAAGCCAATAGCATGGGCCAGACTAGGACTCCAGGCTCCAGCTGAGCTACTGCATTGTGGCCTTATACATCTAGAATGCTGCTTCTTCCCATATAGACTTCTGCTCCTCCAAAAATGTGGGGATTGTTGCCCAGAACTGAAGAGGCTTTGAAAAATTATCTCACAGGCTTCTAGAGCATAGGAGAACTCCAGTTTCACTTGACAGCTTGTAGCTCAATGGTGGATTTGCAGGGTGACATTGGGAGGAACATGGCATTGATGTCCTTCACCATCTCCTGGGAGAAGGACACAAGAGCTTAGCTGCTATTATACCTAGATCATGCCACTGGATAAAACAGTCTGCTAGTGTCTCTGAGGCCTGGCCTGACTGCATTACAGCCTTTCGCTATACCCAGACCTCAGACCTGGCTCCCTTGTCAACCACCAAGGTCCTTCAAGCTACCTGAGATCTCCCATTTCCTCCTTCACCCCATCCCCAACTTTCTAGGCTTAAAGCAATTTTTTCAAATTCAACTTGAATTCCAAGGTTCATTAAGAATGCTATTCCAGTGTTTTTAATCTGTGAGACCAAAAAAAAAAAAAAATTTCCCATATGGTTGAATTGGGAGAGTATTACTGGTTCGTTTTGTCTTCACGTGTGGTTGGTTGTTCTCTGAATTGAAAAGCAGAAAGCGTCCTGAATGAGACTGGGAAGCAGCTGGTCTCCTAAGCTTCTGCGGCGTTGCTCTGTGCCTCTTGAATGCCTCAGATTTCACCCAAGGGAGCTGGCTGCTGAGTGGGCCCAGAGGGGCAAGCACTAGGACCCTGACACTAGCTTAGCACCAGTTTCTCTGTGAGTCTCAGTTGCGGACGATGGATACCTTCTTCATCTCTTACCCTATCTATGCAAATCCCTGTATGAAATGCTATCACACACATCTTCTCAAATGACACATAGTGAACATCCATGAGAATTTGTCTCACCCCCGCCTCAAAGATGGTGAAACAGTAGTCCCTCCGTGCAGAGTGACTGTCAGCTATGGAGGTGATGCCTCCCTTGTAGGGTCACAGTAAGAACGACAGGTTTAACTATAAAGTGCCTGTGATTAGGCAACATAACACAAAGATGAAAAGCCTGTCCCCTGGATTCAGATTTCAGGCTCTTCTTACTGTGTGACCTCGGGTAAGTTACTCAACATGTCATTTGTAAGTATCAGCTCTCTTCCTGATCCTTTCTGCCCAAAATCACAGGGCATTGTGTTTATCATAAAATATATATTTATGTATAACTATTTTTCATTGAAATTTTGCCTCTGTGAAGTTTTTTTCTGTCTTCTTGCACATGGAGGTACCATATTTTTTTTTTCATTCTTGATGGATTTTGACTATTTTTAAATTTTTCTTTATTAAAATCTGTCTTCTATGCTGGGTCTGGTGATTCAGACCAATAATTGGGAGACCAAGGCAAGAAGATCATAAGTTCAAGGCTAGCATGGGCTACCAAGTAAGACCTGGTTTTGAGAAAGAAATGTATCCTAAACAATTACATATTTGTAGAATAAAAAGTCTACATGTGCATCATTTCACTGCTCCCCCCAACACACTTGTAGGCAGAAACATTTACATCCAAGGACACAGAGTCTAGGAGAAATGCAGTAAGATATGAAGCCTCACACAGCGGATCAGCAGGAGAGCTAGACCAGGCAGGAGCTATAAAGATACCAGAATAAAAACTCTGCTGGAATTTAAACAGTAAGATCCTTTTTGATAAGGCTTCTCTAAGTAGCTTCAATGTATAATAATCTCTTCTGAGGCTCTTGGCACCTTGAAAGACAATCATGGGTGGTGATGCCCAAATTGACAGATGCAGCCCAGGAGAAATTTCAAGAAAAGTGAGAGCAAAGCTCCCCTTCTTCCCTTCTCTCCATACCCCCCACCCCATCTCCCACTGTGAGGATGGAGCGTTCACACAAAGCCCTACAATCTGGTCACCCTCCAGACTATCTCTAAACCACGTTTCTCATGATAAGAGACAAGAAAGAAATTGACCTTTAAAAATCTTGTGTTCCAAAGAGCAGATAAAGATTTCACAAGCCCTTTTGAAAGAAGGCACAGAATCCATTATAGCAAATGACAAAAACTTCTCTGGGATGTGTACAGAAAGGGGAGGGGCACACCCGTCTTTCCTTCCCCAGGGCCTCCTCCAGGGCTGCTCATAGCTTCCTGGAGGACAGCTCTGTGGCTGGACTGCACAGAACAGCGAGATGAGGCTGGCTGATGCAAGCTGGCAGAAAGACTGATGGGCTCTTCCCTGACGTGCAGCCACCAGTTTTAGGAACCCTGCAAACAGCCACAGTAAAACTGCTTATTCTTGCCGGGCATGGTGGCACATGCCTTTAATCCCAGCACTGGGGAGGCAGAGGCAGGTGGACTTCTGAGTTCGAGGCCAGCCTGGTCTACAAAGTGAGTTCCAGGACAGCCAGGGCTATACAGAGAAACCCTGTCTCGAAAAACAAACAAAACAAAACAAACAAACAAACAAACAAAAAACCCTGCTTATTCTTAGCAATCCTAGTCTGCTTTTAAGCATTCTCTCTCTTCCAGGCTGTATCCTACCCCGGGCTGAGGTGGGTCCCTACCTGGGAGATCTTCACTATCCCCTGGGCTTCCCTTCTTCCCCTCTGGGATGAGTGATGAGCTCTTCCTGCGTGGCTCCAACCACAGCTCCCACCCTCCATGGGCCTGGCCATACTGATCTATCTGTTAGACTTGGTAGCCTCACACAATGAGTCATGAGGTACTTAGAAAATATCAAACCTTTCAAACCACAGAGTCTCCAAAATTACAGACTGATTGTTTCTTCCCCAGAATTTACTCTTCTGTTCCAAAGCATGGCTTCTCCTTGTCATACATGTCTTCTAAAACTTATCATCTCTGCCTAAGAAAATTGAATTATGCAGGAGCATACACATATACAAATGTACACATATACAAACATACTTAAATACATACATACATACATACATACATATACATAAACACAGAAATACATACACACATACATATATAAAGACATACATATATACATACACATATATACATACATGCATACACACAGATACACACACATTGTGGAACAGGCATATACATATGCTACCTTCAAAAACAAAGGTTTTTCCTAAATGCTGGTCTTGTATAATGCTTTGTAAGTGAAGTTTGTGGGCCCCATTCATTTCAAAATAGGTGTCTCACTTAAATACGATGGTAGATGAATTGCCTGCATTTACTGCTCAGCAAACTTTTGCCAAGCATACAAAGACAAGGCATCAGCATAACAGGGTACAGCAAGCAGAATTTCTGCCCTGGCATCAGTCACTAACCCACCGTGCACACAGTGAGCAATTCCATAGTCCCTAAAGTGCTGGTAAGAGTGTGGCTTATATGATACCTTCTTCCCAATGATACTAGTTTGAAAGCTCCTTGAGAGCTCTAGTACCTTAACTTTCATGAGTCACCATAGCTGGCTTTATCCATCTCAGTCCTCTGAGGTCACTCTGAACCCAGAATCCTGCCTGGAATGTATGCAGAGGAAGAGGTCAGGGCTCCATCAAATGGTAACTGGTTGCCAGGATACCAGTTTGCTCGCTAACAGGAAGTACCCAGAAGCCACTAGTAACTGTCCTTGGCTGGATCCTTACATAGGAGCTTCTCACTGCCCACCCCTCTACCCCCTATTTCATGGCATCTCTGTAAAGCAGGTTTCACATTGATCCATTTAACAGTTGGAAGTAAAAGCTCGGAGCTTTTGCTGGAACATTTATTTCCAGCAAAATACCCAAGTAGATCATCATAGCACCCTATTGACCACAAGATACAACAATTTCCTTTTAAAACTCAGCAAAGGAGAAAGTGGGGGGACAAGGGTGCCCTAAAACTCAGAAATAAGATGAAACTGAAAGCCAGGGCAGCAGGCACAGAAGCTATGACACACTCATGGTGATAGGGTATGTTCACAGTAGGGCACTACTGCTGACACCACACAGAAAACTGAAGAGACGAGAAGCTCGATCTAAAGCATGTGCCCGCTGGAGCAAAGGGTGTGGCATGGAGGCTCTTCTCAGGCTCAGAGCCAGGGGACAGAAGAGCCATCTGTCAAAGACAGTGCTTATACCACAAAGGTCCTGGTCTGATTTTGCTTGCCAGAGTACTAATGCCAAGCTAAGAACCCCACCTAAGAAGCCGTCCTGAGTGAGTGGCACCCTGGCACAGCAGGCAGAAATCACCTGAAACTGTACTAGGGGAGGTCAGTCATCCATGTAAGATCCCCAGGGAGGTCAGGAGGTGGCTGACCACAGGTTGGGGTTAACAACTATGACATACAAGAGGATTACCACTCCCAAGAACTTAGTCCAACAGCAAGTATACCATAAATAAGCTTTTATATGATTACAGATATAAACTGATATATAAAAAAACCCTAAGGATTGTTCTAACCCTAAGGATAGAACAATCCACCATCAGGGAAGGAAAAAGAGGGGGCCCCACTTAAAAAGACCCAGAGAGACCATCTGCAAATCTCAAAGTATGGTCACTTAAATTAATGACCCAAGGGACAAATTAAACAGCAGACCAGACACCAATGAAGGAAAAATAAGAGAAGTAGAGTAGAAGTCTGAGGAAATATATCAGAATGGGATACAAATAAAAAAGGCAGAAATGAAAGGGTTGAAAGGCATGAAATAGGAGACAGCCCCTTAAGCTTTTATGAGTATCCTGAAGAAAGGGCTAAAGAGAAATAAAGGAACATTCCCAGTTTATAGGAGAATTTTCCAGAACTCTGCAAGGCGCAATCCTAAAATGCCTAAGGTATGACACATGGCTCTCTGTAGAGCATGTGTGCTGTATCCCAGACTGGAGACAGATTGTTCGTCTACAACTTTTCTAGACAATCTGCTTTGCTGTCATAAGACACCCAAAAGGAAGCCTCGAACCTGGCAATGGGGCAGATTCATGAGTCTAAAGAATGAAGCAGCCGGGCATGGTGGCACACACCTTTAATCCCAGCACTCGGGAGGCAGAGGCAGGCGGATTTCTGAGTTCAAGGCCAGCCTGGTCTACAAAGTGAGTTCCAGGAAAGCCAGGGCTACACAGAGAAACCCTGTCTCAGAAAAACCAAAAAAAAAAAAAAAGAAAGAATGAAGCAGCTTTCTTTGTCATTATGCATAGCTAAAGGTCTGGAGCCTGAGGTTTGGAGACATTGAGCAGCTTGTACAGAGTCACACAATTCACAGGTGGTCGGGGTGTGGCCATCTGGCTGGAGAGAAATCACCTTAAGTGCCACTGAGCATCGCATGTTAGGGCACTCTGTGTCCCTGTCCTCCACTTAAAAAAACTAGTTCTTGCCAGGATGACTCAAAGAACATTTCATAGATTAGAAAGAACTGAGTTCAAACCCTTCCTCGGCTTCTTCACAGGATACCTCTATGACCATCACTAAGTCAACTTTACCACTTCTGACCTGCGGTTCCTTCTCTGTGTAGTGACAGTGGTGACAGTGGCCACCTCTCAGAATGAGTAGTAGCCAAGGTCATCATTGCTCATCTGAAAATGTTTACCACAGTGCCCAGCCTGGCACCTCTGTCACTTGTCAGCTTCATCAACCCTGTACAGCTGAGAACCACCCTCATTCCTGGCTCAACTTCTCCATGAATAGAGAGTAGACACCCCCGACAGGAAGCAGTCCCTCCCAGGTGCCACGAAGGAAGCAGTGTTGATAAAAAGGTAAAAGTCCGGCTTCCAGGGACGACTTTGGTGGTGAACAAGAGCAGGCAGGAGCTAATACAATTTCAAATTAGCCGTGACTTCTCACAGCCCTTCAATTGTGCTAGCTGATTGAATGGTCAACGTCCCCGCTCGCTGGGAGTGAATAATGGAGCATCTCTGCAGAGTTATGGATGCAGCAGCTGAAGCTGTCATGCTCACATCAGTAGCAGAATGCAAATCACCCTCTGCTGGGGCCATAATTATGTGTTTAAGCAATGTCTGATGGGGGCAGCAGGGAAGTGTAGGATGAGACCTGCTGACGCAGGAAAGGTGGGTGCTTTGCTAGGCAGTGCTACCTGCAAGGGAGAAGACAAGCCACCCAAAATAATACTGAGGTGAGGGACACAGGTGGCTCTGCCAGGGAAACACCCCCCCACCACCACCATTTAGTGAACCATGTTCTAGGTTCAGGGTCAGAAGGGAAACTATCCTTTATTAACACCCACTGTATGTCCCATACTGTGTTAGATTTGGGGGTCTATGCTATACAGTTTACTGTGGGATGGAAACTTACATGACACTCTTATTAGGCTCATAAGAAACACAGGAAGCTGGTCAAGTAAAGTGGCTCCATGGGTGAAGGGACTTGTCACCAAGCTTAACAACCTGAGCTTCATCCTTAGGACTCACAGAGAACTCCCATGGACTGTCTCCTTAGCTCTCTATGCACACTATAGTATATGCTTACACACACACACACAAACACAAACACACACCACACACACATGCACACCACATACACATGCATACCACATACACACACACACACACATACACACACACAAACACACACCACATACACAAACACACACACACATACACATACCACATACACAAACACACACACTGAAGAATGTGTAGTATTTTTTTTCAAGACAGGGTTTCTCTGTGTAGCCCTGGCTGTCCTGGAACTCACTCTGTAGACCAGGCTGGCCTCGAACTCAGAAATCCACCTGCCTCTGCCTCTGACTCCCAGGTGCTAGGATTAAAGGCAGTAATTTTTAAAAGAGAGAAAGATATAGGAAGCTGAGACCAGATAGTTTAAGTGACTTGTCCAAGATCATACAGTGGGAAGATTCACAGCTGACATTTGGTCCCCAGATGTCTAGCTCTGGAATCCAGACACTGTCACTGTGCTGCCTGCTAGGAGGCCACACACTCTTGGGTACTATACAGGAGTTGGGGGAAGGACAGGGGAATATTGTCAGGGATAATTGTCCCTTCTTGGTTGACCGAATCCCAGCTCAGCCTTTGACTAAAGATAAGTTCCCTCAAACACTGCTCATTCTGCCAATGGACATATCATAGAAGGGTAGACTAGAGGTGACTCAGCCTACGAGAAGGTGAGGCCTGAGGCTAGCCAATGTGTATGCCATACCCTGTGGATTCAGGCTGCACACTATAAGTCCTGGAAACAGAAGTGAGGCAGGTGTGCCAGCATTACTTCCACATTATCACTGTGGTACTCAGATTAAACTTGGCAAGTTGTCTGGGGCCAGTCTTACTCTCACACACAGTGCTGAGATGTAAAACTTTAGTCTCCATCCTAATGATCCATCCTACCATCACATCATTTGATGAATATGGCTGATTGGAGATATTATTGTCTGGCATTTACAGACTAGCATTTCATGTTGTCTCCTGCTCATGTGTTAATTGATTGTTTGGACTGTTGTTGTTGTTGATGGTTTTTTTCATTTACAGACACTTAAAACATGTTTACTAATTGCTAAGGATACAACAGAGATGGCCAAAGCACATCTGTATCCAGGGTAGTTAATGTTTCCGGTGTCACACAGCTAATAATCAGTCAAGCCTAGATTTGAACCCAGGCACCACACACCCCATCTCTGCCTATAACACACACAGATGTGACTATGGGTTTTTCCTGTCCCATATTGTGGTCACTATCTTCTAATGTCTGGGTTTGTTACCCACCCTAAATTGTTATTTGGGAACTATAAAA
This sequence comes from Mus minutoides, assembly GCA_902729485.2. NCBI lineage: Eukaryota > Metazoa > Chordata > Mammalia > Rodentia > Muridae > Mus > Mus minutoides. The sequence goes on along the minus strand of LR749667.1, from coordinate 591,295 downwards.
GTACCTTGCAGTAATGAAGCCAGAAATCTGTATTCTGGGGTAATCTCTCTCCATCTCCCTCTCTTTCCATTTTTGGAACGTTAGGGAGCTGGAATAGTTTAGGATCCTGAAGAGCTCCATCCTTGTGGTAAAAGAAAACTCCACACAAATGACAACTCACAGAAGGCAGGGTTGGGCCTCTGAAGGGCTGAGGGCTGCACCTGCCTCAGGTCACATGATCCCATGGCTGAGAGAGATTCTACAGTTACCGGGTTCATAGCATCCCTGCTTCATCCTCACCCCAGAGTCAGGTGTCCACCAGGTCTTGGGTTTTACCTACTAAGTGTCTCTCAGAAACACCTACTGCTCGTTCTCCATTCTAGACTGCTCTTAGCAAGCTGCTTTGCTTTCTATACATGCAACCTCAGCATCGCCATCCTTCCCGTCTGGCCAGTGTGCCCCAAATGAAGTCACTTTCTATCTCCAGACTTTAGGGGTACCTATAGCCTGAGGGTAAAATTCCAGCTCACTAGCACGGGCCACATGGCCCAGCACAGCTGCCTCAGCCAACACAGAAGCCTCATCCGTTGCTCCTCCCTGAACACCAGCACTTTAGCTTAGCATCTCTGATGTTCATACATTCTTTCTCCCCCGAGATTTCCTATAAACTCTTCCCGCTGTCTCTTCAGAAGAGGGGAGAACGTGCACACCATATGCTTACTTATATGTATCACCTATTAGACTGAAAGGCTGGGGCAAGATCTGAAGTACCTGCATCCCCTTGTGCTCAGAAGCAGCCAAGGCCTATGTCTGCATTTAAAGTTGCCAATGAGAGAAAGACAGGCAAACATGGCTGATTGAACACAGCTGTATTAAACAATGTGCTCTGTTGCCCTGCAGATGGCTTGGTGGACTGCATGGACCCTGACTGCTGCCTCCAGCCCCTCTGTCATGTCAACCCGCTGTGCCTAGGCTCCCCTGACCCTCTGGACATCATCCAAGAGACACAGGCCCCTGTATCCCAGCAGAACCTGAACTCCTTCTACGACCGAATCAAGTTCCTCGTGGGCAGGGACAGCACACACAGCATCCCCGGGGAAAACCCCTTTGATGGAGGGTAAGTCCATGGGGCTCAGCTCTAAGGGCTGCTCTTGAGGGGAGATTGAGTCCATTCTGGGCGTGAGGAGACTGAGAAGGTGGGTGGGTCTCAGAGGTTCTAACGGGTTTGCAAGAGAGGCAAAGAAGCAGCCTCCGGTATCCACACTGACAAAACTGCTGTCAAGGCCTTCCGAATTATTATGAGCAAAGCTGTGCTGCTCCCACGGGGTGATAGATGGAAGGAGTGAAAAACCAGAGGTCTGAGGGGACGCGTGGATCAATACCCACTTTGCAGTCAGCTCTTTCTGATCCTGTGGTCTCCACACGAGCTGACGGGCTTTGACAATGTTTGCCCTCAGAGCTAATGGAAGACCTCACTAACCTGGAGGCTGGGACCATGGCTGCACCCCAGGCCACATGTCCACACAGGTTTTTCTCCGACAGTTGTGTCATGCGTTGGACATTTTCACACTGAGACACACTCTGTGCCTGGTCTGGTGCTAAGATGACAGAATCGAGCGGAGCATGCTGTCTGCTGAGTGGTTGGTTACTTACTGTCTACTGGGGTAGAAAATGAATACAGTTATAATGTGCTTGGCCCAGATGTGTGGCAAGGGTCCTAAGGGGCACAGAGGAGGTGCTCTTAGGCAGGAGAATCTAGGACTTAGGAGAAACAACTCTTAAAGATGAGAGACTGTGTGCATGTTTTCACCTTGAATCAGCACAGTGAACCTGGAAGTCACCGATCGAGTGCCTCCATGTTTAGGACTTCCATGCCAAGGGGTCTCTATCCTAAGGGGGAAATGGGAAGTGATGAGAGCGCAGGAATGAGGACTCAGCAGGGCTTGGATGGAGACCAGTGTGAGGATGGAGAGAGGGGTCTCCTGTGTGGGTGCCTGGGTGCATGGTGCTGTCATCTGACACCAGGATGGGGATCTAAAGTAGAGCCAGGAGGAAGCTGATGGCTTCCTCTTGAGCAGGGAAAGGGTAAGGTAGGGAGGCTCCCAGGAGGAAGTGTCTGCTGCCTGCTATAAGGCAGCCTGAAGCTCTTGATTTGAGAGACATCTACATCAGGCAGAGGGGGAACCAGTTACCTCACAGTGTGAGCTCCAGAAGCAGGTAGGTGTAGGAGTGGGAACTGAAAGACTGTCGTGCCTTGCCAGATTCCTCCCGCTGTACCCCATCGGTGGCTCCTGTGGTCCCAGGCGTAAACGGAAGCCCCAAGGCCTCCCCTTTGTGTGCGTTAGAGCTTGGGTACAGCCTCATAACTAACCTCAAAGCCCACTTATGCTACACTTGCAGTCCTCGCAGCAAGCACAAGGATATGGGGAAATTAAAGGAAAGAAGCACTCTACACCCAGAGAGGGTCAGACATACAGCAGCAACCAACGGGCCACTCCTTTAGAGGTGTGGGAGTCAGTGCTGGAGAGATGGCTCATTCTGTAAAGTGTCTGCTACAGAACATGAGGGTCTGGGTTCTGACCCCCAATACACAGACACACAGACACAGGCACATAGACACACACACATACACACAGACACACACATACACAAACATACACACACAGAGACACACACACATAGACACACACATAGACACACTCAGACACACACACAGACACACACATACATACACACACATAGACACACACAGACACACACATACATACACACACATAGACACACAGACACACACATAGACACACTCATACACACACATACATAGACACACATATACACACAGACACACACATAGACACACTCAGACACACACATAGACACACACACATAGACACACATACTCACACAAATAGACATAGACACAGAGAGACACATACATACACATAGACACACACATGTCAGAACCCACATAAAACCACAGAACCACTCTGCAGGGTACAGAGACACACAGTTAAAACTGAAGTTCCAAGAGAAGAAGAGAGACAGGCAGGGACCCAGAGCTTGCTGGCCAGCAACTCTAGCTGAAATGGCAAACTCCAGGTCCAATGACAGACAGACCCTCTCTGGAAAAATAAGGCAGAGAGCTGTAGAAGAAGTCACACAACCTAACTTCTGACCACTCCCCAGCCCCCCACCCCACACACAAAGATTTGTGGGCACATTAGAGGGCACACTCTTCAACACACCCCAAAAGGGGTGGAATGGCTTTCCCATGTGCACAAGTCCAGTCACATGCTAGAGTTAGGAATAGCAAGAGTAATGGGCAAAAGTGACTTTATTTATTTATTTATTTATTTGTTTGTTTGTTTGTTTGTTTGTTTTGACCAGAAATGCTGCTTTTGTTCCTAAGCAGGAAGCTGCTGCTATCTTATCCAACTGTGTGATTTTCTGTGTATGCGTGTAGCCTTTCCCCTGACATGAGCTCTTTTAATCAACTACAGATATAAGTAATATTCTTACCAAGGAAAACCTTACTTGCTCAGCCTTTCATGACCGGCCCATATGGCATCTGACTAGGGCTATGGCTTGTCACTTGCCTGTAGCTGTTCTGTTTAGGGAGTGCCCTATTTATGCCAGCCTGCTGTGTGCCAGCAGGAACATGTGTCCGGGGAGTCCTCCTGGTTACGTGCTAGGCCTGTTGTTTAAGCTCTGTGAGATGCCATGGAGCTCCAGTTCAGCTCTTGGCTCTGTCGTCCCTGTGTACGTGGATCCCATGAAGGACTAAATGAAGTGAGGCCTGCCAGGGTCTGTCAGCCCTCCAACCTGTGTGTCCTAGGAGAGCCTCACGTCTCACTCATAAAGCATTCAGTAGCTGCTTAAGGAATGTGTATGGACAGAAACTGCCTGAGGGATGAAGAGATAAAAGGGAGAGAGGAAGAGAGAGAAGGAAGAAAGGATGGAAGGAAGGAGTGGGCAGATGGACACATTATGTATTTTACTTGGTTTTATACTGAGGATTCAGGTTCCAGCAGGGTTAGATCACCTACCAGACATCAGACTGGAGCGGAAGCCGTAGAAGACAGCTTGCGGGTCCTTGTTTATACATCTGTTCCCTTCAGTTAAATTTCATACACTCCAAAGGCAGAGGCTATTCATCCCTCCACACACATGACACCTCAGGAAGGGCCCGAAATGGGATATTTGTTCTACAAATGAATAGATAATGGAAGGCTCTGAAATGTCAGTATGGAATCGCTGTCTCCTGACATTCTCCCGAGTCACCATACCCCTGCTCCTCACTCATCTAGATGCAGAAGAAATAGCCATCAATCACTATAGATTCCCCAGATGTCCCTCTGTAAAATAAGCCCGGGTGACTAGTCATCAGAAACACCAAGCAGCATATGCCTATCCGATGGCCTCAAGTGGGTGTAGCAGTAAAACCCTTCCTTCTTGGTGTCACTGGGGTGACTCGGGGTCCGCCTCCCACCTGGACGCTGCTTTTTTCCCCCTTGTGTGGGAGAGCTTTGTAAGTGTAACAGGGAAGCCCACTGTTTCTTCTCTGCCTTTACCATAAGCCATGCATACATGAAACAGAGTAAACATTCCACAGCAGCCATAGACAAGATTAAAAATAAAAGAGCTATACCTGGCAGGAGATTTTATAGAGAGAAGGTAGCGATATCATCAAATTAGCACAAGCCTCGCAATCAGACAGATCTGGCCTGAAGGGCAGATGCAGCCTTTTCCCTGATGTGTAACCTTGCAGGGGGTGGGAAGGGGGGAGGGAGGCTTGGACCTTAAGCTTTCAGAGGTCAGAGGTCCAGTCTCATCATTTGAGAGACTGGGTGAATAACGTGTGTGTCAGGGGGTTTCCGGGAGAAGTAAATGGAAAGAAGTACACAGAGCCTCGACCTGGAGCACCCACTACCCAGAAACACTTCTGATAATTACCTGACGGTGAGGTAACGGAGGCTATGGCTAAGTGCTGCTATCTCCACCTCCTTAACCGGAAGCAAAGCTTGAGAATCAGCTGCCTTCCAGAAAAGTCCGGTAGACATACAGAGAAAAACGGATTTAGACTGTCGAATCACTATCTGAGGATAAGAAAAGGCCATGTTCTTGCCAGCCAGCTGACATTGGGATCAGTCAGCGAGGAATCCAGTGACATCAGGGTGCAGCTGATGGAGAGGCAGGCCTGCCTCAGTGCCCACGGGTAACAGCAATAAGCCCACATCAAACCCATATCCTGACATCCTATATGAAGAGTCAGGAGAGTCCTCAAAGGATATGTAACTCAAGAAGCTGTATGATAGGGGTACATTCTTATGTTTCTGTATAGTACCCTATCTGGTGCCAGAAGTAATGGAAGAGGTAGGGGTGAGCTACAGCTCCTCAGGAAGCTGGGCTCCATTGGGGGCGGGAGGGGGAATGCAGTGGTGGTTGGATGGCTGAGGCAGAAGCACTTTAGAGAATGATGATGAACAGGGAAGGCCTTCCCCAGCGTTCTTGTTAAAGTTAGCTAGTGATGTGTCAACAGATACCTAAGAGAACACCTTAAATGGATCAGAGATTTGTCTTGGCTCACAGTTCTGATGTGCCAGTCCAATGGATGACAGAGGCCATTGTGGCTCACAGTTCGGATGTGTCAGTCCAATGGATGACAGAGGCCATGTGGCTCACAGTTCTGATGTGCCAGTCCAATGGATGACAGAGGCCATTGCAGAGGGCCTGTGGAGAGACAGCACATCAGGGTGCAAGAGAGTGTGACAGAGCAAAGCCGTTTGCCTCTTAGTAACCAGGAGTGGAGTGAGACTCAGGGAGGGACTTGGGACAATGACCCCACGAACATGTCCTTCAGTGATGCACTTTCTCTAGCTAGGGCCCTGCCTCCTGCAGTTTTCACCATCCCGATAGTATAGGAAATTATTATGATTCCATCAGTGGATCCAGCCATCAGTTAGGTCAGAGTCCTTGTGATCCAGTCACCTCTTATTGATTAGGTCCACCAGCTAAGGACTGAGGCTTGGGCACATGTTTCTTTTAGGAAACATCTCCTATCCAATCCATAGCACCGTTCACCCATATCCCAGAACCCAACACAATGCCTGGTTAAACCACATATTCAGCAATATGTTTAACCAGGACAGTGGTTCTGACGCTCTTATACTGCAAGCATTGTGACTAAATAAAGTGATAGAGCTATGAATAACCTCAGGGGATCCTAAAGTGGGGATACTCACAAGCCTAGGTGTCACCATCACCAGATTAGGTAGCTTAAGCACCATTGTTCTCTCTAACCAGGACCAACTGCCTGTTGTCATAGGCAAAGATGATGAGAGACTCTTGCTATTGAGACCTGAGTGAGAGGGAAGGAGCCATTGGGGTTTCTGATGGAAGAAGGGTCTCCAGCTATCCAGACAGAAAGGAAAGAGAATAAGAGACACAGACCATGGAACCCAGAATCAGGCAGCAGAGAAAGGATGGCAGCCTGAGGATCTCCCAGAATCCTCCAGGGCAGAGCAATTTCCTCTTCTGGCCATACAGACTTCTGAGAAAGACCAAGAAGGTCAAGAAGCTGGGTGTAGGGCAGGTACCAGCTCTATGAGTAGTTACTTCTTACCAGTGCTAGACAATTTGAAAGATTACAGGAAGATGTATTGACAAAACGACTACCCAGATGTGTGCTGAAGGCTCGGCTGTTTGAATGTAGGTGGAGACTACATTTGAGGACCCTGGCTAGGTCTGAGAAATGGTATGCCATTGGCAAGTCTTGCTGGTTGTCAGCTCAGTCAGTCAGCACATAGCTGTGAGTAAGATGTTACAAGACTCAGCTGATAGGACGTACTGAGCACAGAGGGGGGAACACCCGAAATAGTAAGAGGCATGCATGAAGCCATATGAATGTGTGCGCATGTGTGTACATGACAGAGTGTGAGGAAGTGTGAGAGGAAGTGTGAGAGGAAGTGTGAGGAAGTATGAGCGTGTGTGAAATGAGTATGCTTTTGTGTGTGTGTGTGTGTGTGTGTGTGTGTGCGTGTGCGTGTGTACTGTATTACTTCCTGTGGGTTTGAGTCACACAGGAGTGAGAAATGATTGAGGAACCAAGATGGGGAACAGCATGAGTTTCCAGGTCACCAGAAAATAGAGGACTTTAATGGAGCTGGGAAATAATTAGGGTGATATTCTTGGGGAGGCATGTTCTAATGTTTGAGGTCAAGATAGGCTTACCAAGTCAAGTAAAGGAACATGGTTTGCACAAAGGGCCTGCAAGGGAAGGAAACACATGGTGAGGGAGGCCAGGGAGAGGACAGAAGGGCAGGGGCTCAGAAAGGTGCACAAACTACATTCAGGCATCGTGTCTGAGTCAAGGCTCAAGGTCAGCTTTGAACACAGGGGAAATAACCATCATGCCTCTTAGCCCTCAGATTCCTGCTAAGCCTTTAAGTAGAACCCAACTTTGTCAGAATTTTTAAATATGAGAGTTTACAAAAGGATAATGTAGTAGGAAAACAGAAATGATCATATATGTGACATCATATGCAGGTTATTCCAAACATAAACCACACCCAAGTGTCGGTACCACCAAGTCACAGATGGGCATTCACTCCCCATCCCAGACTCCTGCCCCACCAAGTCACAGATGGGCATTCACTCCCCATCCCAGGCTCCTGCCCCACCAAGTCACAGATGGGCATTCACTCCCCATCCCAGACTCCTGCCCCACCAAGTCACAGATGGGCATTCACTCCCCATCCCAGACTCCTGCCCCACCAAGTCACAGATGGGCATTCACTCCCCATCCCAGGCTCCTGCCCCACTCTGTCCCCAGGCCTCACACAACCAACCAAAACCCTCGAAGAGGCTGAGCAGTGAGGAAGAGGCTGAGCAGTGAGGAAGAGGCTGAGCAGTGAGGAAGAGGCTGAGCAGTGAGGATCTTCTAATGAACTTCAGATAAACAGCAGCTTCCTGACAGCTGGCCTCTGAGTGGATTTATTATTGAATTACACTCCTGCACTTTCAAAACAAGCTGAGCTGACAGGCTACCCCATCAGTTACCAAAAAGGGAAGAAAAAAAAAAAAAGGAAAGAAAGACATTGATAAATTACCTACTGGAAGATGGAAAAAGATAAAGATCCTGCTTCCTCCAAAATGTCAGCCATAATATATTATTCATGTTGGTTTTTAAAAATCCCTCCCCACGTTGAAATGAATGTTTATGATGATAGAGCAACAAGGTAGATTCAATTGAGGATGCAGGCAGTGGCGTCTCGCATCATCCTGACGAGCAGCTCACAACTCCTCCTCGGCCACTTGATCATCCCTTTATTGATTTCAAAAGGAATTACCATCTCTGTTTGCTTTGCAGCTTAAGCGTGCTCCTCCTTGTCCATCACAGGAAGCATTAGCACAGGAGGATGTGGTGATGCAGTCTATCCAGTGCACAGAGAGAGGGGACCTAGATCAAGGTCTTGGACAAGTGAGACAAGTGACCTTGGACAGAGGAGACTCACTCTTCTCTGTATTGTGGAGTTTCCGATTGCTACTAGGTTGTTTTAAAGAGTCAATGAGTTACAATACCCAGATACTTGTATACAGAAACAACACAAGATATTCACCAACTGGTGTGTTCCTTGTCAGGCATTGCTAGGAGTACTTTCCGCAAGTAATGATGGGTTTAGGTCTCCACCCCCCAGCTCCCAAAACAGCCCAGAGGGGCTCAGTTGGTGGCTCCTTCTTTAGAACGTGAAGAACCAAGGCACAGCCCAATCACTAGGCCAAAGGTCATAGACTTGTAGGTAGTAGAGGCGTCTGTTCTTCACTGCATCTTGCGTGTTCCGCTCAGCATCTTCAGTTCCTCTACAGCAAGATGCTGCTGCTACCTTCCACACCTCCAGCTGGCTCTAACCATCTCTTTAATGCCGCACAACATAGCACAACACACAAAGAGGCTTCACACCACAGAGCACTGGCTCAGAGCAACCTGGGCCGGGCTGGGAGCCCAGTCTCCTCTAAAAGCAGTATGACTGTAGACACATCTCTTACAGACTTTGGATAATTTGTGGTTGGTGCTGAAAAAAATCTCATTCAATCAACAGGAGCTCACAGAAGACAGTTTAAGGTTTCATACAAGTCAGACTTATAAATCCACTTAAAGCACCTAGTGAGGTGAGGTGATTTACATAACCAGCAGCAACAGCAGCAGCACGGGGTTGCAAACACTAGAAGGCAGAGAAAATGTGCACTTAGAATTTGCTACCTAGATCCCTAATGATTTCTCCCATGCCCCGAGTGCCAGCTGTTTTCATTAAATAACCAAAAAGGAAAGAAGCATTTCCTTTACCTGTTTATACACTATACCTCAAACAGTAGCTTAAAACCTAATGATTTCTGTCATTTTTGTTAATTTTATTTTTCAAACAAGATATGCAAACAGAAGCCAAGTGAACTGTCCAGGGGCAGAAATGGCCCACCTTGGGAAGAAGTTTCAGCTCTCAGCCTGGGGTCTGTAACCACATCCCTATCAAGATCAAGTGGCTTCAGGGTCTCAGACACTACCTCACCTTCTGTAAGAGAAGCATCTCATATCATGATTCAGTAAATAATTTATTAAAAGCTTATGCCACGCCATGCATTCTAAGTCTAGGACAAACAGCCCCTTAGATGGTATTTTCCTTTGCCTACTAAAAATGAACATCAGCCATGCCCAGCGCTGGGAACAGAGCTTAGGGAAATGTGACTAGTCCCATCCACGTGGAGTAGAGTCCACTTTGGGAATAAGATTGTCCTCATTGTGTGACTCATTTTCTACAGAAGTATCCTCGAGGGGCAGTAATAGTGGCCACTGCTTGGTAAATTCTGTGGCTGAATCTGAAAGATGAGCAGGCAGGTTTCTAGTACACAAGGTCGGTGGAAGACAGCAAGAATAGCTCAGAGGCAAGAGCATGCATGCTATGAACCTCATTAAGATGAAAGCCCCCTGGTCTGAAGGCTGCTTGAACTGTTTGCATAGTGCCAGGTAAAAAAACGATCAAAACTCTATGAGAAAGCACAAGTTGGAGGTCTTGAGAGGTCTGTTGGATTCTGTTTTACATCCGATCGGGGAAAACCTCAGGACAGATAACGGATGAAGGGACGGAGGATCAGAGGTGGGTGGCTCTCCAGAATCGCCTAGATCCCAGTCAGAACAAGGAGCTGTGACTTCCCAACCTCGGCTCTTATAGCCGCTTTCCCTGAGTGGCATTGAGGTCGAGGCTGCTTTTTGTTTTTTTTTGTTTTTGTTTTTGTTTTATCTGCTCCCTTCTGTTTTGAGGGAGGGCTGGGTAGCAATCCATCTGCTGTCTCTCCGGCAGACTCTTCTCTTTCCAAAGCCTGGCCTCTGGCCTCAGGAAGCAATCAGGCAGATCATCTAGTCACCAGCAAGGGCACCTTGTTCAGGCTCTGAGTGTATAGCTGGGCTAATGCCAGTATATGTGACACCACCCCAGCTGGCCTGGCAGGAGCACTGCCTCCTGGCAGGGTTCACCCAGCCTAATTGCTTGTTTTGTGTCCCAGCTGCCTGACATATGCTAATTCCATGTGTTGACACTCTGATAACAGGGACAAACACACTAAGGCATTTCAAAATGGCTTTTGTGAGCTCTAGCAAGTAATCAAGGACCGGGATTTATATACCTCGGTAACTCTAGCATCCAGCAGTGCCTGGCTCATCGGAAGTACCTGGGATTTCTGTGACTGTAGACACATGACACAGAAGTCACAGTAAGGATTTGTATGTGAGGACTAAGCTTAGCCAATTATGTTCATCTTTGGGTGACCTTGAGCAAATATTTTCTCCCTGGGTTTCAAGTTCTTGGTCAGCTGCAGCCCCTGCTTGCTCTACCTACTAGAAGTGAGTCAGCCCCAGGCATGTGAGATGGCCTTGTAAATGTGAGCAGTGTAATTGTGGGACCATCAAAGTCATGGAGAGATGCTTTTAAGTATAGAGAAGCCCAGAGGAAAGGGTGATTAATTGTACCAGGAAGAGTTGGCGACAGCTTTCCTGAAGTGTTGACAGTGGGAGTCATTCTAAGGATGACTAGGAAATAATACCTCCTCTCTCCATCATCCCAAGAAAGTGACCAAGGAGAAAATAAGAGCCATTGTCCCAGTTTGCTTTCTATTGCTCTTATAAAACACCATGGCTGAAAGCAACTTGGGGAGGAAAGGGTTTGTCTGGTTTACACGTCCTGATCACAGTCTATCATGAATGGTTTGGGGACAGGACTCAAGGCAGGAGCTGAAGCAGAGACCATGAAAGAATGCTGCTTGCTTGCTTGTTCTCCATGGTTTGCTCAACTTGCTTTCTTATACAACCCAGGATCACCTGCCTGCAGTGGTCTGGGCCCTCCCACATCAACCTTTAATCATGAAAATACCCTCACAGACTTGCCTGTAGGCCAATCTGATGGAGGCATATTTTTCAATTGAGATTCTGTCTTCCAAGAAGACAAGATTCTGTCTTCCCAGTTCATATCCGATTGAATAAAATAACACACACATCATACATACATATAGGACTGGGATACAGAGACACCACCCCCCCCCCCCGAGAGTGACTATGATTCTCACCCTGCAGTGGTTCTTGCCGTAACACCAAGCCTGACCTTCAGTATGAGGAGTGACCCAGGGAAATGTAAGCACCAAGTCATTTGAGCTCATTAGAGCTGATTATTAAATGTTTAGAAATTTGGTAGGCTGGTTGCTAAACAGCAAAGGCTGTTCTTCCAGAGGACCCAGGTTTGATTCCCAGTATCCACACGATGGCTCACAACAGTCTATAACTCTACTCCCAAGGGATCCCATGCCCTCTTCTGACCTCCATGTGCACCAGGCATGCATGTGGTACACAGACATGCATACGGGCAAAACACTCATATGCATAAAATAAAATTTTCAATTTAAAATTTAAAAACTAAGCTATATGAAATTGAAGCATATTAAAAGGTTATAAATAACTCAAAACCTGTCACTTCCTAAGTATTTTATTATATTTTATAATTATCTTTGCTTTTGAACTTGTCTGAGACTAATATAGCCCTGAGATAGAAATATCACATACTCACATTCTATTGTACACCTCTTCCCAACTTTGTATCCAACAGCATACGGTTCGTAGCTTGAATTTGGACATGATGGGAGTATTTACACCATAGGAAAGGGTAACTACCACAGATTGCAACCACCTTTCTCCCTCACCCTCTTGCTTTCCTACTCCCTCGCTCTCGGTCTCTTATCTATCCTTAAGCATTTACCAACACCTCACTGGTAGTATCTATAACTGCAGAGAGAAAACAATCGCTGGGAAACCTGCCTAGCACGCACATCTTTTCAAGCCTCCCCTGATGAAAGCACATGGAATGGAGCATATACAGAGACTGCCACAAAGTGACTTCCCATCTCCTTTGCTCCAGGGAAGCCCTAATATTAAACAGCGTTCTCTTGACAACTGAAAACCCTGGTTAAACAGAAATAGAATGGAAGTGTTTTCCTCTAGGGCTTGGTTTCTGAGCCAAATGCCTGTCTTGCCATGAGGCCTCTGTGGCCTGCAGGGGCTGGGGGAGTCAACTCAATCTTCTGCAGAATCCAAAGCAACCCACAGGAGCCTGCCCTAAAATTACATCTGCTCTGGTTTGCCGAATGGAGACTAAATGATAGCCAAATGGCGCTGATTTAATGTTTCCCAACAACCAGAAAATCCCCACAAGAGAGATAAATCAGAGGACGCTGGTCTGCATGTGCACGGGGTGGGGGTAGCCAGGGCAGCCCCATGATGGAAACCACCGTCAGAGGGCTGGTTACTATCCAGGCAGAATCCAAAAGTGCTGTGCATGTCAGAAGGCTGGATCATAGCCAGGATCTGAGGCGCTGAGATCTGTTAGTAATTCACTGGAAGGACAAAGTTCCAGTAATACAAAATTCAATTGTCCTCCATTAAAGAAAGCCTCTCTCAGTACCAGCTGAGTACAATTGATGAATAAATCCCTCCCATTAGTGGAAAGATAATTTCACATAAATACATCGGGAGACCTTCAGAACAGGACTGGAAGTCTTTGCTGAGCCTCACCTGATTTACTGGTTTGCCATGTAATTGCATTTAGACCAAGGGCCTCAGAAGGAAAACACTGACTGAATTAGCATTAGCCAGACTGTGCAGAGTGAGGGGAGGGGAGGTGTGTGGTGGTAGTTTGGGGGTGGGGGGAGAGCAAGGCATGTGGTGCATTGTGGGTAGTTGTTGTTGCCTTCAGAAAGGACAAGCTGACACGAGTGAGACCAGCTGCTTACAAGCCTAGTGATAATTGCTTTTCTCATCAAACAGAGAAAAGTTTATCACTCGAGGGCAGTAAGGATCTGGGTGCCTAATAAAGATGGGATAGAGCTTGAGGATTTTTTTTCATTAGTGCCTACAGGCCTTATTACTAGCTCTTTCATAGGCCAGAAGGAAGGGGGTGCCTGAACCAGGAAAATGAAGAGAAGTTGTGCTCCTTCATTTTTGCCCGAGGTGGGTCATCAATGGCTGTGTCCACAGTGCCCTGATCTCACAGCGCACTCCCCTAAACCAGCATCTTCACTCCCATCCATTGCTCCTGCAGACACACCAATGGATCTAGCCTAGAAATGGAAGGTCCACACTCCAGTCTCCTGCAGCCACCTTCCTGGTAGCCTTGGGGAAATATTAATACCTCTCAATCTCCTCATTACAAAAACGGATAGAATCCTGACAACTTTCTGGATGGTTCCTTCAGAGGCTGCATCAAATTGCCTTCAGAACCACCAGAGTGGCAGAGGAATTCTGTCACCATTACATCTAGGGCGGGTCTAGGTTTGTTTTGAGGTCCTTAGGAAATGTCATCTAGCAAATTATTCTACTTCTGAAACATGTGAAAATCACCCGTCTAGATGATTGCTAATTGCCCTGTTTATTTTCTCAGTCCTCTATTCCCCGCCCCATGACTAAGTACTCGCTAGGCATGGTCCAGGCTGATGTCTGGGTGGAGAGGAGAGAGAGGTGCAGCTTAGCAGGATACCAAGGCCTTGGTGTGTGGTTTCGAGGGAGCGAGATGAGAGTTCTGAGCAGAAACTTCACAGAAATCCTCTGAAGTGGGCGCTGAAGGACAAGACTGTTGGAGTGTCTGTAGAGATGACATTTTAGGCAGATGGGAGAACATCACACAGACACAGGCACCACACAACATTCTCCTGGAAAATGCAGGAAAAGCACATGGTTTGTGGTCTAGAATACAAGGGACAAGGGGGAGGGAGCTGGGAGTGGGGACAAGTCCCCAAGCAGATACTCCCAAGGGGGTGCTATCATCTATCCTTCTCTTCCCAATGCCAGGTAAAAGGAAGTATAGCCTCCATCCTATTCTCATGTGCTCTCATTTCCAGTAATAAAATGATAGTTATTGTTACTTACTGTAGCAGTTACATTGTACCTTACAGTACCACGGTTACACTGTACCTTACCGTACCACTGTTACATTGTACCAAGATGAAAACAACAACAACAACAACAAAAACAGCAGCAAAAAATGAGGCACAAAGAACTGTCACATAACCTGCATAAGCTCAGAGATCTATCAAGTACCAGAGCTGGGATTTGAACCCAGGCCACCTGACTCTGTCACATGCTTGACTATACCCTGTTGCTCCCTGGAGCCAGCTTTCTCCCCTCACAGCAGATGACAGCCCTAAAAAAATAACATTGGAGTGAAATACTTGAAAACGTTTCCCCAGAGTGATTCTTTCAAGGATACATTGATACCTCAAGAGGTGATTTTTTTAAAAAGAGATTGTTTGTATGAAGTGAACATGTGGGGCTCCTGGATGTTAGTCATGTCTAGATGACCAGTCTTCTGGCTATAACTTCTGGGGCTTCCCTGAAGACTGTGAAAAGTATTTCATGTTCTTCTCTCTTCTCTTCCTACAGGCATGCTTGTGTCATCCGTGGACAAGTGATGACGTCAGATGGGACCCCATTGGTTGGCGTGAACATTAGTTTTATCAATAACCCTCTCTTTGGATACACAATCAGCAGGCAAGATGGCAGGTAAGAGACCCTTTGTGGGCCAGGGAGAATTAGGGCCTGTGAGTTAGGGGCTGTAGTCTTGCAGCATAGCTGCCCTGGATCGATTATGTGGACAGAGGGTCAGACCTGGACCCAGACAGCCTATCTTCTAACACCCAGATCTGCTACCTACTATCTTGTGACCTGAGCCTGCCTCCTGCATCTGTCCCTTTAGCTGTAGATGTAACACCTTCTTCTAATGAGGATCTCACATAAACAGAGGGTTCCTTATCTATATTATGCTGCCCAGTGACTTATGGGAATACTCTCATGAATCTACTTTATAATGGATAAGATGGCTCCTTGGAATCTAACCATTCAGTTTCTACCTTTCAATTGCTTAGAAGTTGCTCCCATAGACGCCATTTAGGTGATAGCAGAATTCTATCCTTTTACTTTCCCTGAGAACCATGAACAGTATGAAGTAAAGCTAAGGTTTCCTTAATGGCCCTAGACCTCCCCCACCGTGTGACTAGAGTATGCTTGGACAAATATTGCCTCTCTGGACCCTCAGCTTCTTCATCTGAAGCATGATTCTAACACCATCTACCTCATACACTAGGAATGGATAGGACACTACAGTGGATAAGGAAGCACCTAGCTTATAGTTTCTGTCTAATAAATCATTGTTCCCTGCCACACAAGAATTCACTTCCTAGTGTGACACACAGTAAGTAAATAAATAAATAGTGGATGTAAAAAAAAATACTAATTATTACAAGTTCTTGAATAACAAGGACAGAGTATCACAAATATTTCAGAGCAAAAGACGGCAAGAGGAATATTTAGGCTGTCGGTGGTGAGATGTCCTCTATTTTTAATGAAATCAGGTGATGTCAGTCCATCTGGCTGAGCATGGGCCCATAAGGTTGATTCCTCACTCTGTGTTTGAAATTATGCTCCAGCCTGATTGATTTTAGCACCTCTTTAATCCAATATCAGATGTGAGCATGTCCCAGCCGAGGTGATAATGAAGCAGGACTCATCTGTTTGGAGACATGTGTGCCTCTTAGACAGCTTGGCAAGCTTGGTGTACAGAGTCTCCCCCCCCTCCGTGGCCCTGGGAA
The DNA here is from genome assembly GCA_902729485.2 of Mus minutoides. NCBI lineage: Eukaryota > Metazoa > Chordata > Mammalia > Rodentia > Muridae > Mus > Mus minutoides. Next base: position 575,143 of record LR749667.1, on the reverse strand, counting down.
GGACATAGCTAGAAGGGGTCTGTGCCAGTCCCCAGGGAGTAGGCTGGCCAGGCCAGGCCACTGTTACCTGCCCTGAATGGTTTCTGCCAGAGGTCCCTTAGCAAACACCCACCCGTGCATGAAGGAGCTTCCTTTCTTGATTGTGTCTGTCTTCGGGTTTTGGATCGTACAGAAATGGCAGCCGTGGGAACCCTGGGCCATGGGCATTCTTAGTACGTTACCGCCCACAGGGGAACAGTCATACAAACAGGAGCTTTCGGAGACTGTTCTTTTTGCCACAAAACTTTCCACATGAAATAGCAAACTGTCAGTCAGTAGGCCCCTCTGGGCTTGCTCAGACTGGGACCATGAACTGCGCTACAGTAATCCTACATGTTGTGACCTTAGGAATCGCCTATTCTTTGGCATCTCTGGGCTACGATTTCCCTGTTTGTGCTTTGCTGGCCCTATCTACTGTTTCTTGAGGGCCCTGAGCACCAGGAGGGAGGCTTTCTGCATCAGCCTCCCACACTGTGACATAGAAAAGGTGCTGCTTAGAGCTTGCATTTCAAATAAGTCCTCGCCCATGCACCACGGGCCTAAAATATTCTTTCCAACACTGACATAGTATATGGGAACGTTATCACTTGTTCCCATAGTGTGTGAAACTCCCTCTGTTGTACACGAACAGGGAGCATCTGGCCCACTGCACTCCTCCTTCCTTGGCTCAGTTTTGCTTATGCCTGGTTTATAGGAGAAGCCACAAGGCTAAAGATAGTCAGCAGGTGAGAATGAGTGCGTGTGCGCTGGAGGCCTAGGCTGCATCTGACTCACCAGTACAATCTGCGGTTTCCAGGCAGCACCAGGTCACTCTCACCAGTTCCCTACCCACAACTTCACACACACACACACACACACACACACACACACACACACACCACTTGATGTCAAATGTTAATAGTAGCTCATACACAGAAAGCAGTAACAGAGAAGATACTCAAAAAGATGGAAAATACAAGTCATGAAAAGAGACCTGGAGACAAGAGAAGTGGTTCAGGCTCGCTGACTTGAAGTGCAGGGTCGTACTGAGCGTGGTGCACAGGGAACAAGTGGCATCCTGGCCTTGCCCGTCCATCATTCCAGCTAATTAGTAACCTTGCCAAATGGTTATGATGCTGGCCTAATTTTATAGACAGAGAAAGTGAAGCTTGGAAAGATTGTCTAACTCACCTGTAATGTAAGAGTGGTATTTGACCAACAAGAGATAGGCTCCATTTGAGAACCAGGCCTTCCCTCTGGGATCAAGTCGATGTTCACATCTACAACAGGGCTTCCCAACTAGATGAATAGGCCTGGCCTTGGCCCACTGCACTCGGCCCCTGGCATGGCCAGCTGCCCCGGCCTGTTCATAGCCTTGAAGAAAAGTCTTTTCTTATTTGTCATCTCCCCCCCTCCCTATAGGCTGCCTCTCTCGAACCAAGCTTTTGAGTCCAGCCAAACTTGTGTTTGGCTGTTAAAAGACCAAATTAATGCAGATACTCATTCGTTATGTGACAGGAAAACCACCCCATAAGTGTTTCCTCCTTATGGTGGGTGTTCTCCAAGAGAACATACCCTGAACTCTTAGACTACAATAAATGCCCACCATTGGTGTTTCTCCATCATCCCTTCCTGAAGGATGGTGCCATCTAATTTCTAAACATTAACATTAAAAGGGCAATGAGCAGTTAAGTATGTGGAAAACTCCCGCAGAAAGAAGAGTCTGTCTTTGGGGTTTGAGGAACCATAATCAGGGTCATCTACCACGAGCAGAATTTGCCTCTGGGACAGGATGGCTGAATACAAGATCCTTGCAACATCTAAGGAAGGGAAGAGTGAACTGGGCAGCCAAAGCTAACCAAAGTTGTGTGTGTCCAGGTAAACATGAGACCCTGTGTTGAGGGATCTCACAAACCAGCGAGAGATAATCCCTGGGTGGACCCGAGTCAGTAGCCAAGGCAAGAAGGAGCTTTCCCATTTAGTGGCCAGCTTAGAAGAAATGGTAGTGTCTCATGTATTCATTCTGTGAGCTAAGTGTCCCTAGAAAGACAGAAAAATGGGTGTCCTAAGCACTGGAACAATTATACAGTGCACTGCAGCATAGGCTGTCAGGAGTCTCCGTGTTGCAACAGACGCCTAGGAGGAGACAAGGATTCTGCCTGAGCAGGGCTTTGTCATGGCAGACTCCACAAGCATGCCCTAGCTAGGCATGATAGCACACACCAGAAATCTCACATCCTTTGAGGCTGGGGCAAAAGAATTATGAGTTGAAGAGCAGCCTGGTCTACACAGAGAGGTTCTGTCTCAAAAAAATAAACCCATAAAGCTAAATGTGCCACCCATGAGGACTTTGCCCAAGGATATTACAGTGTAAGAGAGCTGGCAGACAAAGCTACTGGTCTCAGGTCACCACAGCAGATTTTAAAAAAAAAAAAAAGCTCAATACACAAGAACAAGAAGGAGGGAAGCTCAGACGTGTTCCAAAATCTAAAGTCCTAATGGTCAGAATTACTCAAAAATGGACCTGCCCTCCTGTGGCTACAGCAAGCTCTTGGTGACTAGATCTGTGCAAGTATGAAATGAACAGCCCCTTGCTGGTAGTTCGGTAGAAAGGACCAGCCCTTCACATTGGGAGAAACATGGGAACATGACCACTAAGTTCATTTCTTGATGGCTTCAAACTTTCTTTTTAGAAAAAAAGCAAACTCTAGGCTGGGCTCTTGCACACCAAACACAGGGCTTGAAATGACAGCCAAACTCTGGTCTTGGCTAAGCAGACCTATCCTGCAGAATATGTGCTACACCTTGATTTCCAACCCCTGTACCCATAACCTGAGCTCTCCTAGCCTCTGATCATGTGGCTATAGGACAGAGGCTGGCCTCACTAGAGGGTTGGCAACTGGCAGAAACATGAAGGTAGGCAAATGGGAACTCACATTCCTTGACTTTCAAAACTGAAAGGCGCACATCATGGTTTATACAGGCAAGTGCAGGTAAGGTTTATCTGCATGTGGTAGGGACTGAGGTGCCAGATCCCAACAACTGCTAATACGTTTCTGGAGGAGTCCTATCTGGGAGTAAGTTACTTAGGGGTAAAGCAAGGAGGATTTTAACCTACATGCTCTCACACAAACCTGAAACAAGAGGCCCAGGGTAGAGCTGTCTGAGGCAGCAAAGGGCCTGGAGAACACGGAGCCAGAACAAGAGTCGGGAGCATGCATTACTGCTCAGAACACCCTTAAAGAGCCATGAACCAAAGCTGGGCTACTGTCTCTGGATGCTTTGTCGCAATAATCTCATTCAGCTGGGCACTTGGGTTTACATTTCCTTTGCACTTACAAGATACTGTGGTTCTAATTGCACAGTGTCCAACTGCTCAGCTGCTTAGGACTTCAGAACAACCCCTTTGAGAGATGGACAGATGGCCCAATCGAGAAAGTACTTCTGTATAAGCATGTGAACCTGAATTTGGATCTCCACCACCCACATAAAAGCTGGGAGGGAGAGACATATGGATCCCAGGGGCTTACTGGTCAGCTAGTCCAGACAAAACTACGAGCTCCTGGTTCAATAAGAGTCTTGTCTCAATGCCTGGACCTGGTAGTTCACGCCTTTAATCCCAGCACTTTGGAGGCAGAAGCAGGTAAATCTCTGAGTTTAAGGCTGGCCTAATCTACATAGTGAGAATAGCCAGGACCATAGACAGACCCTATCTCAAAAATAAAAAAAAAAACAAAAATAAACAGAGTTGGGGCGTAGGCGAAAGCTATCTCAAATAACAATATAACATACAGAAGCAACTGAAGAAGACACCTATACCTATATCAAACTATGGTCCCCATACATACCCATACACAGATAGATGCATGTGCATATGTGCATGCATACACACACACACACACACACAGAGAGAGAGAGAGACAGAGAGAGAGAGAGAGAGAGAGAGAGAGGAGGCTGGCTGATTTACGCATGGCCACACTATAGTTCATGGCAATAAGGATTGGATGCAGGGTTCATAATGCCCAGGGAACACTTATTCACTCTCATTCTGCTGGCTCTTTGTGGGCTCTGGATGATACAGCAACAGCACCAGGCACTCCACAGCAGAGGTTCACCAGCTGCCCTGGGTTCTGCTAAACAGCTCCTGCTGCAGTGGTTAATTTGGCATCTGTAAACTCTCCCTGGCCAATCATCTTGTAGCAACAACTAACTGTTTCTGAGGTCATTGTCACTGTTTGTGGCTGCAATCCAGCCTCTGGGTGTCAGAGTAGTTCTCACCAAGTACTCAGCCCCTTCCTGTGACTTTCAGGATCTCGTTCTCTTCATCTTATTTCTGCTGTTTCTGTCCCCAACCCACAGCTTTGATCTGGTCACAAATGGCGGCATCTCCATCATCTTGAGATTCGAACGGGCACCCTTCATCACACAGGAGCATACCCTCTGGCTACCCTGGGATCGCTTCTTTGTCATGGAAACCATCGTCATGAGACACGAGGAGAATGAGATCCCCAGCTGTGACCTGAGCAACTTTGCCCGCCCCAACCCTGTGGTCTCTCCATCTCCACTGACATCCTTCGCCAGCTCCTGTGCTGAGAAAGGCCCCATTGTCCCAGAAATCCAGGTACCCAGGCTTCTTGACGACATCAGGCTATTCTTTTATTTTATCTGGGGGCAGAAGATTAATCTCACAGACAATGGCAAAAGAGAAAGTGCCTGTACGGGCCTGGGTAAGACCCCCCAAAGCCCACTTTGCCAAATAGCATCATGGGCATGGCATCAGAATATAAAGACTATGTTACATGCCAGAGACTGGTGCATGCCTCCAGTCTGCCTGGCACACTGGGGCTTGCAATAAACTCCTTGGCTCGTCTTACCCTGTCTTCCTGTCCATTCGTCTTTGTTCTTTCAGAATCTCACCTCTCTTGGTATTTCTGCTCTGAGTACTTATAATAATAGTTTCTATGAATAGGAAAAAGCCATGGGACCACAAGTATTAAGCATTTTAATAAAGAATAAATAAGAAAAATGCAACACGAGGTACTTAGCACGATGTCTGATAACCTACTAAGTGCTCGATAAATTTTAGCTATTATTATTGCTAAGATTATTTAACACATGCCGCCTTTGTGCCAATTAAGGATTGCTTTGGATCAAATCTACACACGCAAATGGTTTACTTCATTATCATTAAAGGGAAGTAATAGAGAAAAAATGTATTTTAATCTGATGAAAATTAAGATAGATTCTTTGCCTAGCAAAGCCGTTCTGAGTTGGATCTCCTCCATCATCCCCAGTCTGATGTCAGTAGGCAGAAAAGAAGGCCAGAGGATGAGGGGAAACGGCAGCACAGAAGCCCAGAGAAGCCCAGGTCACCTGCCTGCCTAATGGGACCTCATGCAATGTGCATGTTAATGGGTTGCCCTGGCGCGGGTGGACCAGAGCATTTATACATTTACTGTGTGTGTGTGTGTGTGTGTGTGTGTGTGTGTGTGTGTGTGTGTGTGTGTTTCACGCCTAGATGAGCAAGCACATCTCCCTGAGCATCCCCTGTTGAGCAGTTTCCAGTGTCAGTCTCCTCCCCCCACAAAGTAACCATTTCTGAGTTCTCACTGTACAGAAAGCTCACTCCTTCTCAGAGATTCAGCGCCTGTCTCCTGTCTCAGTGGCCAGGTTGACCTTTTGTATGAAATGCTTGTCAGCAGAGACAGAGCTTGCTGGAGAGAAGTAATTTGTTAGTCAACCCTGGCTCGGCTCCAGCTAGACATCGTTTCCCAGGAGCAGGGACTGTGCAACAAATGAGGTTCAAGGTCAGACTCTCTTTACATTGCTCTCTGAGCTGGGTGCCCACGGGTTCAGTGGGGGGCACAAACCTTGCTTACTCTTAGTCCCACAATACACCTAAAAAACGGACTCTGTCTCCCCGCTCCCATTGTTGGTTGATGTTTGCAAGTGCTGGGATGTGGAGATTGCGATGGGTGCATTAGCAAAGGGAAATGTTTATGAGAGCATCAGGCCAGTACTCAAGCGCTGCCTATGGCTCACCCGGGTGTCTAGCCTACTTTCCCTGGAACTATAAACTGTGGCCTGGGAAGGTAGCCCTGGACTAAGCCCAATCTATAGCGTTTCCTGTATTTGAAAAAGCACCACAGACAAAAACGTCTACACCCTTCTATAGGATAAACAGGCTCAGCTCCCCTGTAAACATGGGGTAAAAATAGCCACATCCCTTGAATGGACATGTTAGGCTCAATTGACTTAATGTTCCCTTCTTGAGCAAGAGCTCAGAGCATCGAGCTGATGACAGTCCCCTGTGTTTGCCTTATGGTGATCATCTGGAATGCACTGACTGTTCCCTTCTTCAGCCTTCTCTGCTCATCTGGAAGGCACTGGGGCTGGGAGCCATTGTGCACTGAAAATTCCTCCCTGGGGACAAACTGGAACATTGGAACAGGACCTTGTCAGGTTTTCAAGTACTGCCTGATGATGTATTTGTTCAGCCTAGTGTAGTCTCTGTTGACTGTCCTGGAAAGGATACATTTAAACTACATCTCACTTTAAGAAAGCTCTGGGTAGAAAACATCATCTAGCAGGCTCCAATTGCTGTCTACAGTAGTCTTTCTTCGTGGCAGCCCTGCTCTCAGCTCCACGGGTGCCAGCCACACCCTGTCCTGCCTAAAGATGGCTGGGCACTTTGCATGTGTGGCCTTCCTGGTGTTGATCCAGTGAGGAAGGGCAGATTACCAGATTCCGTGAGTTTTCCTGACTGACACAGCTAATGAGTCAAAGCTGTATAGTGCTGAGTATCCTTATGTGTCCTCTCAGGCCCATGATAAAATATCTTCATTCATGTTGCACTGGAGAGGGGTCCAAGGCTCACACAGGTGAGTTTGTTAGTACAGGTACACCATGTAGGAACTGGCCCTGGAGACCAGGGCTAGTCCGCCTTCTGCCTCTCCCATTATCTTCCCTCTCCTCTCCCATCTTCCTGCTATCTTCCTTCTCCTCACTGCCATCCCTTCTGCTTCCTCCTGTGCCTCCTGAACACCCAAAGGCCACAGGCCTTGGATGCCACTCCCCCAGGACCCACAGTGACATCCCTACTATGATCTATCTGTACTGTAGGCTCTACAAGAGGAAATCGTCATCGCTGGTTGCAAGATGAGGCTGAGCTACCTGAGCAGCCGCACCCCTGGCTATAAGTCTGTTCTGAGGATCAGTCTCACACACCCCACCATCCCCTTCAACCTCATGAAGGTCCACCTCATGGTGGCAGTCGAGGGTCGGCTCTTCAGGAAGTGGTTTGCTGCAGCTCCTGACCTGTCCTATTACTTCATCTGGGACAAGACAGATGTCTACAACCAGAAGGTGTTTGGACTCTCAGAAGCCTTTGGTAAGTCTCCCCTGAGCACCTGTGACACAGGCTCCACACATTGGCCAAGACAGAGCAGAACCAAGGAATCCCTCATGAATATGTCTTCCTTCCTTCCTTCCTTCCTTCCTTCCTTCCTTCCTTCCTTCCTTCTTTCCTTCCTTCTTTCCTCTTTCCAGGTCAAAACCTGCTAGGGCTTAATGGGGCTACGAGACCTCAGTAGCTATCCATAGCCTAGAGGATACATTAAAAGGACCGAGTAAGCAAAGCCCAAGCATGGAAAGTGGTTATGGCACCAGAACAGTCCTCAGAAAGCACTATGGCGCTGTGTGATGGGCTAAGATATACTGAGTGCCGGGAAAGCAGACTATGCACACGTTGCCACCCTGCATCCATGCTGCTGAAACCTAAAATTAAAATTGAGGGGCCAAGGTTGGGCTACCTCCATATTTTCAGTTACAAAAGTCAGAACTTGTGCAAGATGATTGTCCTTCCAACTTCTAAATTAGAGCAGGGTCCCAGAAGCTTCAGAGAGAGAAAGTCAGTAGTCATAATCCCTAGCAAGACAACTAAGGAGCAATAGCCCTGCAAATTCCTTCATCTCAAATCCTAGTCCTAGTGAAGACAGAAAGGAACTGAGAAGCCAATTTGCACTTAGGAAGGGAAGAGAGAAGGGAGAGAAGGGGAAAGGAGTTGTGGGAGTCAGGAAGGAACTGAGAGGATCTCTTGAGCCCCTACTCCATGAAATACTATAGAGTGGGCTTAATGTGTCAGACACGTTAGCACCACAATGAATCCCACAGCCACATCCTTTGGAGGATGCTAAGGCACCAACTACAGTGACACCCTAAGGATGCACAGATAGATAGAAGAGAACTAGATTCATCCAGATCTTCATTAGGATTTGCATCCCTACCCTGTGACACAAAGGCTCTCTGGGAACAGAAATGCCATATCTTACCATTCACAACCCTTCTGTCATCTGTCATCTACAAAAATATAGCCAAGGCCCTAAGGCCCCTCTCAGTGACATGAGCACATTTAGTGCCCACTTTGCAGTTTTAGAAGGTCCGTGCTGTGAGATTCCAGCACTAGGGCTCATTCTGCTAAGATCATCATTGCCAGAGGTAAGGCTCATGACTGCCACTGAAACTTGGACACATGGTCTAGCCCACTCCTCTGTGGCTGTAGGTTGTTAGCCGTCTTTTAAGGCATCTGTGAACAACATTCAGAGGCTAGCCAGTTATTAGATCTCATCTCAACCACATGGTCAGATGTTGCCATCTAGAAATTGGTGCCCTTTCTGAGGAGTTACTCAGAAGAGATAGCTTGCCTGTCTCAGCTGATGCTCTCCCAAGCCTGAGCTTCCACAGAGACCAAGCTTAGGGAAACTCATAATTTTTTTAAATCATAGATTTCTGAAAACAATCAACTTCTCAACTGAGTGTTTTTCTTTAAGCATCTCCTATGACATCAGCTGGTCTTCGTAACCATGATGTCCAGAGGGCGAGTAATATTTCTGGATTGGACATGATTAGATTCTCACCTGGTTGAACATTGTGTCACTCTCAATTGTCTACAGCCACAAATAAGGCTACAGTGAAAAGGTCATAGGATAGTATAGAGTTTTGGTCCTCAAAATGTATATAAAAGCCAACTTCTCTCCATACACATGTATACACACACACACACACACACACACACACACATATGCGCTCACATACATGTGGATATTACCACAACATATACAGAGCATTTAAAAAGATTATTCCCTGGAATCAACTCACTTGGATCTTTTTGAACTATTTAACTTTTCCTAATAATATGCAGTCGTTCCTCAAAAAAAAAAACAAAACAAAACAAAACAAAAAAAAACGTTTTAAGCCCCAGCATCACTGTGTTGGCATTTGGTATTTCACGTGGTTCTAGTTCCCAAGTACAAGCATGATCCTTTTATCTGTCCTATAATAGGTAGTCATAGGCCTTGCCTGTGGGGCTGAGGCTCAGAGAGGACACTTTGCTCACCTGTGCACTTTTCTCTTATGTCCCTGTAGTTTCCGTGGGTTATGAATATGAATCCTGCCCAGATCTGATCCTGTGGGAGAAAAGGACAGCGGTGCTGCAGGGCTATGAAATCGATGCCTCCAAGCTGGGGGGCTGGAGTCTCGATAAGCACCATGCCCTGAATATCCAGAGTGGTGAGTGGAATCTTGGGGTTCCTTGAACTAGGCTAAGGTAGCCTCTCCTTTGCTATCCCGTTATCCTCACACACAAAAAAGAAAAGAAGGAAGAAAGGAAGGGGAAGTGGGGGAAGCATATAGTGAAAATATGGGCTCCAAGGTGATCCATCATTTAGAAGGTTGTCAGAAAACGACAGGTGAAAGCATAGGACACCAGAGAGACATAAGAGAAGTACTACATTCTTTGTCATCAAAGCCACAATGGAGAGAGGATCCCTATGCAGCATCCCAAAAGGTCTAGGATTAGCTCTAGTATCAAGTAGGAGATACTCTAAGAGAGCAGCCATGAACGAAGGAAGTATATCTCTGAAGAAGAGTTCCTGGAGAGGAGGTCCATTCTCTGTAATTTGGGCTGAGTGAGATGGAAGAAAGAACTCCCAAAGTTCAGGCATAAGCAGCTGGAACCTGGGGTAAGAAAAGTATGTCATCAGGCTTCATCCACAGTGGGTGTCACTCATATCGATACATTAAGAAACCCAGTCTGGCCCTCTTCTGCCTTGGGAAAGGAGCCATAGTAACAATGCTGTTATCTTCTGCCTAGTATTCCCTAGGCAGGGATAGTAACAATGTTGCTTATTAGGGGTAGTAACAATGTTGCTTATTAGGGGTAGTAACAATGTTGCTCATTAGGGGTAGTAACAATGTTTCTCATTAGGGGTAGTAACAATGTTGCTTGTTAGGGATAGAAACAATGTTGCTTATTAGAGATGGTAACAATGTTCCTTTCTTCGGACTAGTCTAAAATTGGAAGGATCCCATAGCATGTTTAAAATAGAGGTGAAAACCTTATCAAAAAATGTATAACAAAAGACTTGTACATTCCTATGAGTCTCTAAAACAGGAGCAAAAGACATGATAAACTTAGAAAATAACAATCTAGAGCTGTATGGTACTGATAGAGAAATAGATAGAGTCATGGGCAGATCAGGAAGTTCAGAAGTGACCCATGACCAGTAGCGCGGGTCAGAGGTGAACAGAATGGTCTTGAAGGAGAAGCACAAATGTCAGCAACCATGAGACAGAATTGCTTAACATCCTTTGTCATCAGGACATGAAAATCCAAACCTGGGAAAGTCTGTCTTACCCCAGTCAGAATGGCCGACATCAAGATCAAGTCAGGAAGTGAAGGATGAGGACAGTATATTCAACATACAGTTTATTTTCCTCGGACTTAATATAAAAATAAACTTTAAAAAATAAATAAAATGAAGAAACAAAAACAATAATAGAAATTATACAGGAAAGGAAACCCTTATACACCATTGGCAGGAATGTGACTCAATGTTCCTATAATGCAAAACAGTATGGAAGGTCCTCAGACAACCACATGAGAGGATGCCCCAAAGAATGTTACTCACCCTACCACAGATGCCTAGCCATCATGTTTACTGCTACACTGCTCACAATAGCTACATTATGAAACCAGCTTAGCAGTCCATCAAGAGATGAATAGATAAAGAAAATGGATCTTATATAATGGAGTCTTATTTAGCCATAACAAAGAATAAAATTACATTATTTACAGGGAAATGGACAGGACTGAAGAAGATAATATTAAGTAAAATAAGCTCGATTCAAATACCTTGTTTTCCTAGTGTGAGGAATCTAATTTTCCCCTCAAATGATGTAGAAGTAGAAAGGTATCTGTTTAGGAACAAAGTGGAGATCAAGGCTAGAGGGGAAAGAGAAGGCAATGGACAAGGTGAATGGGATTAAAGTACACTGTGTATATATAAAAATGGGGAAAACAAGAAAGTCGCTTTGGCTCTCAGTATCCAAAATTCCGAAGTAATAGAGCTGTGATCAAGTTAAATTTTGTTTCTCACTCACTTGCAAACCCTGGGAGGCAGATTATCTTTGGCTGTAGGCTCAGAATGTGAGGCTCCTCTGTTCTCCTTGTTTGTTTGTTTTTAAATTTTATTTATTATTATAATTAAGTACACTGTAGCTGTCTTCAGACTCACCAGAAGAGGGCGTCAGATCTCATTATTGGTAGTTGTGAGCCACCATGTGGTTGCTAGGAATTGAACTCAGGACCTTTGGAAGAGCAGTCAGTGCTCTTACCCGCTGAGCCATTTTGCCAACCCCTCTGTTCTCCTTGTTCATCGTGGCTTTTACCCCAATTCACAGTCCAAGGTGACTACTTCAACTCCAGCCTGCACATTCTTGCACATGTAGGAACATCATCTAGGAGAAGGAAAAGAACCACGAGCCAGGCCCTTCCAGTGTGGGGATCCTACAGCAAATGATCTCAGCATAGATACTTAGGAGCCACTGGCTAAAACTCAGTGACAGATGAGGCTGCTCCAGGGTCATGATTGCTCCAGGCAGACATGTGTGCCCAGTTAGGTGTTGGGAATTATGTTAGCTACAGAAGAGGAAAGGGTGGATGGGCCATCAGTGGATAATGGGGAAAGGCTTGCCTTACACCCTGTGCAAATATAGAAACTTCCTATTCTATAGAGAGTATCACGTGTCATGAGATACACGCTTCAGAAACTAATACTAGAGAAAATGCTTCAGTGTATTTAGAAAAACTATGCTCACCTCTACTCCACACTCTGTGCAAAATAAATTTAAATAGTTTTCAACATCCAAATGTGAAAATATTCTAAAATTAATAGAAGAAAGTATAAGCCAGTTTTAAATATCAAGGAAGGATTACAGAAAAACCTAAAAGGCACAGACTTGGATTTAGAAAAATAACTGGTTAGACTAAGTAAAATTTAAATTAAACCCATTCAATAAAGGACATGGTTTGAGCAAAGCTAGAGTGAATGTAGCACACGGAAAGGAGATTCTTGTGACCTATAGGATGGGATCCCAGTCCCACTCAGGTATCATAGAAGCAGGTATAGCAGGAGAGACAGTTCATCCTAGAGGCTGTGGCCATACACAGATGAAAAAGGGTGGTCAGGAATGGAGAACATGTAGATATGAGTGAGAAAAAAGACAAGTCACCGAGGTCATTCAAATGAGTCCCTTCATTTGGTTAGTGGGAAACTGAGAGCCCAGAACAGTGTGAGTAGTTAAGACACTTGAAATCTCTACAGGATATAGGATCGCCCTGTCAACTGTAAAGCCAGGTAAAAACCTGGGTCCATGCTACTGAGCAGACACTGTGAGCTTCCCTCCATTTCAATAAACACTTAATGGTATCTACCATGTGTCAGATGCTATGGTAGGCACTGGGGATATAGAAATGAAAATGGCATGAACTCTACACTTCAAATTGTATTGGTTGAAAGAAGGGCAAGTAAGCATATACATTTAAGAATCTTTGTCGCACACAAATTCAGACCGAGTCCAGGGGAGATGTATTAGCCTGGATGGTCAAGAGCTACACCTTGAGGCTAAAGAGAGAGCTCAGTCAATAAAGTGTTGGTCTTTAAAGCACAAGAACCTGAGTTCTGTCCCCAGAGCCTAAGTAAAAAAAATGCCAGAAAAAGGTGGGCACTGGAATGAAGGTCCAGCCAATAAGAGCCCATGTTCTTGTAGAAGACTTGGGTTCAATTCCCGGTACCCACACAATGGCTCATAGACATCTATAATTCCAGTTCCAGGGAGTCCAATCCCCTGCCCTCTTCTGGCCTCTACAGGCAGCAGGCACACATGCGATACACATACATACATGCACGCAAAACACTTTTATACATAAAACATATCTTTTAAAAGGTTAAGCATGATGAAATAAGCTCTCAATCCAAGCCCTGAAAAGGAGAAGACAGAGTGATCCCTGGGGATCAATGACAAGCCTGCCTAGCTTACTTGGCAAGTTCCAGGATATGAGAGGCCCTGCATCAAAAAACTAGGAGGATAGCATTGGAGGGTGTCCTCTGGCCTCCGTATGCATTTGCATACACCTGCACACACATACACATGTACCCATGGGCACAAGTGTGTGCATGCAGACACCACACACATACATGAGGGTGGCAGAGGGTAGATATATTTTGGGTCTGCCTACTTCCTGTCTGTGAGGCCTTGGCTAAACTGCTGGTCTATTCTATCTGTCACAACAGTGATAATGGTGCCACCTCATAAGCCTAGAGTGAGAATTCAATCAGTAAACAGTGGAGCCTCTCAGGGAACCCTGGGTTTCACTGTGGTAGGACAAGTGAAAGTGTCTGGCCACGGCTCCACATACTTTGCAAAATCAAGATAACAATGGCCAACCAAAGGAAGAGGTACCCAGCCTCTGTTCCCTCCCTTACATGTGCATCTCTCCTCGTCCCAGGCATCCTGCACAAAGGGAATGGAGAGAACCAGTTTGTGTCCCAGCAGCCACCGGTCATCGGCAGCATCATGGGCAACGGGCGCAGGAGGAGCATCTCCTGCCCCAGCTGCAATGGTCTTGCTGACGGCAACAAGCTCCTGGCCCCCGTGGCCCTCACCTGTGGCTCTGATGGGAGTCTCTATGTGGGAGACTTCAATTACATCCGCAGGATCTTCCCCTCTGGAAATGTCACCAACATCCTGGAGATGAGGTATGTAAGGGGATCTCTTCCCTGTGGTTCCTTGTAATGGGCCCTTGCCATCATGAGGCTCAACAGCCCTACCCATAGGGACCAGAGAAGTAGGTCAGGACAGAACTGCACTTGCCAGACACGGACTTTTCACTCCCCAGCTTCATTAGGTGCTGCCCCCCTGTGCTCTGTGAGGAAGACAGAGTTGTCTGTCATGTCCAGATGACGTGGGAGGCTGCTGACAGCTGAAAATGAGTCCCCTCAGAGCCACCAAACCTTTTTTGTTCTCTGCATTTAACCAATAGAATCGGTTACAAGGGTCTTTTTATAAGGACAAAGGATTCACGGCAAGTAAACGTCACCCAGTTTGGCCCCGTTCCTTAGTGTTCCTCAGAGGCAGTTACCTCTGTCTGGCCCAGGGCTGATGCGGGCTCTCTGGGTGGAGCAGAGCCATAAGGAGAGACTCTCACTCCTGACCATGAGTGATGGAGCCCAGCAACTCTCAGCTGGGAAACAGCTCTTGAGTCTGCATTTTTCCCGATGCCCCCGAGCCAGATCGCTTTAGAACCAAAGCCCTGTGATGAGGTGGGCTCTATGGTCAAAGGGAAACTACGATTCAGAGACAGGGGAGACCTACTCTCAATTTCAGAAGAAATTTTGAAAAGCTTTTTATAGCTATCCTGGAGAAAGAAAAAAATATCCACCCATATCCTGGTTTGGGATAGAAGGGCATCCTCCAAAGTGGATGGCAGGGCAGTAGGGCTCCTACTGTTAACCAGTGTGGTGGTTCTGTAAGGCATTACCTATTATCAACGTTCAGCAAACAGGGGGAAACAAGCTCAGAGAATTTAAAGTACATGATGTTCAAAGTCCAGCATCTAGAATGGTGAACCCAAACCTAGAAGACCGATACACAGCCATGCCACCCACCGGGCATGAGAGCTGTTCCACCTTGTAATGTTATCCTCTGCTGGATAAGCATCGTTATTCTGCTTTCACGTAAACGGAGACAAAGCATGCTGACTGGCTGTCAGACGCCACTGTCCTAAGAACCATGAGCATCGCATCCCCACACGGGTCAACTGGGGAAGCTCAAGGAGGCGCCCATGCTGTGGGCACCTAGGACATGGCACATCAGGTGGGGTGAGATGCCTGACTCTAGGAGAGTATTCTTTGCCCCTTTTCTCTGTTATGAGGTTAATGCACAGGCACTGGTCAGGGAAGAAGAATCCCTTGACCATACTTGCTTCAGTCGGATGAACATAATGAGGCATAGAAGCAAAGGAGCAAGGGTCAGCTCAATGTAGCAGAGACGCTGTGTGACTTTAAGCCAACTTTAAATTCAGGGCTTCCCTGAGTTTCCATATCCTCCAAATAAGACATCCTAGTTTCTCTCTCTTCTTCCCACTGCTGTTGAGGATCAGGCAAGAGGGCATGATGGGAAGAATAAACAAAATTAGGGAAGAACTCTGCATTATCATCCTGACATATCTTCCTCCAGTTTTTTCCTGCTGGGCTTTGTCTCTGTGTCACACCCTCCCTAATTACCCTCATCCTCCAGTCCCATGCCACATTTTGAGTAGGCTCTTGGTAAGCTCCCCACGTTTTGAAGGCTGTCATAGAGAAGCACGCATGCAGAGACCCGAAACAGCAAGCCTGTATATCTCTCTGAGTGCATGTCTGCGCAAAGAAGAGAATCAACCACTCCTATCTCTTCTGAGCCCCCATGGAAGCAGCACACTGTGTCAGGCCTGTCCTCTTCCCAGAATCAGCGGTATGGTGCAGGTGGAGCCAGGCCTCCTCTGTGATATGTAGCTGCTTGTAAGTGAACTCACTGACAAGGAGTATCCAATATAAAATGTATCAGTGCCATGGCTGCTAAGTCTGTATTTATTACAGTGTTGTACAGTACCATTGCTGTCAAGTTTTCAGCTGCTAATAATGCTTCTAACCCTGCTGCTAACACCTCGTTCTTTCTTCTATTCCCTGCTCTCCTGTCTTCTGTCAGAAATAAAGATTTCAGACATAGGTAAGCCAACCAGTGGAGAATTTCCTGCTTCTCCCCAGCCTTGTTGCATGCTGTATGGTAAGCCACACCTGTCAACTTCAGATGTCTCAATGACAAAGGAACCCTGTGTGGTTAGAAGCTGATAGGAGATAATTGATGTAATTAGAACACCCAACTCCTAGTGGTGGGGTAGGTGGCAAAGATACGAATTTCTTATACCTGTGGTAAAGTGAGACACTTGTCCTGTAGTCTATAGATGTGACAGGCTGGAATAATAGGGGGAAGTCCTTGAGTGGAACCACCTACTTAATTCTTAGACTAGCACATCATCTAGACTGTTGAGTGAGTTTCTGCCCATGGTGGGAAGTGCCAAGATCTTCTTGCACAAGTGAAGAGTATGAAAACAAGTAGGTCCCAGATCTTAAGTCAGAGCCCTTAGAAGGCCAGGGATCCCTGAAGTGGCTCTTCCAGGAAGGATATCACAGCGACTTCATGCAGAGAACAGACTTCACACAGAACTGTGTCAGCATGTGGATTTGAAAGCTGACCATGAGCAGACAGAGCCACAGGGGAGACTCTTAGCTGCCTGCTTAAGACTCAGACCACAGTGGTGCATGGGATAGTCCTATTAAAGAAGGCTCTTTGGGATAGTGAGAGCCAAACACAGCCTGAACCAGTAGTCATTTCTGAATTCACTCCTGTATGTAAGTAGGTATGCATGTGTACATGTGTTATTTTAAGCAATAATTCCTGTGTGTACTTGCTGCATGGCAGAGAGTTAGACAGCTCACATGAATACCATGTTATGTCCCATCCACCCTGTGAGATAGACATCTGCGATTATTTCCAGTTTACAGATAAGGGGACTGAAGCTCCCCAGAGGTATAGCCCTGAAATAATTGCTTCATCTTTGAACTTTCATTTTTATCTTGAAGTTATTAAAAATTACTGTAAGAAACAAAAGAATCTCTGCAAATTATTCAGCCTTGTCAGGCACAGAGAGAAGTTCCAAAAATTGCTATGGAGAGACATGTTACCATTGGTTATAATAACTATTACAATCTCCATTACATTGGTTTTGTAATTAGCATGTTACAATTTATTTTAATTATGATAAGCATGATGATAAGATGCCTCCATTTTTCCCCCAAAAGGGGATCTGAGCCCTCTTATAACCAATGATCCATATAAGCAGGTAAATTCAACAGAGATTGGAACCAAAAGTAAAAACAAGGAAGAATACCAGTGACCAACTTAGACGCTAAGCTTCAGGGCAGCCAAAGTCATCCTGAACACATAGCTGATGCCCTGGTTCACACTGTCACCAATAGGAAGTATGCGCTTCCCAGGCCAGAATTGTCATTTGTTCACACTGAAGCCTGTGTCGCATGAGCTTCCTATGGATGAGAATGAACTGCTCAGTGGCCTGTCCTCTCCATTTCTGTACTGCAGAGATATGCTTCCTGTATGACTTAAATTAAAACCTGGCATCTAACACTGATTCATTCAGTCCATGGTGACATCCCCCCAAGGCATAGAGGTGGTACTGGCTCACACAGCTGGGAAGTCTTGCACCATGTAGCTTTTCTGGTTTCAATTCTCTATCAGTTGAAAAAGTCATGGTTGTCTGTCTGTCTGTCTGTCTGTCTGTTTCTCTCTCTCTCTCTCTCTCTCTCTCTCTCTCTCTCTGTGTGTGTGTGTGTGTGTGTGTGTGTGTGTGTGTGTGTGTGTGTGTGTGTGTGAATATGTACAGGTTTGTGTGGCCATGTGAGCTTCTGACCTTCAGCGATCTTTTGAAACAGCCATAGAGTATGGAGTCAAAACCAAGCCCCTGGCTTCTTTCTACCATTACTTTCTTAAGTGAGAAAAATTAAGCTATAAAGTAATGCAGAGTGGAAAGGGAGACTTGCCCATTGCCTGCCACTTTCCTAATGAGGGGGCAGGAAACCTGAGTTTCAGCTGTAATCTCTGACTGGTCCTGATATTGACAAATTCCTTCCTCTCTTTGAGCCTCAGTGCCCGTACCCTTTAGTGAATACTAGTTAGATTAAAGAAGTTCTAGACATTTATCTTCTTCATCTGTCAGCTGCTTCAGTTTCTTCCAATAACAGCATTTGGTTCCATGGGAACCTTGGCCTATGTGTGTACATCCCTCAGGAGAGACTTATCTATCTTTGACTTTTTCAGTCTCATGCCACCTGCTATCCTGGGCATTCCCAGTAGCAAGAGTCCCTTCAGCATCTACTGCTGTGGACCTGTTCAGGAAACAAGCATCCTTATGTCTTCTAGGATTTCTTCCCTGCGGACAGGAAGGGCTGTTAGAAGCTTGTTCTTATGCATGAACTTAACCTCCCGCAAACCAAGCTACACATATCACACTAACTCAAAGAGCCCCTAACTGTCATGGAAAATGGACTAGCAAGGCAGAATTATGTCAAGAATGCACAGCTATTATTCACCAACATAAATATTTTAGAGATTTCTTAGGGTCACCAGATTTGGGGGCTAGGGACATAACTTAGATAGTAAAGTGCTTATTTAGTATTCCTGAACAACTGGGTTAAAAAAAAAAATAAAGAACTGGGTTCGATTCCTACCACCACAGAAACTGGGTAGGATGCTCTAGTCCTCGAATCCCAGTACTTAGAAGACAGAGGAATGAGGAACACACGTTCAAGATCATCCTTAGCTACCCAGTAGGTTCAAGGTCCCCTGGAATATATATGACCATGTCTTAAAAATTAAAAACAAAACCAAAAAGCTGCCATTTATTAGACATCTTGATTTTTACTGGAACAGACACTATGTGCAGAGGTTTATACTCTTTGTATAATTCTTATCCTCAAAATAACCTTTGAGGTAGATATGATTACCCCATTTCCCAGCTTAAGCACAGAGACTCAGAGCAGCAAAGCAAGCTGCCCAAGCAAATGTAGTAAGTGGGTAGAGTTGGTGTTTCATCCTGTGCCTCTCTGGCCCCAGCACTCACCTCTGCCTACTGATGGGAACAAGTGAACTAGTTCCTGTCAGGGCAGCATCCAACGTGGTTAAATGAGGCTCCTTGCTCAAAGGAGATCTCACTTTAGGACCAAAGGAGCTTTCTCCCTCAGAAGTAGAAAAAAAGATTATCTTTCACCACAGGAGACTCCCAAGTTCTAAGTCTCTACCCAGACCTTCCCCACTTCTTCCTAAAGAAGGAAGGCTGACTTCAACTCACTAACTTCGGGAATGCTTCCACAACCAAGGTTACACTCCCAGAGCTAGAAGACAGTGTGAGACCTTGGAGTTCTCTGCAGCAAGCTCCAGGATAGGGCTGTGACCTAGTTCTGCATCTGGCCCTGCTCAGGGTCCTGGCCATCAGACCAGGAAAATGCTCCCTGTCCATGAATCTGGTCCTAGGGCCTCTGGGGCCTCTGGGGCCTCTGTCACAGTTCATCCTCCATCACATGCCTTCAGGCTTTATGATTTGCAGCACATCCCTAGGCCTTTGGAATACAGTACTGATGTGCCTGGGAACCATCCGAAATGCCAGGTCCTGCACTGTGGAACTGAAATCTGCATTTTGGTAATGTCTTCAAGAGTGTCCTCTGCACACTGAAGTTTGAGGCACTCTACTTCATGCCCAAGGCTGGCTCTACCTAGGACTCACGTGAAGAGATCTCAGAGGCAGAGCCCAGCCCCCGTCAGACATGCTTGCTCAGGCTACTTCTAATTTCCAGATAATTCTGATGCATAGAACCATCAATCTAAGCTCACTAGCAATGGATGCTTCCTGTGTATTGTCCAGCAACAACGCCAAGTTCATTCATTCATTCATTCATTCATTCATTCTCACATAAATTCAGCAGAACTTTTCAGAACATTTCCTATGAATCTGTGTAGTGGGACCATTTAGGACTTGAAGCCAGTCCCTCTCCTAAAAGAGTTCAAGGTGTTCATTGTAGTGGTAGTAGTGGTGGTAGTTTATTTATACGGATGTTTTGCCCATATAATTTGTGTACCATGTGTGCATGCAATACACTTGGAGGTCCGAGAGAATATAGGATCCCCTAGGGCTGGAGTTACAGATGATTGTGAGCTACCATGTAGGTGCTGGGAATTGAATCAGGCCCTCTGGGAGGTCAGCCAGTGTCCTTAGCTTCTGAACCATTTCTCCAGGTCCAAATTCAATGCTGTATTGAGGAAACAGACTATTCAACAGAGAAGAACCCGTGAAAGTGCCACAGACACTAGACTCAAGATCTGCCACAGCTCTGGTGGGAACATGAGGATATAGTGTGATATAACAGAAAAGTGAGGGTTGGGGGACAGGAATGGTAGCTCAGGTGAAGGAGTACTTAGCCGAAGCTCCCGAGACAGGCAAATCAAAGGAGCCCTGGAGCTCTCTTCCATCCAGGCTTTCAAGGACTACATGGCTCACAGCAGATCTTTGGGCCTTCAGGATGCAGCGCTGATGTGGTCAGGGAACAGAGGCAGCTGTGTGGGGAAATAGAAACAGACCAGGGAGCATGAAGCACGTGGGGGCTGAAATCCACTCGGCAGCTTGGGAGCCTGCTCAGGCACTATCTCTGTCCATCTATGTTTTCTCAAATGGAAGAAGACAGTCCCTACTTAATGTGTTAGTTACGGGGGGAATGAGGCCATGTGTGTCAAGTGCAGACACATAGACTAGGACAGAACCCACATCTTTCAGTGTCAGGTACATCCCAATCCATGACATTAGCTCTGTCCCATGGGCTGCTGGAGTGGGGGGGGGAGCAGAGGGAACCACAGATACAGTGCAGCTGGCAGTGCTGGCTGGCACAAGGAAGAACTGTGCAGCTAGGGATGTGGTTCAGTTGGTATAATGCTTAACACAAAGCCCTAGGTTTGAGCTCAGGCACCAAATAAAGTCAGGTTTACTGAAAAGTCAGGTTTACTGATATACACCTGCAATCCCAGAACTTGGGAGGCAGAAGCAGGACAATTAAGAGTTCAGGGCTATCCTCAGCTACATGGTGAGTTGAGCCCCTGTCTGAAAAACAGACAAATGTTTGTCTGTGTCTGTCTGTCTGTGCATCTGTGTGTCTAAAGGCCCATGTGTGGGCAGAGCAGAGACCTAATCACTGGACAGCTGACTGTCACAACTATTTCATTGACTTGCCCCACTTAAATACTCACCTTCTCTATTCAGAACAAGCAGTTTTCCTTCCACGCTGACCACCATATAACATGAGAGATACAACCCTAAGTTTCATAGGATATAGGGCAGTCCTGACAAGGCCACCATCTCCTGGAATTCACCCCACTTGAGAAGTTCCACGTGAGTGACACTTCTCCAGGGCAGTGCAGGGCTATGTGAGCTAGAAACTCAAGGGGCTAATCTAAGTGGACAGGGCCCTCCATCTCACTCCCTTGGGCTCCTCTCTCTGCCAAGGTAGATAGCCCCAGTTTGTCATGAGTGATGCACACTGAAATGAAATAGTCCCCCTGCCTCCTGGCTGTCACGGGGAAGCTCCGGCACAGCGGAGCAGGATCTAAGGTCATTGTATTTTATTAAGCTAGGATCAGGGTTGTCTGGGAAGATTAAATTTGTGCCACCTTCTAAGTCCCAAGGGAACATTTCACAATAAACAGGACGCCCATGCTAGCACTGCCAACCCCGTAAGAAGCAGAAGCCAAGCTAAGTGATTTTAATGCAAATACCATCTATATAAGCTGAAAAATGGACATGTCATCTATTTAAGAGAAGCCACTCTGAAGGACTGGAGGCTGCAAGTCGGTCATTGGAAATGCAGACTGGATAAAAATCTAGCCGTTTCCCCTTAAAGTACTGAAAGGTGGTATGAAAGACAAATCGCCAGGCAAGCTAGTATGAACCCCAGGCCACAGAGGAAAAACAGCCAGGGAAAGGTGGCAGAAAAGGTCCCTGAGTGGGTGCCTTGAGAACAGATAGAAAGAACAGAGCAGAGGAGTGGACAGAGGCAGGGCCAAATGCATCAAGGGTCCTGGTATGACTATTGCTAGTGTGGGATGTCTGAGAGGAAGGAAGACCTGTGCTTCCTCTGAAAGTCGGGAGAGTGTTGCAAAGTGAAATATGGAAATAACCTGGTGGGCTGGCTATTTCCATCCCAAGAATAGCATGTCATGTGGCCCTCAGGGAAAGAAAGCAATATGAGAGCCTCAGTCTGGACACCTGGCTCTGGCCAGGAGATACCACCGAAGCAAGGGATGTTTCTAATCATGAGAAGTCACGGCCAGACTAAGATGTCACGGCCCTAAACACACACACACACATACACACACACACACACACACACACACACACAGAGAGAGAGAGAGAGATACAGATACACATACATACACACACACACAGATTGGTGTACACACACACACAAAACACAGACAGAGAGGGGGGGAGAGAGAAAGAGGTACAGATACACACACACACACACAAAACACACACACAGTGCCTCAAGTTTCACGTGTGATAAACACCAGTTTATAAAATTATGTTTTTCAAAGGACCTAGATTAATCTCTATGCTTGATAAATGTACAATATTGACATGCCGTTTGAATACAATATTGACATGATCAGACCACACACAGGAGCTGAAAATTGACATCACAGTGGGCTCCCAGTGGTAAGCCCCACATCTATGTGCTCTAGACTTGGAAGAAGTTGTAATCAATCCCCCAAGTAGTACAATCCTTACTTGGCAGGAGATGCCTACCTGAAAGTCATCTCCAAAGGCAAGCAGAAGCACCACTACTCAGGTGTGATTGCTGAGTGCCTCCTGTGTGCCACGCATCATACTACACGTGAGACACATGTGGTGTCATGTGAATGGTCCCAATTCTTAAGCAGACACTAACACCACTATCTTGTAGATGAAGGAAGCTGGAGATCCAGGGGCCCACATTTCAGCACCCACAGAATCCAAACTGATCTGATTTCATGCCCTGGACATTTTCCAAAGGAAATATCCCTTTCACATTTCTCCATGATCTGACTTCTTTCCTGTTACCAGAACCCACCCAGGTTTTGTGACTTTCTTCCAGAAACAAACCCTATCAGCGCTGCTCCTCTGCTGTTTCTTTTCCTTGAGTTTGCTTCCAATTAGTAAGTGATCCTACATCTCATTTATACCTGACTGCAGGATAGAGACAACTAGGCTCCTGATTAACCCACCTTTAGGAAAACCTGGAAATGGGGCAGACTCTGACAGCAGGCAGCTTTAGCCAATGTCTTACCTGTCAGTCTCAAGATAGAATTAGAAGTCGCTGTAAAAACCTTAGTTTAAAGTCAAGCACCTCCATGTTCCTATCTTGGGTTTGCAGGACTCCTATGACAAGATTCATTAATAATCTTTTATGTTGGACTAGAGAGATGGCTCAGTAGTTAAGAACACTGGATGTTCTTCCAGAGGACCTAGGTTCAGTTTCCAGTACCCACACGGCAGCTCACAGCTGTCTGTAATTCTATTTCCAGTGGATGTGATACCTTCTTCTGGCCTCTGTGGGCATTGCACATACACAGTTCACATGTGTACATGTAGGCAAAACACATAAGACAATACACATAAGAGGAAAATAAGTATATGCTTAGCATTTGATGTAGGCAATCATTTGCAAAAGGCATGGTGGGTTTTTTGTATATGTATGTATATATGTGTGTGAGAGGGCACAAGTGTGCATAGATAGGCATCAGATATGTGTATATGCATATAGAAACCAGAGAACAACCTTGGGTACTACCATATACCCTTTTTTCCCTTTGAGTCAGTCTCTCAATGGCCTAGAGTTCATCAAGGATTCTCCCATCTCTGTCTCCTAAACTCTGTGATCACACGGACATGGCCCCACAGCAGGCAGGGGTTGGTTGGTTGTTGTTGTTGTTGTTGTTGATGATGATGATGTTTTTTAACATGGGTTGTGGGTATTGAACTCAAGTTCTGGTGCTTGCAAGCACTTTACCATGTCCTCAGGCTAGGCAAGGGGGTTTTGCATTAGTAATTGAAAGGGGAGGGGTCATTAGGCCAAGCTTTCAGGTCACCCTCAATGAAGATATCATCCTCATTAGAGCATTTTGCTTAGATTCAAATGGGTTGGGGAATTCATGTTATATATCCTCAGCCCAGTATCAAACAGGCCCAACCCTTCTTAGTTCTGAGATCAAATGAGACATGGCATGTTCAGGACGGTATGACCATAGTCATGCTGTGCATCTCCAGTTATGTGATGGAGAGAACACAGTGCTCACCCTAGCCCTGCCTCTCTTGCAGTCACAGCCCAGCACACAAATACTACCTGGCTACAGACCCCATGAGTGGGGCCGTCTTCCTGTCTGACACCAACAGCCGGCGGGTCTTCAAGGTCAAGTCCACCACAGTGGTGAAGGACCTGGTGAAGAACTCCGAGGTGGTAGCAGGGACTGGTGACCAGTGCCTCCCCTTTGATGATACCCGCTGCGGAGATGGTGGGAAAGCCACAGAAGCCACACTCACTAACCCCAGGGGTAAGGCTTTGCTTTTAAAACAATACCATGTGTTTGTCATTAAAATTGTGTCTATCTGTCTGTCTGCCTGCTTGCCTGTCTGAGTGTTGGTGTGTTTATATTTGATATAACCAATTGTCAACAAGAGGCCTGGGGTGGGGGAGTGTGTGTGTGTGTGTGTGTGTGTGTACAGAGGAATTGTGATAATTCTACCTGTTAACCCCAGTTAACAATACCTGTCTTTCTCCGAGTGTGCACATTAGTCAGTGCAGTCAAACAAGATAAAACATCAAGCACACTCTGTTAGCAAGCTGCTTTTATCTAAATGATGCCAAATGACTTCTCCATGACAGTAAATATTCTCCTAGCTACTCATTTTTAACAGCTGTGTAGGATTCTAACAAACCAACGCTCCATCCCTTGAGCAACTCCCTCCCATCGGGTATGCAGGCTCTCCCTCCGTCATTGCTACACAAAGGCATTGCCCTGTGTCTTCCTTGCATATAAGGTAGACTCAAAGAGGCGAGTCTCTAATTTTCCGTTCATCAAGTATATATCAAGTGCACAGAGCTTCAGAATGCATAGCAAAGCTCACCATAGCAAACTCAATGACACTTAGATGGTAAGCCCTCTGATAGGAGAGAGGAGATACATACCCTGAGATGCAAGAAGAAAGAGCTGTCCAGGGGGGCTCTGAGCCAGGAGAAACCTGAATGCCTGGAGACTGAGGAAGCTTGACAGAAGAGAAGCCATGTTACCAAGAGGTGTCCTTCAGTAAGGCATTTACTATGTAGCAAGTCCTACAGCTAAGGACTAGTAGCCTCTGAGCCTCAGGAACCTACTCAGTAAAATCAGAGTAATAATACCATCTACCCCTACCTCCTAAGATAGTTTGGGGGGTCAAAGTTGACATATTTTGCATGCTGTCCTGTAAAACTGTTAGAAACAATTATATTGTTGAAGAGAACCCGATTTCAAGGTCTGGTTTCCAATCACAGCAGTAGACTCCTGAGAAATCATGTGTTCACATACAAGCATTGTTATCTAGTAACTGTGTGGTGTTAGTTGCCTAAGCTCTCTGAACCTCATTTTCCTCCTCTGTGTTTACAGGATACGCACAGTCATAATCCAATTCAAATGTCAGGAATATAAATGTCTAGGACAGACAACTAGGTACATAGTAAACAGCCTCGCGGGAGATTCCCTGTTAGTATCTCTGCCATGTGTTAGGTAATCTTGTAGCATCGTATAGCATCATGATAGACTGTCTGCCTAACTAATGGAATGGTCAGGTGACAAGTCTGCAGGTAAGCGTTGTGTCACCAGCGGTTCAATTCCCTGCTAGCTATGATTCCTCGGTACTGACTGAGCTGTGGAGAGCAAGCCCAGGCTTGCATTGCAGGTTTTCTCTGCCTCTAGACGGCCCTCAGAGCTCCGCCTTGGAACCTCAGTTCCCTAGTTTGTGAGTAAGCAGGCTGAGCTGAATGATCCCGAGGCCCCTGCCAGCTGCACCATCCTACTCTCTTCAAATTAAAACTGTTTCTTGCTGAGAGATTTTTCTTCTCTCCTGGCATCTCTCCGTTGTTCTGCATGCCTGTGGTCCCCTCCCTCACCCACCCAGATGGAGTGGCAGTACCATTGCCCAAAAGCCTGTAATTAACCCAGACAGAAATGACAAGGGTGCTGCAGTTTGCAGTCACTTTGCAGGAGGGAGGAGAAAAATGTCCATCTATTTAGCACAACAAAAGGAGAAAAAAATGAAGTAATTAATCAGGGGACAGATCACTTCTATTAGCCTGCGCAGCCAACTTTGTAAACAAGAAACCCAATTGTTCATGGAGCACTCATCAGTCCTGGCAGATGGAAGAGAGAGACAGGGCATAGCCAGGCGGACAGGCGGCAGGACTGACTCATGTTGCTTACGGGAGGAAATTAATTGACATTCTAGGCAGGACCACAGCAAAGACTCCCAGCCCTGAGGCTGCTTGTGCATTGGTGTGAAGTCCTTTCCAGCTTCCTGGTCCTTTAAAGAGGGATGAAATGAGTGCTCTGGTGTGGCCATCACTCAGAGGTCCCTGGAGGCCTTATGCCATCCTGATGGCCTAGAAAAGACACAAGGACCAGAGAACCCACCCAGGCCTTAGACACCACAGAGCATTCATTGTTTGCTATTGCACAGTCAGAATGGTCATTAATGAGCATTGGGAGCTAAGAACTCCAACTCAGCTGTTTCTCCCCAAGCTGGTGTGTGTGTGTGTGTGTGTGTGTGTGTGTGTGTGTGTGTGTGTGTGTGTGTTTTCTAGAGGTGTGCAGGCACATGTCAAGAAAAGAGTCCACAATCATGTGTAGTGTTTGGAGGAGGCCATGTGGACAGTCACGTGTAGGAAACCAGAGACCAGAGATGTCATTCCACATTTTTGATTTTTATTTTCTGAGACAGGACCTCTTATTGACCCAGGATTGTAAGAGCACTCCCATACCTAACTTCTCTCAGCTCCCCACTTTACCAACTGAGCTCTCTCCCTGGCCTCCCCAGTCAGAAGCTGTCATTCTACACAGCAATGAGGAGGCCCAAGTGTCAGGGGTGACATAACTCAGCCAGGAGCCTCCTAACTCAGCCTCGCCCCCTCCCATGCCTCATCTAACCTTCCTCCCATTGCCTGGCCAGAAGACAAGAGAGCATATCAAGATCACGCTTCATGTCACCACCTCCCTCCTGGACCTGCCATTTTCAGTGGTACTTCATTTGGTTCTCACTCAGTCCTGTACCTCCATTTCAAAACCCATCACCCTTCAGGTACCACCCAGAAATTCTAAAGACACACATCAATCTTGGACTCTGCCATCTCCTGAGTGGTATCACCAGAAGTGAGGCCAAGAAAACCCCCCTAGGTGGTTCTGAAATGAGTCCCTGGCCAGGAGGAATGACCTCCTGTGTCGCCTTCTGTACTACCAGCCCTCAAGGAACCCTTCAGAAACACAAGCTTCTCATGGGGGTCCTCTCAAGCATCCACCTGGAGGTGCCATGGGCTTCTTGCAAGTCCTCAGGCCTCAGGCAGAAATGCAGCTCTAAGCAGTCTTTTGAGTTAGTAAATGGATGCCAAGAGGTCCAGCGGCTTCCCCCCCCCCCGCCCCCCCCCACCCCGTGGTCAAAGCTGCCATTGTGAAATGGCCTAGCAAGCAAAAGGATGCTGAAGGACAGTCAGGACCCCCATTGTCAGGGTGCCTTCCTCAGATCCAAAGTCCACAAACCCATTCTCGACACAGACCCAAAAAATGCTTTTCAGTCTGTGTTCTTATAATGACCAATGAAACCAAAATAATAAGGGTTGACAAACTAAGAGTATGACTGTCTTGGAAGAAAAGAGAAATTGTTATTAAAAAGGAGATCAATGACTGTTGTGTTTGCAGGACTTCAGAAATAAGGTAATTTAAATAACTCCCAGAGACACTGGAAAATGTCTTTCCTGCCTGGACTTCGAGTCCTTCACAAACCCAGTTCTCTTGGTACCCAAGTGAAAGATGGGAGCCTCTTGTAGCAGCAAAGTGGAAGGGCAGAGCCTGAGGCCTAGGACACTGGGGTTTTATTCCTGGTTCACAGGACCCTGAAAGCCTTGGCACCTTCCTTGCTCCCTGTTCATCTGTAAGAGATGACTGGAGTCACTGGGAGTGGACAAAGAGGGAACTTGGGGGACTTGGAATTGCTCAGTGCTACAAGATCCCAGAAGAAGGACAGAGAGCTGGACGGGAGTAGATGTTAAATCCTGAAGCTTTCTTCTGTTTAGCTCCCTCTAGGATCCAATGCTGAATTCCTCTTTTGCCTTCTCTGTCCCAGGAATTACAGTGGACAAGTTTGGACTCATTTATTTCGTGGACGGCACCATGATCAGACGTGTTGATCAAAATGGGATCATCTCCACTTTGCTGGGCTCCAATGACCTCACCTCGGCCAGGCCCCTCAGCTGTGACTCCGTCATGGAGATTTCTCAGGTGAGAAGACATCATCTCCTGGAGATTGCCTGGAAAACACATGGTGTGTGGGCTCAACCCTGCTCATCCCTTCAGAGGAGGTGAATTAAAAAGCGCCCACTTTTAGTAAGGAGGAGACATGGGTACCAGGTTTGGACTCTGGGTTGCTGAATGGCATAAAAGGACAGAAAAGTGATAGTAAGTGCAAACAGAGAAAGATGTCACTAAGCCTAGTGTGAGCCTGGGGTTGCAGCCCAGTTGACAGATTAGCATTCATAAGCCTGGGGTTGCAGCTCAGCTTAGCATTCATAAGGCCCCGAGTTCAATCCCTAGTTCCATATAAACTGGAAATGACGGCATGATCCTGTAATCCCACATCTGAAAAATGGAAGCTGGGAAGCCAATGGCCAAAGACATGCTTGGCTACATGCTAAGTTCAAAGTCAGCCTGAGATATACAAGGCTCTGTCTCAAAGAATATTGGAAGGTCGAAAGCAGAGGGCACTTTGAAGAGAGTTGAGATAGGAAGTGTGGGCTAGAGCCACTGAGAGGAGGTGCTCCTACTGTGCCAAGAAATCTGGGCTTCAGTAGGTAGACAGCAGGAATGAGACCCAGTAACTGGCTATCCAGGGTTTCCTGCATATATCCTGTGATGACTTGGCAAGGATCAAGTCCTTAACTGCCAGAACCTGGGATCAGAGCTTGGCCTGAGTTTGATCGGTGAGCATCCATCCTGCTAACATTATCAGAGCCTAGGGCATACAAAGAGGCCAACAGGAACCCTCTCTCTCAGCCTCACTAACCATGCCTTCATCGGTTACTAACACATATCTATAAACTCCATTCTCCAAGCCCCATGACCACCCTGCCAGCATTCCCAGCACCCACACTCCGGCCCAGCCCCATGCTGGGGTGGTGTCCCCCTGTGCCAGATTCTGTGAATCTGTTCTCTGCCGCTTGACTTTGCAATTTGGCAGGCTTCGCCTTGCTGGCTTGAGAGTTTCCCTTTCCAGTCTGTGATCAAGCTAGAATTACCCAGGAGGAAGCCGCCAAAAACCTAAGGATGTGCAGACAAGTATTTTTTGCTTCTGTAAATGGGCCCTCAACCAGCCAGCACAGGGCGCCGAACGCTTTCAATCCACACATTGGAAAGTTGTTTAGGTTTAGAGAGAGGCAGTGCCAGGCACTCACACCAAAGACTTGGAAGGCAGCTAGCGTGTCGAAGGAGAGAAAAATACAAAAGCCACACACTGAGAAATCACGAGGTAAAAATCTCTACTTCTGGTCCTTGCTTCCTTTGTCTGAATATAAAAATTGGATTCCCCCCCCCCACCGAACTCTTAACACAGGCATGTATTTTTCCATACACATATGGAAGGTGGCATTTGTGTTCAGAGCTCCCTCTACTAAAAACACCCAGGTTTCCCTGTGGGGACTGGGAAGGAAAGTCACAGAGAACACGGGGAGAAAAAGGCACAGAGAGCATGGCTAGAGCCTTCAAAGGGGATAAGGAGAGAGTTTGGGGGAAGACAGAGACTAAATCCCAAAAGACACTGGGAGAGGCCTGCAGTGGACCAGCAGAAGTCAGGGCCCCATCCCGGGAGGAGTTTGGCTCTCAGATCAGCAGGTAGGGCCTCCACTCGAACTTTGAAGGCCAAATAAAAACTTGCTATGTGCCTAGTGCTGACTAGAAATGAGGTCAGAGCTGAATACAGCTTCTCTTTTCTTATGTAGTTGCCACCATAGTCCCTGGGGTAGAATGTAGGAAACTGAGGCTGGGCGAAAGGAAATGCCTTTACAAGCACCCTGCGCTGGGTTTCATCAAGGATGGGGAAATGAATCTCTCTAATGAGATCAAGAACGTAATTGCCTAGCGCAGAGCCGCCAGCTGGTAATAGGATGTAAATATTAGTTCCCTGAACATCTACAAAGAATTTCCTGGTATATTGTCTCATTTGCTACAACTCCACTGGATAATGTTGATTACTCTGATTTACATATGGGCAAAGAAGCTCAGTATCTTAAGAGACCTGAGTCAGGTGACCCATCAGTGACTGTAGAAGCAAACAGGAAATGAGGTGCCCTGCCCCCACCCCTCCTGCTCAATGGAGACACTCTTATTCCTGTGACGATGCATCTGTGCACTGGCAAAGCAGTTGGCTCAGAGCACCTTCATAGAGATACAGAATGCTCAGGACAACTGGGCAAAGGAGCCCCCTCCACAAGTCCCCTGAGCTCAGGAGCCTAAGGACCACGGAAGTTCTCAGGTCCAGTCCCAATGTTCTGATGGTGGGAATTGAAGCTCCGGCAGGATCATCATTAACAGGAGGAAAAACCAGAAAGCTGTGTGCATGGGATCCGGTGCAGGTATCTGGTATGCCAGAGCCTGGAGCCGCTGAGTGCCGTGGTCTTCTTTCCCAGGCACAGAGTAACACAAAGCAACATGAAAAAAAAATGCTAAAAGGCCCTCCAGTTCATTTCTTCTCCTCTCTCTCCCCACCGGACTCCCTCTCTGCTCCTTCCCACCCACCCACTCATCAGGACGCCATCTTTTCATCATAATGACAAGCAGAAAGGTCTCTGTGAGTAAGTCCCCAAGGTGTCACAGGACCAGAGGGCATAAAATATTTAGCAGCCAGTGTTGACAAGAAATGGGTTTTAGGAAATTGAAAATTCTCCTGTCACTTTAGAGCAAACTGTGTTCTTGATGTAGCCGAAAGCTGGCAGGACCATACCCCAGAGAGCATCAGGGAGGGTATGCAGCAACCCAACTGTAGCTCTGGAGAATCTGCAAGTTCCCTGCCCTGCACATAGACAGGGGCTGGAGCTGGGGCTGGGGCTGGGGCTGGAGCTGGGGCTGGGGCTGGGGCTGGGGCTGGGGCTGGGGCTGCGGCTGCGGCTGCGGCTGCGGCTGCGGCTGCGGCTGCGGCTGCGGCTGCGGCTGCGGCTGCGGCTGCAGCTGGGAGCGGGACAGAAGGCTTAGGACACAGGAGCTGAACACTGACTATTTTGGCCCATCTTGGGAATGGCTGTTAAACTAAGAGAACAACCTCATTGTTGTTGGTGGTGGTGGTGGTAGTTGTTGTTGGTGGTGGTGGTTGGGTTGTGTGGTTTTGTTGTGTTTTTGGAAATAGGTTTTCTCTGCGTAGCCCTGGCCATCCTGGAACTTGCTCTATAGACCAGGCTGGCCTTGAACTCAGAGATCTGCCTGCCTCTGCCTCCCAAGTGCTGGGATTAAAGGTGTGTACTACCACCACCCAGCTTTTTTACATTCACTAACAATCACATGTACATTACAACAACTTTAAAAAAAAAAAAAGTAAAGCCGGGGCGTGGTGGCGCACGCCTTTAATCCCAGCACTCGGGAGGCAGAAGCAGGCGGATTTCTGAGTTCAAGGCCAGCCTGGTCTACCGAGTGAGTTCCAGGACAGCCAGGGCTACACAGAGAAACCCTGTCTCGAAAAACCAAAAAAAAAAAAAAAAGGAAAAAGGAAGATTGACATCATCCATGATCCCAGATGGCTACCATTGTAGTAAGCCCCCTTCCAGCTTTAATCTCCTCTTTGTCTATAAGCTCACTTACATATTTCCCCTACCTGATGCCCTTCTTCTCCTGCAGCTCCGTGGTCTGCTCTTTCTACTTAGCACAGAGCAAACATGTCCCCCCATGTCATTACAACTCTAACTAGAACCGTGGTCCTCAACATGTGGGTCCAAACCCTTGTGGGCGTGGCATGTCAGATATCTTACATATCAGATATTTATATTAAAGTTTATTACAGTAGCAAAATTACAGTTATGAAGTGGCAACAGAATATGCTTAAGGTTGGGGATCACCTCCCCAAGGAACTGTAATAAGGGGTCACCTTAGGAAGATGGGGAACCACCAACCTAGAAGATCATGTTAAAGGATTATGTACTATATTCTAGTTTGCAAGTAAAGTAAATGTGCTATGATTGTTTAGCCAGTTCTCAGTTGTTGGCCATCTGAGTCAGTTCTGTTTGGTTTGGGGGTATTGTTTTGGTTTTTGCCATTACTAACATGGCCGTGATAGATACACTTGTAGATACTAGCATGCTAGAGCAAATTCCTTGGAGAGAAACTTTCCGATTGCATTATTCATATTGTTTGAGGATCCCCAAATTGGGCCAAATGTCGGGTGTTTGTAGGAGGCCCAGGGATGTCAAAGTGATGAGTCCCTCAGGAAGAGCTGGAAAGTCAGCTCAATGCTTCCAGACTGTGTGTAGTGTAGCTATGCCTCTTGGGGAGACAGTCAGCCAAGGGCTTCCCTTAGTGCCAGTCCTTTCTGGTCCGATACATCCAACAGTGCTTTGGTAAAACATTGGTCACCCAGACCCTGATGGCTACCATACCCTAGGCACTCACCCTGACTCTAGCCACTGTCCCTGCCTGGCTGAAGAGAGGCCCAGTGCGAGGCTCCAGGCTTTGCACCTAAGTCCCACTGCAAGTGTCACTAATCCCTTCCAGGAGGACCCAGTCTGTGAAGCCCTAGAGACCCCCACATCAATCAGGCTTCCTGAGCACCAGTGTCCACTCGGTCACCTGAGGGTTCTGCCTGCAGGCAGATACATCTTCAGTAGGTTTGGGGCAAGCTTACCATTGTGCATTCCTGACCAGTTCCAGGGAGCTGCCAGTGCTGCTGATCTAATGAGTATCCTTCAAGAGAAGAACTGGGTGTGGTCTCAACGCTAAAAGCAATCACCCAGGAAGTTATTTTTAAATAGGCCCAATGTGTGGACCGAGTTTGGGGGTGATTAACGGTGGGCACCTTGGCATCATTTGAGTGTCTGTGTCTCCATTGTCAGGTTCGCCTGGAGTGGCCCACAGACTTAGCCATCAACCCAATGGATAATTCTCTCTATGTCCTCGACAACAACGTGGTCCTGCAAATCTCCGAAAACCACCAGGTGCGCATTGTCGCTGGTAGGCCCATGCACTGCCAGGTTCCTGGCATCGACCACTTCCTGCTGAGCAAGGTGGCCATCCATGCGACCCTGGAGTCAGCCACTGCTCTGGCCGTTTCACACAATGGAGTCTTGTACATCGCTGAGACCGACGAGAAAAAGATCAACCGCATCAGGCAGGTCACTACAAGTGGAGAGATCTCACTGGTTGCTGGCGCCCCCAGTGGCTGTGACTGTAAAAATGATGCCAACTGTGACTGCTTCTCTGGAGATGATGGTTACGCCAAGGATGCAAAGCTGAATACCCCATCTTCCTTGGCTGTGTGTGCTGACGGGGAGCTTTACGTGGCCGACCTGGGAAACATCCGAATTCGATTCATCCGGAAGAACAAGCCTTTCCTGAACAACCAGAACATGTACGAGCTATCCTCCCCCATCGACCAGGAGCTGTACCTCTTTGATACCAGCGGCAAGCATCTGTACACTCAGAGCCTGCCCACAGGGGACTACCTGTACAACTTCACTTACACGGGGGATGGGGACATCACACACATCACGGACAACAATGGCAACATGGTGAACGTCCGCCGAGACTCTACCGGGATGCCTCTCTGGCTGGTAGTCCCAGATGGCCAGGTATACTGGGTAACCATGGGCACCAACAGTGCACTCAGAAGTGTGACCACACAAGGACACGAGCTGGCCATGATGACATACCATGGCAACTCTGGCCTCTTGGCAACCAAAAGCAACGAAAACGGGTGGACAACATTTTATGAGTAAGTATCAAATCATGTTCTACAAGATGTGCTGTATGATTGAAAATGAGTGAACTTATGACATGTTTTTTATTGATGTCATTTTAACTCAGGAGTGGGGGTGAAAACCCATTATCAGTGACAGGTTCTGCATGTTCATATTCTGAATGATTTCTCTTGAAAGGGAAATGGGGTGGTGGGAATGGCATGAGCTTTAGACTCATGTGGGGCTTCCATCCCAGCTGTAGGTATTATGTTACTCTCTCTAGGTCTCAGTTTCCACACCTGTAAAATGGGCGTAGTAGACACTCAGATTACCACATGACATGATGTCAACCAGAAGTACTTAAAGTGTTAGTATCTTCGTATAAACAGCAAGGTGATAGATAATAGGAGCAACTCCATGTGGATGAATTCTTTACATAACTGATGTTACTTTTTTTTAAATTTTGGATGAACTTCTGACATTCATTACATGTCTCCTTTCTCAAACACATGATATAAACATCACCTGGCCTTTCTTTCAATGTGTCACGTTCGTTAAGGAATGATAACAGTTACATATCATGCTGTGCTACAGAAATAACTTCCAGAAGTGGGCACACAAAACCCTTCACCCACAAATGAGCGAAATGACTTTGATCTAGTTGCTTATTGGCTTCTGCATCTAATGGGTTGTGGTTTGGCCTCCTCTTCACCATAGTGTTGCAGCTCTCTGTTCTCAGGTGTAATACACACCTCAAGTAACTATCCCCTGCTCTTCATACAAGGTTCACATCTCAGAGCAGGGTAGCCAGAGAGAGGCAGAGTTCAGCTCATTACAATTCTAGGCAAATAACTCATCTCACATATGGATAGAAGACCAAGGTGCTATTTTAATGAATGCGCCTTCTAATATCTCTTTTTCGACTTAGACTTTTTTTTTAAGCTTCTCTTCTTTGTCATGTTCCAGACAACCGAGCCTGCTGAATATGTCAGAATTAGACAGGCTGCAGGAGCTGGCGAAGAACTTAGTCTTGTTGAACATCAGCTGTGTGCTAGAAAGAGAGTCATTGAGCTAATCTTCACAGCAGTGGGGGTGACCGGTAATATTTTCTCTTTTACGGAAACAGAAACTGAGGCTAAGGGAGGCTCATTTTCAGGCTAGAAGAAAGTGAGATCCCTGCAGGGAAACATAAGTTCTAAATACAAGTTCTAGCTTGTCTGGAGCAAGAGTCTTAGTTCTGAGTCTGGCTCCAGGGCCCTCCCAAACCTCCCCCTCAATTTGCAAATCCCAAATGAGTTTAAGTCCTTGGACCATAAGGTTTTCTCAAATTAAATAAACATCAGCTCTCACAGCTGTAGAATCCAACGATGGGGGAGGGGCTATAATTGATTTTTAAATATAATTTACATTAAAAAAAATAGTCACAGTCCTATGTGCAAAGTTCACTAGCTAAATTCCTTTCTCCAAACAGGGGCCTTGTTAATAGCAACAACAACAAAAAAAAGACAAAGATCCAGGAAAATAGCAATTATCTTGATTAACTCGTTGAAATGGAAATACACTAAATAATTCAATTTTCCCCATTGCCTGGTGGAAACTTCTTATACATTATTTAGCCAATACAGGGGTTTCTTTGTCAGAGCAAATCTGTTCATGCAATTAGTTCCCAAGGTCACTCCCCCAAATCCCAAACAGAATGCTAACACACCACCACTGTCACTCCTGCCATCCCTGAAAACGAAAATCCCTTCCTACGTATACACCGAAAAATGAGTCCTTCTTCTCTGTCCTCCATGTAAACCACAGCCACAGCTGATGGTGGTTTAGCTATGATGCCAGTATGTGAATTCATGTGTTTGCTTGGATGCATTTGTACATGCAGGTACATGTGCGTATGTGTATGGAGGCCAGAGAACAATCTCAGGCATCCTCAGGAATGGTACCCACCTCCTTTAAGGTCTCTCATTGGTCTGGTGCTCAGAGACTGAGCTAGCCTGGCTGACCAGCATCAGGCCACAGGAGCTGATTGTCCCCACCTCCCAGTGCTGTGATTACAAGCCCTCACCACTAGGCCCGGCACTTTTATGTGGATTCTGGAGGCCGAATTTAGGTCCTCATATTTGGTAAGCACTTGACCAATCTGGATATCCCAAGGAAAAGAAACTGTTACAACTGTATTTTTAAAATAACATTAAAAAATCTTTTAAAGTCCACCTTATATTAAAGCACTGGAGGAATGGTGATCATTGGCATAAACCAAAAGTGGAGGTGCCATACATAACCTTAAAGGGAGACTCACTTCTTTTTTGAGATCCTACTGTGTGCAAGACTCTTCCTCCCACCCACCCCCATGTTTATAACAGCTCCGAGGATTTGCAAGCCCCTGAATCTGACACACACACACACACACACACACACACACACAAAATAAGTTAACAAGGTTGCCTCAGTCAGTAAGAATTATCATCTGCACATTTTCTTTTTTTTACTTAAGAAAACACTATGGCTCAGGGAAAGTATACAATAAGCTTCAAATCGTGCTTAGTAGGTTTAGAGTGCAATCCTACATCCCGGCCACTCCTGCTACACTGGCCCAGTGTCCTATGTGCTTCCTCACTTACCTGTATGGCAGGGACTGAGTAAGTGGTGAGTCTCTAGGGATAGTCTAAAGTAGGGAATCTATGAGATAAAATATGGCAGGTTCAGGGATAGCTGCTGCTGCTCTTTCCAACAACATGAGGCACTGACAGTTATTAGAGAGGCAGCGTGCAAGGGAAGCAATGAAAGCAACAAGGAGAGTGGAATTAAATGTCAAGTCTGAGAGGTCAGGAAGAACCAGGAAAATAGTCAGGTCCTAGGATTATCTAAGATGGACTAGGAAATGGGGTGCACTGCGGCCCCAAGCAAAGTGCTCCAGCTCAACTGGATACAAAGTGAGGGTGTAAGACACCAGAACTTGCCTGGCAGTGGTGGTGCAGGCCTTTAATCCCAGCACTTGGGAGGCAGAAGCAGGCAGATTTCTGAGTTCAAGGTCAGCCTGGTCTACAGAATGAGCTCCAGGACAGCCAGGGCTACACAGAGAAACCCTGTCTCAAAAAACCAAAAAAAAAAAAAAAAAACAACCAAACCAACCAAACAACCAAACAACCAAAACCCACCAGCACTCACTAGACTGTAGCCATGGAGCTGAGAACAGACTGTGGAGTTTCAACAAGTCTCCACCCCCCAGAACTGTCACTCTCTTTGGGGCCATTCTGAGCATCAAGACTTGATAACCCTCTTCTCTCCATCTCTGTCCTGCTGTTTCTCTGGCTGTCCACTTCCTTTCTCTCTGACTCTCTACCCCATCCTCTCTAAGTCTCTGTCACCCCTCTCTGGATCTCTGATCTGCTTTCTTTCTGGGTCTCTGTCCTGCAGTCTCTCTGGGTCTCTGTCCTGCAGTCTCTCTGGGACTCTATACTCTTCTCTGAGAGTCTGCTTTCTCATTTTCTAGCTTTCTGTCCTCCATCTCTTGTACCTAGTCCCTTCTTTCCTTCTCTCAAGTATCTGTCTGTTTCTCTCTGTCTCTACCGTTCTTTCTCTCCCTCTTAGTCTCTGTCCCCTTTTGCCCCCTCCCTCCATGTGTGTGTGTGTGTGTGTGTGTCTGTGTCTGTGTGTCTGTCTGTCTTCTGTCTTTGTACACCTTTCTGAGACTCTAAAATTACACACACACACACACACACACACACACACAAACATGCATACATACATATACACATACTTTCTGAAAGTGAAATTACTTCATAAATGATGAAACCAGCTAGAAATCATTACAGCATTCTTAATTAAGAAAACTCCCAAATATGGAGTTTTCCCAATGAACCATTTGTTGAAGTAGGGTTCCCCTTTAGCATCATGAGGCAGCGTAGTGAAGTCAAATTCCATGTTTATACATATAAAGTGCAGGAATGCTTGGGGTGGGCTGTTCCTGAAACAAGTTTTAAGTTGGTTTTATCAATCCTCACAGCACATTGAATAAAACATCTAATATAAACAGCAT
Organism: Mus minutoides; assembly: GCA_902729485.2. Classification (NCBI taxonomy): domain Eukaryota; kingdom Metazoa; phylum Chordata; class Mammalia; order Rodentia; family Muridae; genus Mus; species Mus minutoides. The sequence continues at coordinate 536,887 of LR749667.1, read as the reverse complement.
ATACTAGAGAAACGTGTCTCAGAGAGTTTGCAGTTGTAGAGAGGCAAGGTTACTCAGCCCGTGTCTACTGGGAACACCCTTCCTAAAGACTGCAATGCAGTCCTTGGCTCTGTGGAGCAGACACCATGGCTTTCAGACTCAATTCCATGTCACACAAAATGGCAAGAAAAAGGAAAGTCTTGCTAAAGCCAGATGTGGTAGTGTATAGTTGTAATCCCATTACTCAGGAAGTCTGGACTGCCTGCACAGTGAGTTCCAAAGCCAACCCATGCTACATAGTGAGACCCTGTCTCAAAGACAAAAGCAAAGAAGGAAGCTGACAGAACAGGGCTAGTACCAAAAGGACTTTCTGGGTGGCAGTGAGCAACAAGATCATTGTGTTGCATAAAGGGAAGTGGCTCTAGCCACCCACGGGGCCCTGGGACAGCTTCCGTTATAGTTACGCTCACATTAATGAGCCCCTTACTAATTCTTTACATTTATTTCTGCTTTAAGTTTGGGGCTTTGCCATCTCATAGGTGCTCAGTAAATATTTTATGAATGAAATGTAGATCCAGGAGAGCAGGGAGTCAAAGAAGGAGTGCATGCGCAGGGAGGACATTCCATCTAGACCCTGGCTCCAGCACCATCCGTGCATCTGGCAGGATGGAGAATTCAATTCACACAGTTCAAATAGAATGTGTGGCTTTTGGTCTGTGCTGGAGAGATAGGAGAGCTACAACGAGCACTGTTCCCAACTTTATAATGAAAATAAGCCTGACTAGAGACAAATCCATGAGCTTTCCTTGAATTCTTTCTCTAAGGTCACAGGGCAAGCAGCAGGCCCAAATCCAAGAAGCAAACTCCACCTACAGAAAAGAACCACATTTAAGCTTCCAGTTAACTGGGTGGGTACAGCCAGACACTAGACGTGGTAGTTGAGCTACAGCTTCAGAAATTGGGGAGATGGGGTGCTCGTGTCTTCTTTCATGATCTACCTGACCCCCCTACAAACCACAGCAGAGGTTCTACACACACACACACACACACACACACTTGAGAGAAATTAAGGAAGTGTCCCTCACAATTGTCATGCTAAAGGGGCAGAGCAGATGCTACTGGGGGGCACAGTACCTGCTGGCTCCACCCACTCCTTCATCACCCCGTCTCCCCTAAGGAGCAAAAGAAAAATGGTGGAAAGAAAGGGAACATGATAACTGCAGCTCAGAGAGAAGCAGGATCAGTCTTCAGCCCAGAGCTGCTGCCTAAGAAGGGTCAGGAGCACAGAGCAGACCACAGTCTTGAAGCTCAAGGATCCATGGGCCTGTCAGAACTATAGAGAATGCTCCCCCATCACCCACAACTGCCTAAAATCCTGAAGATAAATAAAGAAATAAATAATAGATAGATAGATAGATAGATAGATAGATAGATAGATAGATAGATAGATAGATACAAGCTCTGGCAAAGCAGTTTCTCAATCAAATTATTGCTAGAAGAGCTTAATGCCTGTGACACGCCAAGGTTCATCATAGAAACAGTGAACCTCGCATCCAGCCCAATTCCTGAGGCCATTCCCTCACACACCCTCATTAAAGACCTCACAAGAGGAAACCCACGTCATCTCAGACTCCGCTGTGCTACACAAGATGTCACATTTTCCAACTGACCGTGTAAAAGGGCAAGAAAAAGCAAGAAATGCAGTCGTCAGACTCACATTCAGATATGACACAGATGTTGAAAACACCTTTCAGGGAATTTAGAATAACTATAATTATATTAACAGCTCAAATGGAAAAGGTGAGCCATGGGCAGATCAGATGGGTATTTCAGCTGAGATGGGGAAGAAAAGGAATCAAATGGAAATGCTAGTACTGAGAAGCCCGGCTACAGAGATGAAGAACGTCTTTGAAGGGCCCGAAGCTCTTGATGACAGCATGACACAGCTGGGAAAAGAAGCTAGGTCAATAGAAATTACCCAAACCAACACACAAAGGAGAAGAGCTGAGCCCGCAGAGCAGGAGCTACGGGGGAATATCAAATGGTCAAATGCACATGTAATAGAATTCTAGCAAAGAGAAAATAAGCAGAAGAAATACCTGATCAAATAATGACCATGTAGTATTCACAGTAAATAGCAGGACACAGTTTTTTAAAAGCCCAGAAAGTATGAGACAAAATAGGTATGCACATACATACATACATACATACATACATACATACATACATACACACATACATACATGTAGAAACTTCTAAGTGTGTCATATTCAAACTATTGAGTTGTTTGTAAAAGGAAATTTTGTAAAAATGGCTTAAAGGTGGGTGTATTTTACAAGAGGAAAAGGGGATAAGAACCTCAGCAAATTCTCACCAGAAACTATGCAGAGTAAAAAACAGAAGTGCAAAAGGAAACGCAAAAAAAAAATATATATATCTGTTCACTGGGACATGATTCCTAAAATAGCGTTTTGATGAAGGCACCTACAGGGACAGGAAAGGATAGGGGATCACAGGAAGGTGCTGTGACCCCTCAGCACCTAAGGTTGAGCAGCTGTCACTAGCCTTCAGGCTAAAACAAGTCACTGGAGTGGTCACTAAGGGGAGAGAAACCACCCAAAAGAAGATGTTGGTACAGCTGTAAAAGGACTAGGGAGAAAATGAAGGGATGTATGCACTGACTCATCTCTTTCCAGTGTCTACCTCTGACTTGAACCTAGTGAGGCAAACCAGCAGAGATGCCCAGTCCGAAGTCTACAGCTGCTAGCCTCCCGGGGGGTGGGGGTGGGGCGCAAAGAATGGCAAAGAATAGCTTTAGAAAGGAGCAAAACACTCAGAATAGACACTGACTGACCCAGTGGCACCATCCATGTAAAAGGGAGAACCAGGATTCTACCCTAGCGGGACCTGACTCCTAAGCATCTCCCCCACCCCCTGCTCCCCAGAGGACACCTGGCCTCAGAACAGCATCAGTGAGCTTATGATAAGGTTTGCAGATCTTACAGATCTCGGTAATCCTGAAGTCTAGAATTTGTTGTTGGGATTTAATCTTGCAGTAAATACGAGTCATGACCGAAAAATGCAAAAAGTACTCCAGCTACGACTCGACTTAGGAGTACCCAGTGATGTAATGTCATCCATTACAGTGACCTGGGCCAAGGGAACTACTATCACAGCCAGCTTTGAACTCTGTTCACTCATGACACAGTGACCACGTCTTTGCTGGTGACGCTGGTATTTAGAACAACTACAGATGAAAGTCATAAAAATCACATCTTTGTTATCCAACCGAAACGTCAGGATGAGTGAGAGTTGTGTACTAGAGAGGTGTTTTGGCATTTCCTCGCTCGCTGCACATAGCGAGTGGCTAGCTATGAAGTATGTGGTGTGAAGAAAGCCTTCCAGCGCGTGTGAAGACACCCTTTAGCGGTCCCCTTCTGGAAGCCGAGTTCACGGCAGCTCCATGAATCTTTTATGTGTTTTCTCTCACCGTGCTGTAAAGATGCTTCAGAGAACTGGCGTGAAGAAAAGTCAGTGGAAGGAAATCATGGAAAGCCAATCATCTGGCCATCTTTACCTCCCCCCTCCCAATGGGGACCTGGCTCTGCTGCAAAGTGAGCTGCAGCCAGAGCCAAGCAGAACTTGTCCTGAAAACTGCGGGTCTTCTTGACCCACTCGAGACTTCCAAATAGAATTGTTTTCCCCTTTAGCACAGAGATAAACACAAAAGGTGTTGTTGTTGCTGGTTGTTTGTTTACCTGAAGCAGCATCATTTTAAGGGAAATTCTGATCAAAGAACACAACCTCCATGGTCAGGCAGGCCTGGTTGTGAATCTGTATCCTCCTGTGAACTGTCTTTAGGCAAGCTGATCACCCTCTCCCAGCCTCTATCATTGCCATTTGTAAAATGACAGTAACAATCCCTACCCAGAAAGGTGCTTATGAACGTAATGCATGATACCCAAAAGGCTCTATGATTATTAGTGAGCTCTTCTGTCCTCATATAGAATGGAATATAAAGTAGAAGGTTGCTCTTAATCAGCTCAAAAAAAAAAAATCAACAAAAATAGCTACCGTTCCCTTATTCAGTCAGTGAACCCTGCAGTGTAGTGTCTCCATGTGGTGTCTTCTCTAGGCACTGAGAATATAGGTAAGGTCCCGGTGCTCATAGATCTTACATTCCAGTACGAGAAGTCGGGTAAACAGATAACAAGTATAATGAAGTGATTACATACAGTCGCGTGGTAGAGGTGGTGGCAGCATGTCTGTTTTGGAAACAGGAACTCGGTATGCCAGCACTAGAAGGGAGAAAGCATTCTCTATAGAAACAACGGCACCCAAGCACAACTCCTGGGCTTAGCATGTTCGGGACTGAAGCATAGCAAATTCAAGAAAGTTCAGAAGAGCAATTTCCCCTGCAAAGTCAGAATGAGAGACAGGAGGGAGTCAGATCACACAGCCATCCTTCACACACGTTATTAAGCACTCCAAGTACTCGGCATTCAGCAGGATCAGCAAATCCTGGCCTCTGGGGGCTGACATTGCACTGAGGAGAGAGAGACTCCTAGGACACTGAAGACCCTGGTAGGAAGTTCAGAGCCACTGGAAGTACATGACCTCTTTTGGACCTCACTTTATCTATTATGTACCCATTGGTGTTGCTGCTCATGGAGTGGGGAGCATAGCCGCCAAGGCTGTAATGGAGCCTGCCTGCATAACCACTGGCTGTGATAAGGCTTATGGGTTAGGAGGAAACAGGACTGAGATCTGTCCTCCAGAACCGCCCCTCTATCAAAGGTAGAGATAAGATCCTCTAGCCGAGACTGTGCTCTCTTCTGGTTTGGAAGAAAACATGCCAGGGCTCTGAGAGTTTTTGTAGTGCAAAGCAGGACAGTCAAGCCAGAGTCAGTCATCCCAGCACCTGTGACGTAGCTGCAAGAGGATCCGAGGTTCTATGTCGTCCTTCCCTGCACAGCCAGCTCAAAGTCAGCATAGGCTACAGGAGACAAGGGGGGAAAAAATCAAATCAAACCAATAAATAAAAAAGGCATGATAGTCAGAATCAAGGCAGTGTTCCAGCTTCACCCAAACAGAGCTGGGGCTCAGAGAACTGTCCTTCCCTGATTCCTAAATCCTGCCACAGTAGCTCTCAGCAGGTCTACACCACACAAAAGGGGTTCCACAGAGGTGGCCCACAGGGCAGAGGTCTCCGAACCCAGAGGAAGGAGGCTCCAGCTCTCCCCACTCACTGAGAAGGAGCAGCACTCGCATGGGACAATCACAGGTATCGATCAAGAGGCCGGGGAACCCGTCGCATCTCTCAAGCTCTGGAAGATATGGAAATTAATGAATAGGAGACAAACATGTATAAATTGGCTGCCGCATCTGATGTTCATTTAATTAAGATGTGCAGTCCTTCTACCGGAATATGGGGAGAGTAGCAGTGGCTGGGTTTGGGCTGTCACATATAAAATGAGAACCAGATCTTGACGGCGCATGGTCTTTTCATTGTATCTTCCTCCAGCTCGATTTAATTATGCATTACCTTCCATAATAATTACAATTGCCTGCCTTCATACAAAGCCTCCTTCTGTTTGGAGACTAAAGCTCAGGGGAGAAGCCTAGGGAGATTGCTAAAGTATCATTTAGTGAGAGAAGTTGCCTCTAGCTTTGTGTTTCCAGCAGATGTTTATCTTGTACCTACTGTGTGCCTGCCGAGTCCTACAGGAGGCAGTGAGTGAGTGAGTGAGTGAGTGAGTGAGTGAGTGAGTGAGTGAGTGGACTGTGGTCTCTTTCTCCCCAGACCCATTCTACATCCATTTATTTGTTTAGACATTTTTCTCCCCATTTCCTGGCTACTTTCTTGATGTCAGTCTTAAATGATACTTGAGTAAGGATGAACTGGGAGCCAGCACACCTGGGTCACAGTAGTAACAGATGACAGAACCCAGGTGGTATGAGTCTGAACTCTCAGCCTAGCAGCCTAACTCACTATGGCTGCCTTGACCTGGAGCACTCAAAGTCCCCAGAGGGAACCAACTGGTACACCAGCCCTTCCAAACTAGGAGAAAGCAGGGCACTTCCCCGGGGCTCTACCTGGTCATGCTGGGCTGCAGATGTGGAAAGGACTAGGAAAGAAAGATTCAGAGAAGTGATTCATTTTCCTGCTAGATATCAGCTAGATACCAGGTAAAGTTACGTCTAGGAAAGTATGCCAAACCTTGGACAAGGAGAAACTAGAGGCTCGGGAGGAGACCCAGCCAGAAAGAAAAGGCAGAGCGTGCAAAGCCACAGCTGGAGCTAGAGCACAGCTAACCTCGGCTACCTCACTCTTCTTTTATGCTCTTTGCTGCTGTGATCACAGCATCAATGGTCAAAACTAACTTGGAAGAGGAATAGGTTGGATTAGTTTACATGTCCCTGTCACGGTCCATCACCAAGGGAAGTCAGAACAGGCAGAGCAGGAACATGGAGGTAAGAACTCAAGCAGGACCTCGGAGGAATGCTTCTTATTGGCTGGACCCCTCTGGGTAGCTTTCCTACACAGCTCAGACCCACCTGCCTAGGGATGGCACCGCCCATGGAGTACTTGCCCCTCCTACATCAATAGCAATTAAGAAACAGCTTTCACAGAAAAGGTCACAGGCCAGTCTGATCAAAGCAAGTCTTTAAAGGAGGTTTCTTCTTTCCAGGTGACTCTAAGTGTTGTATTAGACACATGGTTCCAGACAGACCACACCAGGCCAAACAGTTCCATGTGAGGTTTATTGTAAGAGTAAAGGTGGTGGCAAAGGAGAAAGTGGGGGAAGAGGAAGAGATAGAGATAGAGAGGGGGGAGATCAGAGGGGTAGTCCTTTTATATGGATAGTGACATAGCCACAGGTACAGGTGGGAGGTGAGCCAAGTGGATTCTGGGAATATGGGGCTGTTGCCTTGGCAACAGGTGTGCAGATTTCTGTCGCCTAGGTGTGATGTCACTGGGTTTGGAGCCAATCCTAATACCAACACTAAGTTTGTATCAGTTTGGCAGCTGAAGCTGACCACGACATGTACCATCATACTTCCATCACTAACGTGCCACCCCTTTCTTTGATTTCTAGGTATGATAGTTTTGGTCGCCTGACAAACGTGACCTTTCCAACTGGCCAGGTGAGCAGTTTCCGGAGCGATACAGACAGCTCAGTGCACGTGCAAGTAGAGACCTCAAGCAAAGATGACGTCACCATAACCACCAACCTGTCTGCTTCGGGTACCTTCTACACCCTGTTACAAGGTAAGTCAGCCAGGGCCTGGGGACTTTGAGACCTAGAAATGAAGATGACCAGAGGAGGAAGCTACTACAGTAGCTGCCCAAGATCAAGAAAGCCTCCTGCTTTGGCTTTTCTCTGTACTGCCATCTCATTTTCAAGCATGCCAGGCAAAGGCCTGTAAATTGTCTCTCAGAGGCTTCAGAGTGATTTTTCTTTGTCCCATCCTATTATCCTCAGAACAAAGGGGAGAAAATCCATTAGTTGTTAATCCAGGTGACCTCCTACTCTGCTGTTGTAATGGCTCCCAGATTTAAAAAAAAAAATGTTAGCTCACACTGGTGTAAGAGAGACAAAGGCCATGAGTAATTACACCTAATTGTGGCAGGGATTTGGGTGTGCAGAAGTCCTTCCAGGAGCCAGAGAGAGAATTGTTCCTCTGCCTGGACTCCAGGGTTTCCCCTTCAATGCATTCATCAAATCTTCTCAGATAGGGATTGGTGTTTTAGCTTCAGGCACCTGAGAGTGAGAGAGTCTTGCTGTGAGCCCACTATTTTGACTGTTCCCATGGGAAGTGGTGACCACCCGGGTAGCACCCACAGCTTTGTTGAGTTTAATAATCTAAAGGTAACACCAGTGTCACTTAGGAAAGCCCTGTCTGGCTTTTTCTCTTTCTTCCCTCATCTGATACACTCCCAGATCTCGGCATCTAACAGCAAAAGGAGCTCGGCTCTGGGTGTCCAAGATCAGTTTCTAGCTCTGCCTCTGTCACTAAATGAGACCACAGCCCTTGGGTTTCTTCTTCCGGGAAAGAAAGCATGCTGAAGGGGTGTTGGGTAGTGTGGAACAGTCCCTGGATAGACTTAAGGCACCTGTGCCTGCTGGAGGGGGGGGGGGTCACTCTGAGCCTCAGTTTCTTGATCTTGGAAATGGGGCTGCATTAGAGGCTCTGCCTCACAGAGTTGCCTAGACATATCTGGAGACAGCATTCATAAAGTGAGCAGCATGGGCCAGGCACAGAGCACCACCCAGAAACTGTTTGCTGGATTGCCTAACTAAGCACTTGGATTTACCACAAGGAGGTAAATGTTGGCGTGTTTGCATTATTGCTTTTGTTCCCAAACATAGTTTTTGTCTTTCAAAAAGCTAGAAGTTTTTGAAAATAGAAGTTATTAAAGAAAGAGAGACCATGTCCAGAAATTTCTTGCTATAATGAGGAGTTGGGACACGTCACGGTGTGTCTGCTCGGGTAGGGTTGTTACCAAGAGAAACTACCACCTGATAAGAACCCAACCTACCTACCTAGTAAGCTGTGTGACCTTCAATCCAGTTTATCCCCTCACCAGGCATGGTTTTTCTACCCACTTTATACTGCCAGGCCTGCTTTAATACATTTTTATGTTCAGGCAACTTTTTAAAATTCAAAAGTGCAACACTCCTCAACTTTAAAATGTACCACGATTTAATCACAGCTTTCTGGGTGGAGCAGAATTAAAGCCCAGTGTTCAGCATCATGCCTAGATTGTAAGACACACTCCAATTCCAAGAACATTGGAATGTAAAGAGGAAAAGCACGTCCTAGAATCCAGGGGATACAGTATCTATTGTCTGCCCGGTACTCAATTTCATGGTCGTTCCAGGCTCAGGTGCCCAGCCTGGCAGTCACCTCAGCAGAGTCTTTGTAAGGAGCTCTTTCTGCTTCATCTTAGTTCTGAACAGTGGGAAATAATGAGAAGTAGCTGCTAATGAGTAGCACCCTTGGGCAGTCACAGCCAGCATTAGCTGGGATCGTGTGCAATGAACCTCCCCACATGCTGGCCCATCCAAAGTCAACAGTAATAGACATATGTGCATTCCGGGAGGAGAAGCCTTACGAGATAAATTGACACAGGCATTTTCACTCTACGAATGGAAGCAAAATACAGATTGTCAGTGCGTGATGCATAGCAACGCTGAGGCAGATTTTAGAATCCCCGTGAGCAATAAAGCGTGGAAAGATGGAGTGCGAGGAAGGGAGAGAGAGGAGAGGTCCAATCTGATGTCACTCTAATGGGAAGATCCAGCAAGGGTTCCCCATGAAAACTACATTGTTTTAAAAAGATGTTTTCATTTTGTATCATGTGTATGAGTTCTTTGCCTGAGTGTATATATGTGCACCATATGCATGCCTGGTGCCCATGGAATCCAGAAAGAGGGGTCAGATCCCCTGGAACTGGAGGGACAGATGGTTATGAGCTGCCATGAGGTTCTGGGGAGTGAACTCAGGTCCTCTGGAAGAGCAGCAACTGTCTCAACCACAGATCCATCTTTCAAGTCCCCGGCACTATAGTTTTGTGGCTTTACATAGCCTAAGACATACTTAATTTAATCCAGCAAATACCGAGCACATATAATAATAGTAGTGCTAGCTATGTTTTGAACACTTATAAGCTAAAAAGGACTTGTGGCCACTTGTGTCTAACTCCTTTCACTTACAGTAATATCAATAATGAACTTTTCTCCCAATGGTATTTGTAGTTGAAAAAATTGAAACAAATTATCTACTCGGTATTGTTAAATACATTGTATTTCCAAATAATGGAAGACTGAAGTTATTTTTTTATTTTTGGTTATTTTATTTCATTTTGGTTTTTGGCTTTTTAAAAATGTGGGTTTGTATATGAACTAACCAGTACCCCCAGAGCTCGTGTCTCTAGATGCATATGTAGCAGAAGATGGCCTAGTCAGCCATCACTGGGAAGAGAGGCCCTTTGGTATTGCAAACTTTATATGCCCCAGTACAGGGGAATGCCAGGGCCAAGAAGTGAGAGTGGGTGGGTAGGGGAGCAGGGCAGGGGGAGGGTATAGAGAACTTTCAGGATAGCATTTGAAATGTAAATAAAGAAAATATCTAATAAAAAAGAATCAAAAATATTAAAATGGATTATGGCAAAAAGTGTGGGTTTGTTTGTTTATTTTAAAGATTTATTTATTTCATGTATATGAGTGCTCTATCTGTATGTTCTCCTGCATGCCAGAAGAGGGCAACAGATCACATTATACATGATTGTGAGCTGCTATCTGGCGACTCACAGTTGAACTCAGGATCTCTGGAAGAGATCTTAACTGCTGAGCCATCTCTCCAACCCAAAGACTGTAGTTATTATGAAAAATGTTTATTACAAGTATTTAACAGCATGATATGATACACTGGCTGATGAAAAAACTCTATAATAACTATTTGGTTCTGTAAGTGCATTAGAAAATACTATAAAATCTACAAATATGCCACATATTTCCAATGGTTTTGAGTACTGGGCTTATATAGTCTCCAGATACCTTTCTAGTTTTCTTCAGTGATAAAGCATTACTTCTATATTTAGGGGGAAACACATTTAAACCCCCACCCTAGCCTCCATCCTCTCTCCTCTTAAGCATCGTTTCTCTCTTCTCCTTCAGACCAAGTCCGGAACAGCTACTACATCGGGGCCGATGGCTCCCTGAGGCTGCTACTAGCCAATGGCATGGAAGTGGCTCTGCAGACCGAGCCACACCTGCTGGCTGGCACTGTCAACCCCACTGTAGGCAAGAGGAATGTCACACTGCCCATTGATAATGGCCTCAACTTGGTGGAGTGGCGGCAGCGCAAGGAGCAGGCTCGTGGCCAGGTCACCGTCTTCGGACGCCGTCTGAGGGTAAGCAGAAGAACCTCGCAGCCATTAACCCTTGGTGCAGGATTGGGTGTGGGGGCTGTATTTAGAGAACGGGGTCCCATTTTTTTTAATTCTCCCCAGTTTCTTCATCTACCAAAGGGAGAACCGAGGCCACAAGTCACGTGCAAAAAAAAGGCTGTAGGCCATCCTTTCCATTTTGACCTGAGTGAACATGGCAAGCCTTGGGGTCGGCTCTGAGCTGAATTCCCAGCTTGTATTCCACGAGTGAACTCAGGCATGTCAGTCACCTTAAAGCCTCAGGGTCAGTCATTGGGAAGTAAAGCTGACGTTCGGTGCCGTTTCAAGGATTAGTAGCGACATGCAGTGTCTCGCACAGAGCTTGGCATACATCAGGGTCAGTAAGGGCTGCTGGTGTCCTTACCCGCTCGCTAAGCTGCTTGTTGTCACTGCTAGTATGTCCCTAAGTTTATTCCAGCTACTTAGAAAGTGAGCCACATTTGTCACTCTTTCTGAATCAGTTGATCCTTTCTAATGATCAAAAGGACTGAGTATGGTGGCAGGGAGATCACAAGTTCAAAGCTATCCTGGCCTATGTGCCAAGAACCTGTCTGTCAGGATGATCTTAGCATAGCTGTCACTGTGGAAGACTGGTATTTTGGAGCATTTTTCAGTGTGGGGCCCTTTGTCTGCTCCCCTCCCGTGTTTCTGTAGAGCGCAGCCTTGGCCCAGGATTCAATACCCAGCTGCCTTCCTCTCTAGGTAGCTTAAAGCAAAGGTTAAAGGGCAAAGAGCGCTAAAGCGGGAACTTGGTGGGTGAGCACTTTGCTGGCAGGTGATTAAGCTTGGAAACCAGGGCTGAGGGACTCTGAAGCTGCAGTTCAGTGGCTGCAGAAGGCGAGGGGCTGTACACGGGGATAGCTGGTGCCCCGGGCCTGGCTCTCTGCCCAGTACCTGTAGACCACTGCTGCGGAGCCGAAGGGAGCCGCAGAAATATCCTCACTGCAGCAGTGGACTCTTGAGTCCTGCCTCTCAACCACGGAAGTTTCTATACGTTCCCATCTTCTACAGGGGCAACCAAGGTCAAAAGAGTAAGTGATTGTTTGCGAGTCACATAGCTAGCTGGTTGTAAATCCTGGGAAACAGACACAGGGCAGAAGCATGGTGGCTGATGACTTACCCAACAGCGAAAACCAGAGCCCAGGAAACCACGCTCTTCTTTTGTGCCCTCAACAGCCAAGAACTAGCTAGCTAATGTGGAAACCAGCCTCCGACTAGTTCCCGTGGAAGGCAGAGCTAGGCTCTTTGTTCCCTGCCACCATCTGGGGTCTCACTAAACTCATCTGCATTCTCCAGAGCCCCTCCTACACTTCTGAGGCAGTGTGCCAAAGGGGAAGTTTGACCTAGGTTGGATTCCCGCTGGGCCTCGTGTGTAGCCTGGAGCAACTCCTCTGAGCCTAAACTTCCTCTGCAGATGCAAGAGTATGCTGTATGTATTCAAAGCACCTAGCCCAGAGCTGCAGATCCCAGGTGCTCAGTAAAGGGCAATGATTAGTGCTATTAGGAGTTTCTCTCCACCTTGTGAACAGGACCTGAAGTTTCCCAGGCTTTAATTGGTCCCTCTTCCAGCCGGAGATAGATGATACCCTAGTCCGGTGGCCACTTCTCCTGCTTCCTCCCAAAATAAATGGCCACCAACAGTGGCAGTTTATGGAATGAGAATGTTAGCCGGGTGTGCCTCCCCATAATGGAGCTCATTTTTTATACAGCTGGGAATTTTTTTTAATAAAGAAAGATGTAAAATAATCTCATTGCCGCCACTGCCGAGCACAGGAAGCACAAGGTGCTTCCCCCAGTGAACTGTTCAATTCAGTTTCATTAATTTTGTCACAAAGATACAGATCTCCTTCTTCACTGGGATCCTTGGGGGTGGAGGTGGGGGTGGGGTAGGAAGTGCTATCCAAGTGGCACCAACACTGGTGGGAGAGGAGGATCTCGCAAGGGTGCTTCCTAAAGGCCCCTACCATTGTTGACAGTGTGTTCCCCTTTTCCATGCATCCTCTAGAAGAACACGGCTTGAGCTTCCAACGCCTCTGATTTTTCACGGGAATTGTCTGCCACACGGTTTTTGCTTCTGCAATTGTGTTTGATTACCCTGGGGAAGGCAAGCTTATTATAACCAGGCCATTCACAGCTAAAGCCACCTCGGCATCATCATTATAAATCCTTATTTTCGGGGCCTTGGCATTTGTATGGGGAGAGTGGGAGAAGACACACACATCTCTCCTTCCTCTAAGACTGACCGTGATCATGCATGCGCAGTCATTTAGTGGAAATAATTACAGCCATCTATCCAATGCCTTCTATGCACCTAGTTAGTAGTCCACTGAGGCTTTATTCGCAAATCTAGATGTATACACCAGAAGAAAGTGAGTCTCTGAGAAGTAAAGGCACTTGACCAAGGTCACACAGGAAGGCTAGTCACAAAGTTGAGGTTGACATTTCAACCTTAATCCTGACACCTGCCTATACCCAAACCCTCTTCTAAGCATACAGATCCCTAAAGGATCTTTGATTTCCCCAGGCCACATGTGCCATTTTACATTGTGTGACCTAATTATCTGCTTTCCCCTTGGGTCGTCTTGGTTGTCAAACTTGCTGAATGACAAGTAGAAGAGGCAGCAAAGGTGCCCCCTGTGCCCTGGAGGGCCAACTCCCTTCCCTACCCCCAGCTGGATGCTTTGAAAAACTTACTAACATTTGGAGACAGCCTGTGCCGAAAGGTCAAGTCCAAAGGCTCCAAAGCATATTTCTTTATTAAAATATGGAGCAGGAGACCTGGGAAAATGGCTCAATCAGTAAAATGCTCGAGGGCCTGAGTTTATTCCCCTGAATCCATTTGGGGGAGGGAGACCAGACATGGTGACGTGTTTGTAATCCTAGCTCTGGAGAGGCAGAGAAGATAGATCCCTGGGGCTCACTGGGCAGCCAGCCTAGCTTAAACAGAAAGTTCCAGGTCCCCGTGTATCCGCATATATACATGTGTGCTCATATAAACACATACAAAGCCCCTGCTTTCAGCTACCTCCTTGAGGGCCTATAATTCTGACTCAAAAGGGAAACTGAGTTGGTGGTGGCCTCACAGACCAGAGGGAGACGACTGAGGGGCCTCCTGATCCTGGAGGCAAAAGGAAAGAACTCTAGAGTTAGGACTAGTTCTAACAGGACTACAAAAGAAACCACTGGGGATGAGACCGCTCCTGCCTCTCAGCAACCTCTGAGGAGAAACAAGAGGGGACGTGTCAGAAGACAGCAAGTGACCTAGAAACCTTGCCTGTAGGCAAATGCAGGGGAGAACCAAGAGTAGCAAGTATAGAGGCCCAGGAATGCTAAGACTTGCTCAGAAAACCATCAAGTATCTTCTTCATTCATGATCAAGTCCATGCTTGGTCATACATGAGCCACGGATCTGCAGCTTCCATGAGCTTGGTTATCTTGAAATCCAACACAGCATGTTGTCTGGCACAGAGCAGATGGGTCAGGGGTTGATTTGCTGGCCTTGCTTGGTAGCTATGTTTTTAGGATAGAGTTAAGAGGGATCTGACTTCTTTAAGTCCCCATTGATACAACACATGATAAAATCGTCTTCGTCAGCCAGCGATCCCATGTGCCCATCCATCACCCGTGTTGACTTTATTCTTACTACAGGCCTATGAAGCTGGCTTCATTTTTTCTTTTTCCTATAGTACAGATAAGGAAACTTCAAAGCACTAAGAGATGGCAGGGTGAGGTTTGATGCCCACAACCTGTGCTCCTTTCTGTTCTCCGGAGCTCAACACGGTTGGTTGAGCCAAATTCTCAGTGTCCACATCTATAGTCTCTCTTTCCTATCGCTTCCCCAGGTTCACAACCGAAACCTGTTGTCTTTGGACTTTGACCGTGTCACACGCACAGAGAAGATCTACGACGACCATCGAAAGTTCACCCTTCGGATCCTATATGACCAGGCAGGGAGGCCTAGCCTCTGGTCACCTAGCAGCAGGCTGAATGGTGTTAATGTGACCTACTCCCCTGGAGGTCACATTGCTGGAATCCAAAGGGGCATCATGTCTGAGAGAATGGAATATGATCAAGCAGGGCGCATCACATCCCGGATCTTTGCGGATGGGAAAATGTGGAGCTACACATACTTAGAGAAGGCAGGTGTCTGTCTATCTCCCTTCATCACTGGCCTTGCCATATAGAAGCTTGATCATTGTGGGTATAGTTTTTTGGGGTTTTTTATTATTATTTATTATATGTAAGTACACTGTAGCCATCTTCAGACACTTCAGAAGAGGGCATCAGATTTCATTACGGATGGTTGTGAGCCACCATGTGGTTGCTGGGATTTGAACTCGGGACCTTCGGAAGAGCAGTCGGTGCCCTTAACCACTGAGCCATCTCGCCAGCCCCAAGGGTATAGTTTTTAAGACAGGTACCACTACACTACCCAGGTATACTTGAACTCCTGGCCTCAACTGACCCTCCTGTCCTGGCCTCCTGAACAGTTGAAGGCATTCACTACTACACCTGCCTTTGTCATTGTTCCCCACGGCCAAACCTAGACTGCTACACTCAGTAGGATAAATCTGACCGTTGTAGTTTTCAAAAGGGGAGATGCACATCTTTCAAAAGGAAAGAGGGTTCCGGGGGTATCTGGATGGATAATAGGTTTAATGTTCCCTAAGCCAGGGAAACACGAAGGTCTTGCTGATGGAGAAGAGCAGGCCCCACCCTAACTCGTCCGAGGGTGCTGACCCAGGACAAGGATGATCTCACACACACTGCCAAATTCCCCACAGAGGACCAAACAGAAGCCTGGGGGTCAGACCTGAGGTAGAGCAGGCTTAATCCCACGCTGCTAGAACTGGGTGTGGGTCTCATAGATCCCTTCCACTTTGAGTTAGGATTCATTTCACGCAGAAACTAGGAATCAAAAATTACCTAGATCATAAAACATGTTTGGGTAAAATTTCTTAAAAATACCTAAATTCAGAAGTTGGGGGGGAGCATAGTAGTTTAGATAGCTAGATCTAGGCTAGTTATCTGATGACCAGAATCTTCACTTTGTTTCTTGTCCGATCAACTGTTGAGGGTCCCAGGCTCTGCTTGGCTCTGCCTATGCGAGAGAGCAATGTACTGTTACAGGGCTACAAGACAGATGGTGGAGATCATCCCATGCCCTGAAAAGCCACTCCTGGAGAGGGCAGACGTTGCCAGTGTTGCACATTGAGAGCACTTATAGGACAAGGTTGTCCCTTCCCATTCCAGACTGCCCGATCCCAGGGTGAGCCCATGACTTGCTACCACACAAAAAGTGAAGAAAAGTCTAAAGCCCTTCTCAAACATGGTCTATATGTTACAGGCACAGGGAAGCCACAGATGCTCTTTAGGCTTAGAGGGCATCAGGCTGTGTTTTAGAGTGCCCCTTCTTGCTTATAAATACCAAGGTCAGAAGTCTGGATCAGGGAAGGCCATAGGGGTGCAGAACACCACTCTTCTAAGCCTTCCGTTTCTTTCCTTTAAGTTGTGGGTACTTGGGCTATCATTCCTTCTCCCGCCTCCTTCATCTATGATCTTCTTCTCCCTCCAGTCCATGGTGCTTCATCTCCACAGCCAGAGGCAGTACATCTTCGAGTTTGACAAGAATGACCGCCTCTCTTCCGTGACCATGCCCAATGTAGCCCGGCAGACGCTGGAGACCATCCGCTCAGTGGGCTACTACAGGAACATCTACCAGCCCCCAGAAGGCAATGCCTCAGTCATTCAGGACTTCACTGAGGATGGACACCTGTTACATACCTTCTACTTGGGCACAGGCCGCCGGGTGATTTACAAGTACGGCAAGTTGTCAAAGCTGGCCGAAACTCTGTATGACACCACCAAGGTAAGCTTCACATACGACGAGACCGCAGGGATGCTGAAGACCGTCAACCTACAGAATGAGGGCTTTACTTGCACTATCCGCTACCGTCAGATTGGGCCCCTGATTGATCGGCAGATCTTCCGTTTCACAGAAGAAGGCATGGTCAATGCCCGTTTTGATTACAACTATGACAACAGTTTCCGTGTGACCAGCATGCAGGCTGTGATCAACGAGACTCCACTGCCCATCGACCTCTATCGCTATGATGATGTGTCAGGGAAGACAGAGCAGTTTGGGAAGTTTGGTGTCATCTACTACGACATCAACCAGATCATTACCACAGCCGTCATGACCCACACCAAGCACTTTGACGCTTACGGCAGGATGAAGGAAGTACAGTATGAGATTTTCCGGTCACTCATGTACTGGATGACCGTTCAGTATGATAACATGGGACGGGTAGTGAAGAAGGAGCTGAAGGTGGGACCCTATGCCAACACCACTCGCTACTCCTATGAGTACGATGCTGATGGCCAGCTGCAGACAGTCTCCATCAATGACAAGCCACTCTGGCGCTACAGCTATGACCTCAATGGGAACCTACACTTGCTGAGCCCTGGGAACAGCGCACGGCTCACGCCACTACGGTACGACCTCCGTGACCGCATCACTAGGCTGGGTGATGTGCAGTACAAGATGGATGAGGATGGCTTCCTGAGGCAGCGGGGTGGGGATGTTTTCGAGTACAATTCAGCCGGGCTGCTCATCAAAGCCTACAACAGGGCTAGTGGGTGGAGCGTCAGGTACCGCTATGATGGGCTGGGGCGGCGAGTATCCAGCAAGAGCAGCCACAGCCACCACCTGCAGTTCTTCTACGCAGACCTGACCAACCCTACCAAGGTCACCCACCTCTACAACCACTCCAGCTCTGAGATTACATCCCTCTACTACGATCTGCAAGGACACCTCTTTGCCATGGAGTTGAGCAGTGGCGATGAGTTTTACATTGCTTGTGACAACATCGGGACCCCGCTTGCTGTCTTCAGTGGAACCGGCTTGATGATTAAGCAGATCCTATACACGGCCTATGGGGAGATCTACATGGACACAAACCCCAACTTCCAGATCATCATTGGCTACCACGGAGGCCTCTACGATCCACTCACCAAGCTTGTTCACATGGGCCGACGGGATTATGATGTGCTGGCCGGACGCTGGACGAGCCCAGACCATGAACTCTGGAACCGCCTGAGTAGCAACAGCATTGTGCCTTTTCATCTCTACATGTTTAAGAACAACAACCCCATCAGCAACTCTCAGGACATCAAGTGCTTCATGACAGGTGAGGATTGAGGTATACCCGAGATCAGGACCTACCCCATTGCTCCTTGAGAAAGCTGGAATGGGGCCACAGGAGACACTGGCTGTCTCTAAAGGCATCATCTCCCAAAGTCTATGTAAAGAAACACTAGTTTGGAGACTATTCTGAAAATAATGAACCCAGCATCAGGACCACCATTATCCTCTTTGGTTTTTTAGAAAACGTTTCCTTTTCATTTATTTTTCTCTTATATTATTTTCTCTCATTTCATTTATTTTTCTCCTGACTACAGTTCCCCCTCCCTCCTCTCCCCCTGGTCTTTCCTCCCCACCTCCTCTTTTCACCCCATAATCACCCCACCTTCACCTCCCCTCAGAAAAGAGCAGGCCTTCCGGGGGACATCAACCAAATACTGCGAAACAAGCTGCAGTGACACCAGGCACATCACGTCGAGGCTGATGAGCAAACCAGTAATAGGAAAAGGGTCCCAAAGGCAGGCAAGAGAGCCAGAAACAGTCCCCGCTCCCTCTGTTAGTAAATCCCACAAGAACACAGAGCTACACAGCCATAACAGAGGACCAAGTTGGACCTATTCAGGCTCCCTGGTCTTCATGAGCCCACTTGAATCCTGGTCAGTTGATTCTGTTGGCCCTGTTCTTGTGGTAGGATGGCCTTTTTTTTTTTTTTTTTTTTGGTTTTTTCGAGACAGGGTTTCTCTGTATAGCCCTGGCTTAGGATGGCCATACTTAATTTTTCATACTACACTTCAGTTTATGAAGGCTCTAAGAGGCTCTGTAGTTTAAAAAAAAAAAGCTCTTTGGTTTACTTACCTACAACGTTTCTAAATTATTTCTCCACAAAATCCCAATGCCTCACTAAAAATGGCCTTTGGAATGCTCTCTGGGAGTTTCTGACATCGAAATCAAGCTGGGTAAGAGTCCTCAGTAATATGAGTTAAGGTGTAGTTAAGATAAAATCAGATTTTTCAACTTATGATGATGGAAAATACAGATTTTTGGAGACAGACAGAGCTAAGGGAATGGAACCGCCACTTCTTAACTGGTGACATATTATTTTACTGCTCTTAACTTTTAGTTTCCTGGGCTTAGTTTAATAGAATACCACAGTCAGTATGGTGGTTCACACGGTTAATCCCAGCACTGAGGAGGCAGAGGCAGAGGCAGGCAGGGGTCTCTATGAGGTCAAGGCTAGCCTAATCTATATAATGAGTTCCAGGCCAGCCAGGGCTATATAGTAAGACCCTAACCCTGTCTCAAGATAAATAAAATAGTTAGAATACCTACTAATAATTCTGGTTGGATAAATGTTCATATGTTATGCTAGAGCAACTATTAGAAACCTAAAAACTAAAACAGATAAGCCAAGGGTGTGGTGGAGATATAAGGGTCAGGAGAGAGTTCTAGGCCAGTCTGGGCTGTTGAAGACCCTGTTGTTGTTTGTTTTTAAAAAACTGAATCAGGCCGGGCGTGGTGGCGCACGCCTTTAATCCCAGCACTCGGGAGGCAGAGGCAGGCGGATTTCTGAGTTCGAGGCCAGCCTGGTCTACAAAGTGAGTTCCAGGACAGCCAGGGCTACACAGAGAAACCCTGTCTCAAAAAAAAAAAAACTGAATCAGACACAAATAGACATCATTAATAAGTCATCAATCAAAGATAAACTAGAAGATTAAGAAAACACCCAGAGTTCAGTTGTTAGAGTGCTTTCTAACATGCACAAAGCCCTGGGTTAGATCCCAACATTCAGGAGGTTGAGTCTGGGTGATCAAGAGTTCCACATCGTCCTTGATTACTTATTGAGCTTGAGGCTAGCCTGGGATATATGACACCACCATGTCTCAAAATGTGTATATGGTAGTGGTGTGTGTGTGAGTGTTGTGAGTGCATGTGTGTGTGTGTGTGAGTGTGTGTATGTACATGTATACCATAATATGTATACATAATATGTATACATATTATGTGTATGTATGATATGTATGTATGTGGGTATATCATACACACACACACACCTACCCCACCACCACCACCAAGGGTGACGTGAGACACACATGCCTAGCACAGCTCATGTTGGTTCCCTTTCTGCCCTTTTGTTTTCAAAGGGAACATCACCTTTCATTCCTCTGAAACCAACTTAAGTGTTAAGTGTCTCAAGGGTCCTGCAGACATCTCAGACTGCTACAGTCCCTCGGCAAGTGACACAGGGAGAGTCTCTATGGGATCCAAATAAAGCCAGCCAGGTCCTTGTGAGAATTTACACTGAGGAAACATGCTAACCTCGTGATCGAGCCGTTCACCCCCTTTTTGCAGCTGTTCCCGTCATCCCACCCTTCCTGGTACCAGGCTTGAGAATAGAGAGATGATCCTCACCCTCCAGAATCCCTCACTATCAGAGGAAATGCACACTCTGGTCCAACGTGAGGGGCCATGAGGAAGATTTGCACAGATGGCCATTAAATCACCAACCGGCTCTGCCCACAGGGTTCTGGGAAGCCTTCAGAGAGTAGCAGCCGATCCTTGAGGCTGGCTCCTGCATAGATTGCATCAAGTCGTAGGGAGAAAGGCATTCTGGAGAGTGAAGTCAACATTCACAAAACTGGAAACAGGGCATTGTGTCTAACTCATAGATGTTATAGCTGAAAGCAATAGGAGAATTCCTTTTTTCCAGGGGGAAAAAGCATCTAGGTTGTTCTATTAAGAGGAAGAGTCCCAGTCAAGGACTAGAAGGAGACCAAAGTGGTACACATGTGTCATGGAAGTATACCTGGGACCTGTGGGGGTAAACACATATATTTTGACAGCATTCCCAGCCTCTACCATGCTCAACTTGGCTTCTAGCACTACACAGAGCACCGGCAGATTAGGATGACATTTCCATTACATCTGTCTGCACAAAGCACACCCCCTGCCTCACCCTCCAGTGGGTTTCCTGTGAGACATTTTGGCATGTTACTATAGCTGGGGAAAAAAATACTGTAATAGGAAATATAATTTTCCATTAAAAAAATTTGCTAAGGCTTGCCAAAATATTACTGCCCTCCCCCTCTTCCTTTGTACACAACCATATGCATATAGTCTCCTTCCAGAACAGCACTGGCATGATTAAACACTCCCTGCCGAGCACTCGCAGATACAGTCTCCTTTAAGCCTGGCAACAGCTCTGTGAGATCACGACAGACAATTATCTGCATTCTACAGATGAGACACGAGAGACCCTGGAGGACCAAGGGTCTGCAAAGAGTCACACGGAACAGGGCTCTCTGATTTCAGAACATATCCCATGATACTCACCCAGCCTCTAAATGCTGCTTTCTAACACAGCTCCCAACCATCCGAGGGGCACCTTACATTTTCAGTTTGTGTTTCATTTCCCAGACAGTTAAATCCAGCAAATATCATATTGGTTATACCTTCTCTGTGCCAGACCCACACTAAGGATCCAAGAGGGAAGAAGGCTTGGCGCCTGCCTTCATGGAACACATGCCCCCTTTCACAAATGCCTTTGACTGTGAGCCCACCTTAAGGAAAAGAGTTGTGAAGCTAGAAATGTATCTCAGTCTGTTGGGTGCTTGTTAGCATGTGTGAAGTCCTGGACTCCATCCCCAGCACCAAATAAAGTAGGTGTTGTGTTTGCATTCCTGTAACCTCAGTGTTCCAGAGGTGGAGGCTGGAGGATCGGAAGTTCAAGGTCATCCTTGACTATGCAGCCTGAATAGGAGGTGAGAACCTACCTCAAAAAAGAAAAAAAAGCCGGGCGTGGTGGCACACGCCTTTAATCTCAGCACTCCGGAGGCAGAGGCAGGCGATTTCTGAGTTCGAGGCCAGCCTGGTCTACAAAATGAGTTCCAGGATAGCCAGGACTACAGAGAGAAACCCTGTCTCGGAAAAAAAAAAAAGCAAATTCTCCAAAAAAAAAAAAAAAAAATGCAAATTCTCTAAGCCGGGCGTGGTGGTGCACGCCTTTAATCCCAGCACTCGGGAGGCAGAGGAAGGCGGATTTCTGAGTTCAAGGCCAGCCTGGTCTACAAAGTGAGTTCCAGGACAGCCAGGGCTATACAGAGAAACCCTGTCTCTAAAAACCAAAAAAAAAAAAAAAAAAAACCCAAAAAAAAACCACACTAAAACCAAAGGTTTGCTCAGCAGTCCTTAAGTTTGATATCTATATATTTTATAGTCTAGTGTATTCCACTTCAACAAAATACTGGTCATGACCCCAAAATTGATTTTACCTATGAAGTGATTCCTGTGGCACATGAAAAAAATATTTGCCATCTAAAAAAATCCAGCTTTCAAAACATCAGAAATGATTTGCAGTGGCTAATATGAAACTACAATTCTGCCGACTCTCGCTACACCTCACCTTTTACCTTCTCTGTGGGCTAACTGTATCCTCAAACATACCTACCTACAAAGGTGCTGAGGTGTACTCCGGTTCAGTTCAGTAGGCCTGGGTCATGAGACAATGGAGCAATTACCAGGGTTGAAGAGGACAGAATGCACTGATTGGATGATCCTGGATCACATGGTCCAATAGAGAAAGAATGCATAATTGGATGATGGGGAGGCGACCCTAAAATGTCCACCATGGGTTTATGTCACACATCATCATGCTGAGTCTTGGCCTGAGACATGAGCTTGGGGGAAACTGACACAGATAGAGAAGTTCAGGACTGGTAAAGTAACCCTTCCACAAAGACGTTGGGAAGCCAGCCTTATAACCTGTGGTGTCGGACTTCAAGATGCTTAGCAGGTTTTCGGGTTTTTATTTTTGTTTATTCAAATACATTCTGTGAAGAACAAAGGCATGTACTGGTGAAAGGGCTTCAAATCGCTTGTGTTTCATTCCTCCCCCGCGGCAGCAGTGCCTTCTGGGACTGACTGGTAACTCACGGGAGCTTTTCAAGAGGAAGGAAGTGCCTGCCCCTGAGGCTGTAAGAGTACAATTCCCAGCTCTTCAGAAAAACCCGGTAGGAAAGCTAGCTAATAAATAGATCTCTGACATTTTCCTGAAAGACATGATAGCAAAGCTTCTGGTCCTCTGTCTTCCATCACTCATAGTTCAAGCCCAGCCCTCTCCTGCGCCCCCAGCTTTCCTGGGGACTGAGTGCTATTCCAGATAACCACAAAATCCCTATGCACATTCTCAGCCTCAAGCAAAAGGGCTTTGTGAGGTGTTCTCTCTCTCTCTCTGTGTGTGTGTGTGTGTGTGTGTGTGTGTGTGTGTGTGTGTGTGTGTGTGTGCTGTTTGTTTTAATTTCCCAAAGATCCATGTGCAGAGAATCTTAGGATGAAAGACTCCTAGAAACTCAAGTGAGAAAAGGGCCGTGGACAAAAGCCTTCCAAGCCTGTTATAAATAAGAAAATGGGGGTCTTGGGATACATAACGACAGAACCCCCCCTGTGAGCCAGTACCTGATCTGGATATTATACACTAATCCAGCGTTTTAAGGGCAAGCTTGGAACTGCTTCTGCTAAAGAGTAACTGCCTCCAAATGTTATCCTTATTCTTCCCCAAGACTTAGCTAAAACCTTTCCTATTGTCAGTATGCAAACAAGGGAACTAACTCTCAGAGAAGTTAAGACTCTCCAAGTTCACTGTTGGTACCCTGAGAAGCCAGCATGTGGGTTTATGTGTCCTTAACTGCCCTGCCGCACTTGCACTCCTTCCCTTCTTGTTTATGATCTGGATCTGCGTAGCAAGGCTGAATGAGATGTTAAATCTGGGTCCTAGTGGAGGGGCCTGGGACAATCAACCAACCAACCAAACAAACAAACAAATAAGGCAAAGACAAATGTGAGTTGCCTAGATGGGAGAAATACATGGGTCACAGGAGTATCATGAACACAACTGTGACACCCACAAGTCACTCCCTCTCAGCAGCTTCCAGAGGGGGTCACTTCCCTAGGGGGCCTAGGTCATTAATGAGACCTCCCAGCAGAGATGTGTTTCTGTTGGAAAGAAACAAAAGGCACCTGGCTCTGAGGCAGGCCTTAAAACCTTGTACACCACCACTCCACCCCACCCCACCCCGACACTGAGACTTCATTTTCTGGGTCTGTTTAACACCTCCTTTGTGGCCCACCTCAACCCCCATGGAAGGTCATGGCTTTTGGTTTCTCTCTTTGGTTGGTTAGCTAGATGGTCTGTTGTCATCCTCGGTTTTGCTTTGCTTTCTTTTGAGATAGATTTCATGTAACCTAGGCTAGCCATAAACTCACTATGTAGCCAAGGATAGCCTTCAACTTCTGCTCCTCTGCCTCCACCTCCTGGGTGTTGGAATTTCAGGCATCAATCTACGTAGTTCTTGGGACTGAACCCAAGTCTTCGTGCCTGCTGGGCAAGCACTCTACCAATCCAGGATCATAGATTTCTGGTTTCATCCTTCAATGAGTCAAATGCCCACCGGAAAACCTTATCTATAACTCACAACCCCAAGGAATGTGATCAGTAAGCTTAGAGACAGGCAGGCTAAGGCCCTGGGAGGTAGAGTGACTTCCTTGTGTTGTCAGAAAAGCAAACAAGAAAGCCCTTTGATCTGAACTAGCCAGTACCATGCCCAGAGGCGCTTTGGCCCAAGGCTCTACCGGCTACAGAAAGGGGTGGGTAAAGGAGGGGCGGCTTGTTTCTTAAGTGGATTTTTCTCTTTTCAGAGTCAGCCATTAAAATCCTTTCTTGGATTGACTGACCTTTTCAAGAGTTTCCCATTGATGATGGGGCTGGGGGTGGGCCTGGGAGAGCCGCATCTGTGAGCGCTACCTCTGGGTAAGCAGGTGAGGGGTGAGAGTCATGAGGACATCTGGAAGCCTGGGCCTTGCCTAGGTTTCATCTCTCTTGGATCTACCCCTTTGAGGAGGAATCTGGGCATGTGCCTGGTGGGGGGCTTGCTGGGACCCTGCAGCACAGTTGGCTTTAAGACCAACCAGGACATTATTTCTATAAAGTGTAGCAGTCATCTCTGTCACCTTCCCCTTGTGGCCCCTGGTCATTGGCTCAGTTTCTCCCCAAGCTTATTTCTGCTTCTCTCCACCCAGATGTCAACAGCTGGCTCCTCACCTTTGGATTCCAGCTGCACAACGTGATACCTGGCTATCCCAAGCCAGACACGGATGCCATGGAACCCTCCTACGAGCTCGTGCACACACAGATGAAAACTCAGGAATGGGACAACAGCAAGGTAACGCCCTACATGACAGCCACACCTCAGCCTTTCTGACCCTGATGAAGGGGCCCCACCAACTGTGCAGGAACACCAAGCCAGGGATGGAAATGGAGGGACGCAGCGCCTTCATGGCTCCTATCAGACAGACAGCTTTCAACAGACAGCAAACTATGGCTAGTCAGGCCCCAGGGACCCAACTGTAGCAGCACATGGACACCCACAGGCTGCATGAAAGAGTTTTTCGTAATCCACTGTGTTCAGGGTACGACAAAAAATAATCAGCCTTTGTCACTATGCAGGCAAAAGCCCTAAGAGAATAAGGAGTGTTCTGAATTCAGATATGATTTTTTTTTTGAGCACCCGATGAACTTGGCTTTGAGTGACATTCTACTTACGTTAGCTCACAAATACGCCAGGCTGTTATTCTTCTCATTGTACAAGATTAATGCTTGCGGCCATTCAAACCCAGATTTGTCCATTTCATGTCACCTGGCAGAGCTTGACTAGCAGGGCCATAAAAGGGGGGAAAAAAGTTACTTTTTCTTATCTCCCTTTTATGACCAAATTTCAAAGACTCAGAATTATATGGCTGGAAAAATCTTTTATAACAGTCTCGTCCCACCTGCTGATCACTTCACGTGTTGCTCATGCCAACCTCAGCCTCCATTCACAAATTCTGTATCAGGATTCTGTGTCCAGCCCGGTACTGTGGCCCATGGAATGCAAGGGTGGGTTAGCAGAGACCAAGCCTAGGCGATGCCAGCTCAGAGACGGTGAACCCTGGGAAGGGGCAGCAATGTCACATGGCCTGGTCCTGTGCTTGGAAACCCCTGCCACCCCGGTTCTCCTCCTCCTCCTGCTCCTTCACACACAGCTCCACTCTTTTGAGAGAGACATTGTGTTCATGGGTGTCCCTCACTAAACCTGGATCTCACAGATTTAGACAAGCTGGCTAAAAAGTCCAGTGGTCTTTCTTTATCTGCCTCCAAAGCCCTGATGTTACAGCCATGTGCCTCCATGCTCAGCTCTTTACCTGGGTGCTGGGGACCTAAACTGAGGTCCTTATGCTTGTGGGGTAAGCTAACTGAGCCAGTCCCCCAGTACCATGTCCCTATCTCTTGTTCCAGGCTGAATCCATTAGGCTCATCCTAGCTGCCTCCTCCCAGACTTGCGGATGAGTCTGCTCAGGTGGTCTGCTCTGTTCCACATTTGTTTTCTTTCTTATTC
This sequence comes from Mus minutoides, assembly GCA_902729485.2. NCBI lineage: Eukaryota > Metazoa > Chordata > Mammalia > Rodentia > Muridae > Mus > Mus minutoides. The sequence continues at coordinate 510,381 of LR749667.1, read as the reverse complement.
CGTCACTAGATTCTGAAACCTAACAGGCTAAGTTACAGGTTAAGGGTCTCAGTCAGTGCCCAGCATGCAGGCTAGCACGTTGTAGGTGCTTTAGTGACTCAGTGACTAAACCATGTAAACAGCCCATTTCATAAATAAAGAGGCTAGGCTCGGGAAATTTACCTAAAGGTGTTCAGCTGAAAAATGACAGAAGGTGACATGAACTTAAGTCTGCCTGGCCACAGAGCCCATCCTCTTTCTGTCCTAGCCTGTCCCAGACCCAACTCCAGCCCCTGGTCCAGATGTCCCAGCATTTGCTGTCCCCAAGCAAATTACAGCCACGCGGTACTTCCTCCCCCTCCAGGTTTCTGCTGTACTCTCCAGAGTCCCCTTCCCTGGCTGCCTGTTTGCCAACCTTGCCTGTCAATGAATTATTGATTTCTGCCCTTGGCAAGCATTGGAGATCTTTGTTGTTGAGTACTCCAGCTTTTGTGAAACTCTAGGAAATAATTGTTCACAGACAGGGTTCTATTAATTATAAAGAGGACTTAATTTCAATGGGAGGCTGATGGGTCTATTTCTAAAGCCTGTGCCCCGAGTTGCTGATGAAGCCTGGAGCCCTGAGCGCAGCTTCCCTGGACTGCCTGAGAGTGGGAGGGGCAGACAGATGGCAGCGTACCAACCAACGGGGTCCAACCTGACCCCACAGCAGCCAATCTGGGGGTACTTGAGGAGGCCCAAGGAGGCACTGTGGGCCAGAGACCCTTCTTGAAGTGTGGATAATGGGAGGGCAGAGCGGTAGAACAAGCTAGAGACTTGAGACAATTCATGGCTTTCCTATGAAAAGCCATGCATTTCTTGGAACCCTGCCTTCTCCCTCTCTTCTTCACCTTCTGAGACTTGTTTGCATCTTACTACTGCAGCTGCCCTTGACCCTGGCCTCTAGAGTCACACAGGCCTGGCTTTGAATACTAACATGGAGTGAGTGGTGGGACCGTAGGCTAGGAATGAGCTGTGTAGCCTTAATTCCCTTAGAAGTAAGCTTGAAGCTGAGCACAGTGGCTAATGCCTTTAGTCCCAGCAGAGGCAGAAGTAAGCGCATCTCTCAGAGTTCAAGGCCAACCTGGTATAACATACTGAGTTCCAGGCCAGCCAGGGCTACATACTCTGTTTGTTTTGTTTTGTTTTGTTTTGTTTTTAATGAACTGAAATAATAACAGTATCTATTATAGGGATCAAGCAGGGTGTTAAATGGTAATTCTTGAGTTGAAGATCAATAAATGTTACCGTATCTATTAGCTGTGAAGTGTTTTGGACCACCAGTCCTTACACTCAGCTGCAGTATTGTCATGTGTGTCTGGGCCTATGAAACAATGAGTTCTTTGAGGGCATAGACAATGTCCAGTTCATTCCGTATCTCCACTGCTCAGCAGGTGCCTGGCCAGAGTAGCTGCTCCCTGGAGTGGCTCTGAATAGAAGGGTGTGGGATGGATGGATGAAGGATGGCTGGATGTTCTAAGGGTCAGCAAGGGTTCTAAGGGTGGAGACAGATATTATAAGCTAATGCATCCCTGCAGATTTGACTTCACTGTTTAAACTGATTCTCTGAACTCTTGGGGTTTGCTTTCCCCTTTGTCTTACACTCTCCCTCTCTCTTTTTCATGCCCCCCATCAGTCTATCCTCGGGGTACAGTGTGAAGTTCAGAAGCAACTCAAGGCTTTCGTTACCTTAGAACGCTTTGACCAGCTCTATGGCTCGACCATCACCAGCTGCCAACAGGCCCCCGAGACAAAGAAGTTTGCCTCCAGTGGTTCCATCTTTGGCAAGGGGGTCAAGTTTGCCTTGAAAGATGGCCGAGTGACCACTGACATCATCAGTGTGGCCAATGAGGATGGGCGGAGGATTGCGGCCATCTTGAACAATGCTCACTATCTAGAGAACCTTCACTTCACCATCGACGGGGTGGACACCCACTACTTTGTGAAACCAGGACCTTCGGAGGGTGACCTGGCCATCCTGGGCCTCAGTGGGGGGCGGAGAACCCTGGAGAATGGGGTCAACGTCACTGTGTCCCAGATCAACACCGTGCTCAGTGGCAGGACTAGACGCTACACTGACATCCAGCTGCAGTACAGGGCCCTGTGCTTGAACACCCGCTACGGGACAACAGTAGATGAGGAAAAAGTGCGGGTGCTGGAGCTGGCCAGGCAGAGAGCTGTGCGCCAGGCTTGGGCCCGAGAGCAGCAGAGACTGCGGGAAGGGGAAGAGGGCCTGCGGGCCTGGACAGACGGGGAGAAGCAGCAGGTGCTGAACACGGGGCGGGTGCAAGGCTACGACGGCTTCTTTGTGACTTCCGTCGAGCAGTACCCAGAACTGTCGGACAGCGCCAACAATATCCACTTCATGAGACAGAGCGAGATGGGCCGAAGGTGACAGAAAGGGCCAAGGCCTGGACTTCTTGCCAAAGACAGCTACTCTTCTGTGGCCGTATTCCTGACTGTGTTGTACTAAACAAAAAACAAAAAACAAACAAAAAAAAACCACAAAAATACAAAAAAACAAAAACTTTTTTTTATCAAGTGCAGAAAACAGAACAGAAAGATATTTGTTGCATCGTTAATTCATGCAACACCCTTTTTTTTTAAGAAAGAAAAACACAAATTTGGCCTTCACACACTTTTTTTTGCAAAGAATGGAAGGGTTTTTTTGTTTTGTTTTGTTTTGTGTAATGTGATCATGATGATAACTTTATTGTCTTTTGTTCCCTTTTTTTCCTTGAGGAGTTTTCCCTGTCATTGGGGGTACATTTCTCCTCTCTTGGGGGAGCACATTTTCTTGGGTGTGTCCACATCCGCCCCTAGGTACCCAGTGTGATGTGAGACATGAGTGTCTGTGCTAACTTGTCTCGTGTGTAACCCTTTCTTCTCTGACTGGAGTTGGGCAGGAGTGAGGGGTGCACAGAGTCACAGGCCCGGTGGGACCTTGGGAGCTCTGGTTAGGCTCCCACAGAAGTGATGAGTTGCTCTTCACCATGTTTTGTGCCTCCTGAGGACCTACATCATGCTCTGGAAATTACCATGTTGTTGTTCAGCACCTTTTCAAGCCACCCCAAACTCCTGTCTGAGCTTTATGTTTTGATGCTAAATGAACCTCCCCCCCCACCACCTATTACAAATCTCTAGTATAGCTGTCAGTGCCACCCCAACCCACAATGAAATAGAGAAAGTGTGTCTCCCAGGCTCTTTCCCTAGTCTGGTGACATAACATCCTGGGACTATGAGCCCCGTCCTTTCCAAGAGGTGAAAGCACCCAGGATGTCTGTGAGTTGTTGATTCTCCATGATGCCCCTCGCTCATCTCCTCCTCTCTCCCAAAGTCAGTTGTAAGAACCAGCAGTGTGCAGCAAGCCCCCAGTGTCCAGGGAAGTGGAGGGAACCCTGTCCCCAGGGCCTCGGGTTTTCTTCCCTCCAGTGCACACATGCCACCACTGAAAATCTCAAGTGTGGCAAGAGATGCCTTTGATCCTGGAAAGATGTATAAAAAAAAAAACAAGTCAGCCAAAGACAGGAGTCAGCAAAGGCATGAGCCAAGCACCCTAGCCAGGTCCTGGAGTCTCCTCTGCCTTCCCTGTTCAGGCTACTCCCAGAGGCTCTGGAGTTCCAGAGCCTAGGCCTTCAGGAATTTCCTTCTGTGGAATTCTTTATTAGAGAACCCCAGGCAGGAGTGGTTTTGTTTTTGTTTTTTTAAAAAAAGAAAGAGATCTTTGGTTTGGCCTAGCAGGGTCATACAACCCCACTGGGATCAGGGATGGTGGTGCCGGAGCTGGTACCCATGGACCCAGAAGGCCAGGCTAGCTCTGTTCCTGTGAAGACCTGTGCACACGTCATTTGGATGAGGGTAGGCTCAGGCACAGCCAGTGCTGGGGGACCGCCCAGAGGGAGCCAGCAGGCCGGGAAGTGTGGTGGGCAGAGGACTGTAACAAAAGAGCTGGGAGCTCACTGGGGGATTCCTTTCCTGGTTAGTCTGCCTAGATACCATTGTTATTAGCACTCCCAGTGTCTGGGAGACTGGGGAAGCCAAATGCTTCCTTTTGAGCCAGGCTTCTTAGAAAATGGGGCTTTTATGGGTTACATTTACATTAAGTGTGGAAAATGAATTCCGAGTCTAAGCTATTCCCCGTGGGAACCTTGTTGGACTGATAAAGCTCATGGCACCTTTATAGCCTTACAGAGTCTTCAGAATATGACATGAGTTAATGAAACCAAGAAGGTCTCTTACCGCACGAGAATCGGAGCAGCGTGTAGCTCTGCCTGGCAGAGAGAGGTGTCCAAAGCGTGTTGAGGAGGGGAGATCTCGCCTTATGTTGTCCCGCTGGGATAAGAGGATGTGTTTCGTTAAGTGCTCTTCCTGATTCCAAAAAAGGAAAAAAAAAAAAAAAAAGATCCGTCACAGCTGCGGCAACCATGTGCCACAGCCTGCTTTATCCACGGGTTGCTCCTTGCCTCTGGATCAAGGCTCTACTGGGTCAGATTTGATGCCCTCTCAGGCCCACAGTACCCAGCAGGAGCTGTAATGCAGACTCCCTTCTGGCATGACCATTCTTGGATGGGATAGAAAATAGTTTGCCCTGAAGCACACAGGTTTCTCTGTATCCAAAAGACAAATGTACCTTTGCTGTAAGGGTCCTGTGGGCAGAGTTGGCCTGTGAGTTGGCCTAGTTGATCCGTCCCACACCGGCTGCCTGACACTGGCTGAGATCCGCTGGGGACATTTACTTGTAAGACAGAGAGACAGCATGTGACCCAAGAGAACCATCTCCTTGTAGCTGTCCAGCCTGTGACTTCCTCCTCTGCTATCTCCCTCCCTCAAAGACCATATTTTTTAGGCATCAGCGAATACCATGAGATATGGGGCATTCTTCTTTCAAAGGAATGATCCCATATCCTTCCTGGACTGCCATCCCAGAGAGGAAACAGGCAAGCATCCCTCAGCTTTAAAGGACCTCAGCCGTAGGCCACACAGTGTCATGTGCCTCCCCTGACACTGATGCTGTCCTCCCTGAACTCTGACCTTGGCCCCTGTCAGTCAGATTCCACCTCCCAGGTGGGTTTAAAGGCACAGGCCACAGTTCCTTTTGCCTGTTTAGGAGACTTTGAATATAAAATGCCATCCTGGACAGCTCCCACTCTTTGAACACTCACTACATCTATCCACTTGAGAGAGGGACCGGGTTTTCCCCACTGGGGGAAGTTTGTGATTCTGATGCGAGTTAGCTTCTGAACCTCTAGGGATTGTTTTTCCATAGTTCCCACCTTCTCCACCCCCCCCCCCACAACTGCCAATTAGTCCCCCAGCCTCAGCCCCTCCTCCAAGACCTTAAACAAGACTTCATTAGTTCCTGACCTCGTCTTTTATACCCTGAGACCCCCTTTGTGGTCATCTCCCAGACAGGCATCACTAGAGGGCACTGTGGTGATATCGACTCCATAGTAAACCACACTTTAGCCTTTAACACTTGGCTAAGAATCACTGGTGGGAAACAAGCCCAAGGTCCATACCAGTGCCTGACTCTACTGAAGGATGCTGGGCTTGAAAGAAACCCTAGGAAGCTAACGGGAGACTGAGGCTGGACAAGTGCCTGCAAATAAGAGGGATTGCATAGGGACAGGGCCAGATGATGCAGAAGAGGTGTGTAAACTGGGCGGGGCTTTATAGGCTTGAAGCAAGGGAAGAAGAAGAAGAAGAAAGGGCCTTATAGCTGTGACTTAAGTGACTGCCTTTATAGAGAAGGCTTCCAATGTGACATCTTAGAACACTGCTTTGCCATTTACTTGCAGCCTTTGCATTTCTGCTGGCCATGCGATGTGGTGAGAACAGTGACTCTGGGCTTTGTGCCCAGGGAGATGAGCTCGCTGGCTTCCAGCAGAGGACTGGGCTTTGGGGTTAAATCACCCATTATACAAAGATGAGCGAGAGAGCGTGACCTCCTTCATCCCTCGCATCAACCGCTTAGCCCAGGCTATGCCGATCCCAGGGTAGGAGGACTCACCTCCCATGGGGTCCCAGTCTCTCCTCTCTCCTGGGATCTTCATCAGGACTAAAAGCCCCTCCACGAGAGGCACGCCGTCCCCAGCTAGGTCAAAACCATTGTCTATATTTTGTGAGAGGGGATGGAAGTAAAAAAAAAAAAAAAAGAAGTCTGTGGTTCAAGACCTTTTTATTTAGCCTTCCCAAAACAGCAAACTCATTTTAAAGACTCATTGCTCAGGTGACAGAAACTTTATCCTCTCCAACCCTTCATTCTCAAAAACCAGCCTTGTGTACTTGACTGCCCGGAACAGTGGCGGGCTGTGCGGTTTCACGGTGTTGTGGAAGATCAAAGGTGGGGAGGCGTGGGGTGGGAACCCTGTGTTGTGTTTCAGAGGTCTCAGTGGGGCCCCGTGTTGTATTTCTTACCCTCTGGGGAATGCCAAAGGCGTGAGACTGGGCTACTTCCTGGTCCCTAAGAAAAATGTGATTGATTCTAAGGGCTGATGGTTCCGGGCTGACTGCCCGTGGACAGGCTCGGCTGTCCCCGCAGAAGCTGACCCACAGATGTCTGGTGGTTCCCACTCATCACCAGCACCCCACTGTTCTAAATGTGCCCGTCATTCTGAGGACTTCTGAACCCGCAGCTCTGGCAAAGGACGATAATGAGCTGCCTCTGGATGACCAACACTGGAGACTCTGGCCTTACCATGTGGAAATAGTTTTCCTGAAGTCTGGAACTAATTTTGAGAAGTTTTTTTCTCAACACTTTTGTGTTTCTAACACTGTATTCTTGACTGTGTAAATACCAACAAGGCTGTAAATAAATGCAGATGTAGATACCTTCTAGAAAAAAAGGGGAGAAAGCATAAAAACAAAAGCAGAAGTGATCCCGTGTAGCCTTCGTTGACAAATAAAAGACTATTTTGTGTTTAAAGGTGTGCAGTGGACTTTGTTAGGAGACAGTGACACTTAGCAGGAGGGCTGGAGGAAGGACCCCCATCTTAGCCCCAGAGTCCCTTGCAGGTCCTACCTGTCATGAACAGAGGTGTCTGGAGGATCACAGAAGACCAGAGGCCTCACTTACTAAAGGTGAGGTACACACAGAGGCAGCTCTCACCTCAGCTAGTGCCAAACTGCCCCAAAGTATCCTAGCCTGGTTCTAATGCTCACTGGCTTCAAAGACAGATTCCAAGGGGGCAGGAACACCTGGCCCCACCCACCACCAAACGCAGGACCTGCCACAGAGTTACGGCACCTTACAAATGAACGGGCGCATGTTCGACTGAGATGTGATCATAACCACATGCTACAACTTAGGGAGAGAGGAGAAAACTGCTGTAGTAGTGTAGGTGTTTTCCTGCTGTGTTCTTTTCTTTCCGATCTAACGTAGTTCTAATCACAGTATGTGGGAACCTCTCTTTTTTGATCGACACTTAAGCTATGAGACCTCAGCGCCAGGGATGAACGCTGGTAGTTTTGAAGAGGTTACTTACTGAGCCCAGCTCCTAGGTGTCTGTGGCAAACTTTATGAAAATTCAAACAACTGTCCTTCTAGGTCAGGATTGCAATCCCACTCTCATTGACCTCAGGTTGGCCCACGCTAAGCTCCAGGGAAAAGAGGGTCAAGCTATAGGCCCCTTCCTTCCATCCAGGCCGCATGGAGACGTCACTGCCGTGACAGGAAGCATCAGCAGCACAGCCCTCCACCGTGAGTCACCTGGGCGTGGACAGGGGTTCCAGTGCTATGACCTGACCTTTGGTCACTGAGGTACTGTGCACATCAGATGGTGCATCTCCATGAAGGGATGGTGACACAGGACCTCCTGATCGATTACTCCTTGTGTCACTTAAAGAAGGAAGTATGTAAAGTAGCTCACTGCTCAGAACACCATGCCCCCTCTGCCCAGCCCAGCCAACCCAGACCCTTAACTACTGTTCAAAGCTTAGCGCTTTTTACACTATAACAATATTTCTCAAACTTTGACTTGCTATTTATGATAATATAGCACCTCCCCCTACCCCTGAATTCCCGAGTAAGCAGGCCTGGAGGGTAGCCCCAGAACGTGCAGTTCTAATCGGTTCCCAGGTATTACTGCTTTGAGGACTGCTGGTAACTATACTACTGGCGCGATGCTGTGTACATAATAAACTGTTTAATGTGTGTGACACTTCAGATGTCCCGAGTCAGCAAAACCTCCCCTTTCTCCCAGTGGGCAGCAGCACTGGCCCCCACCCCCATCCCCGCTCCATGCACCTTTCCCTCAGCATGTGCCACAACAGGCTGCCTGAGGCCTCGGACCACCCAGTCAGCTGTTTAACCTGTCAGCTGTTCACACACAATCTTCACACCCGGATGAAATAAACTCTCAAAAACATTCCGACACTCTTTCTGCTCTCAGAAGATGCCTCCGAGTGTGTCCTCTAAAACTGACCTGAGCTGTTCAAGATGGGATCACTTCAGGAGTGAGCTCCCCCAGGTCAATCAAGACTAAATCTCGTCCTCTGTGTGTTCCCAGTGTCCCAAATAGAAGTCCAGCTCCTCATCCGTCGGAGGTTAGCCTCTCTTTGACTTCAGGGTCTAGTTCCTCCAGTGGAGAGTCATCAGTCCACAGCTGCCCCAAAGAGCCAGGCACTTCTGGCCCTCTCTACACTCAAGTTAAAGTTGCTAGGATAGCTTACCAAGACTGAATGGGATTGGCTGTTGAGAATGAACACACATGGCCTTCGGTCATCTCATTCAGAGAGGCTGGTAGAGTCCTGTGTCCTGCCCCAGAGTGAACACGTGATGAGGGTCCATGGGTTAGAAATGAATGCAGCCAAGATGATTCCTATTCTATAACTGACTGGAAAAGCACACAGGAAGTGCTCCCCACTGAGTGAGTGCTACTCAACTCTGAGGCCAAATGCCTTCCCCAGCCTCCCTGACCAGATACTTCTGGAGACAAACACTGTGTGGCTTCATGGTGAGATCTCAGCAGACGGAGTAAGAGTTGCCTCCAGACAAGCTGCTGTCTGCATTACTCCTGATTGTACCCACACTACAGGCAAGAGGTGGGACTGGCAGGTGAACTGTAGGTTCATGACTTGTGTTTAAGGATGGAATCAGAATGTGAGTCCAGGATCTCCTAATGCCACATTCTAAGCTATGTTAGCATTAAGGTTGAGGAACCAAGGAATTTCCCGTATGAAGAGACTGGAATGAATACCACCTTTCATGTGTCCAGCAGGTCCCCATCAGCAGACACAGGATCACCTGAGACTGTGTTCCACTCCCGTACTTGGAGCCAGCCTCATGGGCGGTGACCAGAGCTCCGTGACCAGTGCAGCCCCACAGAGCTCCATGCTTAGAAGGACTCTGCTCTCCCTGAGTTCAGTGTTTCTGCTGTCACCATCTTGATGACTATTTTCATCTTCTCCTGGATTATGCCAACTATGTGACCAGTCAAGCCAATATTGCTTATCCAGCATTGATAATCTCTCAGAATTCTAGGACATTCCCAAGACCCTGAGACACAGTGGATCCTGGATTCCCAAAATAGTGGGTATCCAATGGGCAAGAAAATCCTTGCATCTGTTGGTTAGAACTGACTAAAATCAGCAAGATCTTCGAATCAAGAGAACCCAGGAAACTCACAGCTGATAATAAACATTCCAGCAGCAATGCCCTTGCACACCCTGACATGTGTCCAAAGCCCATATCCATGTACATCCAAGTCTCACTAGATGACCACAATATATTTATATGAGGACTATGATTCTCTCTACTCAGAGATGTTTGCCAGTTTTCCCAATCATCCACTAAGTCTCACTCATGATTTCTTCACACTCATAGCGCCACCTGGTGGCCATGTCTCACACTTTCCCTTCCCTGGCCGGAGCTGCAGAAAAGGTGAGTAACAGGAGGCTCCTGCCCAGTTCCTTCACTTCCTGGGGTTCAGGAGACCTTCAGACAACATCCCTTGTGACCTACAGCCAACCTTTTTAAACTTATTATAACCACAGGGCTCCTCTGATTCTCTCTCCTTTAGCTTTCTTTATACTTCTGAGCCAAGAAGAGAAATTCTTTTTTTTCTTTCTTTTCTTTTATTTTTTTATTAGATATTTTCTTTATTTACATTTCAAATGCTATCCCAAAAATCCCCTATACCCTCCCCCCACCCTGCTCCCCTACCCACCCACTCCCACTTCTTGGCCCTGGTATTCCCCTGTATTAGGGCATATAAAGTTTGTAAGACCAAGGGGTCTCTCTTCCCAATGATGGCCGACTAGGCCATCTTCTGCTACATATGCATGAGCTCTGGGGGTACTGGTTAGTTCATATTGCTGTTCCACCTAAAGGGTTGTAGACCCCTTCAGCTACTTGGGTAATTTCTCTAGCTCCTCCATTGGGGGCCCTGTGTTCCATCTAATAGCTGACTGTAAGCATCCACTTCTGTATTTGCCAGGCGCTGACATAGCCTCACTTGAGATAGTTATATCAGGATCCTTTCAACAAAATCTTACTGGCATATGAAATAGTGTCTGGGTTTGGTGGCTAATTATGGGATGGATCCCAGGTGGGGTAGTCTCTGGATAGTCCATCCTTTTATCTTAGCTCCAAACTTTGACTCTGTAACTCCTTTCATGGGTGTTTTGTTCTCTATTCTAAGAAGGAATGAAGTATCCATACTTTGGTCTTCAGATGTCCCTCATCAGAGGAATGGATACAGAAAATGTGGTACATTTACACAATGAAGTACTACTCAGCAATTAAAAACAATGAATTTATGAAATTCTTGGGCAAACAGATTTATCTGGAGGATATCATCCTTAGTGAGGTAACCCAATAACAAAAGAAGTCACTTGATATGCACTCACTGATAAGTGGATATTAGCCCAGAAACTTAGAATACCCAAGATACAATTTGCAAACCGCAAGAAAATCAAGAAGAACGAAAACCAAAGAAGAGAAATTCTTACTAGTGTGTGAGCAGGGAGGATGTGGCTTCTTATAATAAAAAAATGGGACAAAAGCCCTCAAGATGCCTCAGCAGGTAAAGGTGCTCGCTGCCAGGCCTGGTGACATGAGTTTCATCCCTGGGACCCACACGGTGAAAAGTTGTTGATTGAACTCCAGACCCATGTGCAAATAAACACCTATATCTATACATACATTTATATGTATATGTATACATGTATATACACACACATACATGCATACACATGTATATACACAGACAGACACAGTTTCTAAAACTAACAAGATGAACTCCCTGAGGATCCAGGCTCCACTCTGGTCCGAACAATGACTCTCAGAAGTTGCTTCAAAAAACATGAAAGGCTCGAGAAAGGAAACAGAGGAAATTAAGCTTTGGGGTCCTTTCCTCTTCTTCCATGATGCCTTGCAACCCTCGAGCCACTGTGAAGAGAATCCTTCTATAGTAATTATGATGTCCCCAGCTCTGTCCTGCAGTCATCTACAGGAGCCACTGCAGAGCCTGAGGCTGGAAGAAGGCAGACAACGCCGTGTCCCTGAATCATGTCACTTGGAGACTTACCCTGGGTACCCTCAAGCTATCAATGCCAACAGTGACAATAAGGAGGAAGAACTCCCTTTGCTTAGGAGCCAAGGCAGTAGGCAAGCACACTAGGCACATCTCCTTTGATGCAGCTTGCAATTGCATCAAGGCATGTTTCAGAAAGCAGTCTGCACAGACTGGGAGCCTACAACCTATCAGATGTTTGCTAAGCACTCTAAGGACATCTGCATTTAAACCTGGCCACAGTGCATGCACAGGGGTGCCATTAATATCTCTAGTCTTCAATTGGAGAAATAGAGGCATATTTGGAAGGGTGTGATGCTGGCAAATGGAACAACTGAGATTTGAGCCTAAATAATCCGGTTTCAGGGGCTAGCGCGCTACCGTTAGCTACTTCTTGAGTCTAGAAACAGAAAGGAAGAGTACAATCACTGATCTAGATCCTGCTAGACAAGGCCAACTGAATAACAACAGCACATTTATTTAGTCACTTAGTAACATTTCCCTGAAGGGCATCTGATGTCAGGTATGGATAATACATAAGTACAGTCTGCCTCTAGTCTGGGGGAAAGAGCTGAACCAGAAGGAACTGCACCTAGGTGCTCAGGTGACAAGAAGCAAGCTCCTGACTCTGCTAAGTCAGAAAATGCTTGAACACTGGTTCAACTGGATCTAAGATTTACCTCTCTGTCCTGCAGATAAATTCTAAACAAATTTATTATACCTAAAGACCCCATTAACTCTAACCCTCAGCTTCACGCTGACTTCTTCCTAAGAAGAGAGGAATGCTGGCTGCCATGGGTCAGGCAACTTAATACAAGTCCAGCATCTCACGGTTCTGGGGTCTACATAGACTGGCCTGATCTGCCATCTAGTGGTTGCTATGTGCATTACACTAGATGTTGCTGACCGCTGCCTTTCTGCCCAGGTATAGAGAGGATGAAACCTTAGATGGAATCCTTAAGTCTGCAAGCAGCTTTGAAAAGGTGTCTCCAATGCTTTACAAATGAGGAAACTGAGATGGGACTCGGAGATTTGATTGATATAGTAATAATTTTATCCATCATTTGCCTGGCAGCATGCTAATCAGTTCACGTTGACCTCCTGGAGTTGTCTCATGAATACCATAACGACATTTGTTTAGCCTCCCTGAAGCCTGCTCTATTTCTGAATTCCATCTTGTAATGTCCCCCTTACTTTGAATGCCATGTATTTATAAGTCCTTGCAGTGACGCTGCAAACTGTCATACAGTCTAATCAGGTCATCCTTCAGAGTGACACTTGCTATGTTGTTGGCCCTCCACATATCCTACAAGCTCCTTGGGATTGCATCAGATTTGATTGTTGTAAGCAAGACTGGTGTTTGCGTATGTTCTGCCATATCTGAACAGGTCTGGCATGCTAAGAGTTGAAGGTTTCAGTGCAATGTAAAATGCTGACCATGGCTTCTTCTCCTCCTCTTCCTTCTTGGTTTGTTTTGTTTGCTTGTTTGTTTTGTTTTGTTTTTCAAGATAGGGTTTTTAGGGTTTTTATGTGTAGCCTTGGCTGTCTTGGAACTTTCTTTGTAGACCAGGCTAGCCCCCAAGTCATAGAGATGCACCCACTTCTGCCTCCAAGAGTTGGGATTAAAGGCATGCATCACCATTTCCAACAGGAAGGAGTTTTAATGGAGAAAATTACTCCATAGGACAGGTTTATAAGCAAGTGCTACTCAACTCTGAGGCCAAATGCCTTCCCCAGCCTCCCTGTCCAGATACTTCTGGGGACAAGCACTGTGTAGCTTCATGGTGAGATCTCAGCAGACTGAGTAAGAGTTGCCTCCAGACAAGCTGCTGTCTGCATTAATCCTGATTGAGCCCACACCACAGGCAAGAGGTGGGACTGGCAGGTGAGCTGTAGGTTCATGATTTGTGTTTAAGGATGGAATCAGAATGTGAGTCCATCCTTCCTAGAATTAAGAACAAAGCACACACTGAAGGAGTTACAGAGATCATGTGTGAAGCTGAATCAAAAGGATGGACCAACCAGTGACGGCAGCTGCCAGGGATCCCTCCCATAATCAGCCACCAAAATAAACACTATAGCATATGCCAGCAAGATAATGCTGAAAGGGACCTGATATAGCTGTCTTGTGGGAGGCTANGGCCTAGTTGGCTATCATTGGGAGGAGAGGCCCCTTGGTCATACAGACTCTATATGCCCCAGTACAGGGGAATGCCAGGGCCATTACGTGGGAGGGGGTGGGTAGGGGAGCAGGGCGGGGATGCGGGAGGGTAAGGGAAAATTTCTGGATAACAGGTGAAATGTAAATGAAGAAAATATCTAATAAAGAGAAAAAAAAAAAAAGAATGTGAGTCCAGGATCTCCTAATGCCACATTCTAAGCTATGTTAGCATTAAGGTTGGGGAGCCAAGGAATTTCCTGTATGAAGGGCTTCATGCACTGAAGAGACTAAGAAATGAATACCACCTTTCATGTGTCCAGCAGGTCCCCATCAGCAGACACGGAATCACCTGAGACTCTCTTCCATTCCTACACTTGGAGCCAGCTGCATGGGCAGTGCAGCCCCACAGAGCTCCGTGCTTAGAAGGGCTCGGTTCTCACTGAGTTCCGTGTTCTGCTGTCACCATCTTGAATGCCTGTTTCTTTTACTTTTTAAAAGGGAGACCCTCTCTTTTCATCTTATGCTGGGTTATGCAAGCCATGTTGCCAGACAGATTGGGGACACAGACATGAACCTGGAGTCCCTCTGAGCTGATACTAAGTGTGCTTGTTTTCACTGTCAGAAAGCTCACAGCCTCAGCACAAGGGAACTAGGTATCCAGAGGGAGTTTACAGGAGAAGAGACGATTTCAAATGAAAGTATTGGGAGAGGGGTTTTCTAGAAGGGCCAATCTTGGCTTCAGGGGCCCACAGATACACTGCAGTAGTATATGCTTGGTAATTTTATGTCGATTTGACACAAGCTAGAGTCATCTAAGAGGATGGAACCTTGATTGAGAAAATGCCTCTGAACGATCCAGCTGTAGGCAAGCCTGTAGGGTGTTTTCTTAATTAGTGATTGATGGGAGAGGGCCAGCCCACTGTTAGTGGTGACACCCCTGGGCTGGTGGTCCTGGTTTCTATAATAAAGCAGGCTGGGGGAGCACTGGAAGGTCCAGACTGGAAGAAGCACTCCTCCATGGCCTCTGCATCAGCTCCTGCCTCCAAGTTCCTGCCCTGCTTGAGTTCCTGGCCTGCCTTCCTCCATGATGAACTCCCATGATATGGAAGTGTGAGCCCTTTTTCCTCTTCAATTTCTTTGGTGATGGTGTTTCTTCACAACAGTAATAACCCTAACTAGGACATAATGGATGCTTGTCTGACTGGAGAGTGGTCTCGAGAATGTAGGAAAGCCCTCTTGTATCTCTCCAGCTTCCTATCCACTGTCCCCAGATGCGGTTTGCACGGTTGCAGGAAGTATCTGTCAGACAGTCATGAAGAATGCTCAAGACTTGTGACTGAAACTGAGAGGGATGTTCTTGGGTAAACAAAAAAATACGAGTGTTACAGTAGCAAGGGAGGAACTCACAACTCAGAACCCATAAAGCTGTCGGTGAGCACGTGGTGGTTAGACATCCCCTGGCATCACAAGCTCCCATCAGATCCCTAAGTCTTAAGAACTTAGCTAAGAAGACCTCAGCCTGATTCTGACTCACCCAGTGGCACACATGAAGAAACAATCCAAACAGCTTTGCAAAGTCTTTGAAAACCAGTTTAGGGGCCACGGTCTACAAATGGTTGTTCATAACTTGCTGTCTATACTCATCTTGGTGGGTGTTCCTACCTCCATGACAGAGCCCTCATCTAACATGAGCAAAAGTATATGTTCAGTCCTCAACACTACACAAAAGAATAAAGCAATGGGCCAGGCGTGGTGGCATACCTGAGACAAAGGCAGGCAGAGCTCTATATGCTCAAAGCCAGCCTGGTCTAAGTAGAGAGTTCTACATAGTGAAACCCTGTCTCAAAATGGGGGAGGGTGGCATGGAGGGGAGAGGGTGACAGTATTAAGTATAAATTAATGAAAATAAAGCCAGTCTTTAAAAACTCCCTAGAATTTAAATAAGACCCATCACTATATTTATATACAACCTTATCCAGAAATCTCAACTTGGCCAGTTCTGAGATGACATCAAGATGGGAATTATCTAAAGTTCTAAAGCAGATATTACAAATGGGCTCCAAAGGTAAGAATGGAAACTCTTGAAGCATCTGGTAAGACAGAATATCTATAAAATCACGTAAGAGATGTAAAGCAGGCGCAACTGGAAACACAACAGCTAAAAAGTAAATGCAACCCCCAGCCACACCCAGCCACACACACCCATCCCCAGCCTGGGCCAGCATGGAAGAATGGGAAGAAAAGGAAAAGAACCAGTGAGCCTAAAACAAATTGATTAAATAATCTAAATTTGTGGTTGATGGGGGTGTGCTCAACCATAGCAAGAGGGATTGTGAGGGCTAGAGCCTTGGGGTTCACTGGGGCCATCTGAGGTTACAAATGTTGTTAGAAGGAGGGAGGGAGGGAGGGGAAGAGAGACATAGGGAGAGATATAGGAAGAGATATAGGGATAGGGATAGGGAGAGACAGAGATAGAGACAGAGAGACAGGGAGAGGGAGAGGGAGAGGGAGAGGGAGAGGGAGGGAGCAGCAGGAAACACACATGATGAGATGAGAGCTAAGGACTCCCCAGACCTAAAGAAAACCATGACCTCATGGAGTCAAGAATGTCTACAAACTCCAAACAAGGTATTGGAATCCATGCCTAGACACCTTCTAAGCCAAGCTATGGAGATCAAAGATGCAGAGATGCAAGGAAGACACAGGGCTAGGGAGACAGCTGGGGGGAGGGTGCTGCACACACAAACACAGTGCTCAGGGGGAAAGTGCTGCACACACAAACACAGGGACCCAAGTTCAGGTCCCAGCAGCCCAATAAAAGCCGTGCAGTGACACATGCACCTGAAATCTTACACTTGGGAGAAACAGAGGGAGTCCCTAGATGAGCTCCGGGCTCAATGAGGGACCCTGGCTCAAAAGGCAGAACACAGTTGAGAAAGACACTCAGTATTGACCTCTGGACTCACATGCATAAGCACACACACACATGAAAGTGCACCCACACATGTGCACATATGAATATGTACACACACATTAAAGAATTTTTTTTTCAGTTGAGAGAATTCATAGGAAAACATAACGCATGACTTGCAGGGGACAGTGACTGGAGCAGCTGTAGGAACACCTAAGGTTTCTAAGGGACAGTGACTGGAGTGGCTGTAGGGACACCTAAGGTTTCTAAGGGACAGTGACTGGAGTGACTGTGGGTACACCTAAGGTTTCTAAAGTGCCGAAAGAAAAGAAATGTCAGCTCAGAATTCTGAGTGTAATAAAAAAAACCTTCAGGAATAGGGATAAAATTAAAACTGGCAAGTGAAGGGAGCCAGGAGAATTGAGCTGCTCAGGACATTCTTCAGCCAATGGGAATGAAGCCAGAAAGAAGCTCGCAACCTTGGGAGAAGAACAGCAGGAATGGGAACTATTTCTCTAAACAGAATAAACTATTATTTAAATTCTTTCTTCAAAAAGTCTCTTAAAAATATGGAACGCGGGCAGCCGGGCGTGGTGGTGCACGCCTTTAATCCCAGCACTCGGGAGGCAGAGGCAGAGGCAAAGGCAGAGAGGCAGGCGGATTTCTGAGTTCGAGGCCAGCCTGGTCTACAAAGTGAGTTCCAGGACAGCCAGGGCTATACAGAGAAACCCTGTATTGAAAACAAAAAACAAACAAACAAAAAAAAAGGAACGCTTTACGAATCCGAGTGTCATCCCCATGCAGAGGCAGTGCTAATCTTGTCCGTATCCTTCTAATTTTAGTGTATGTGCTGCTGAAGTGAGCACTATTTTTTAAGGTCTTTAAAATATGTTTCATTGTTGAAAGAGGAAGGGTCAGCACTCTGATGGACTTCCAATAAAAGGACAGGAGAGATCTGTGCAGCAGACTGGACACTGCCCTTGAAATAATCAGGTGTTGTTTCCAGACAGAGCAAGGAGGATGTCTGTTTTAAGTCCTGAACCAATGACTAAAAAACAAAGAAATTATGAGAGAGACAGAGAGAGAAACTTTTAAAAGCTCAAAAACCCACAAGAAATCAAGAAAAGTCAGAGAAAAATAACACAATAAAAAAGCCTAAATGTAAATATGACAGCAATAGCTTCAAACATAAACTGGTATAAGCTCATCAAAATGAAAGAGATTCTGGAACACACGAAAAAACATACGAGCTGACTAGACTAAATGCGTGGTGAAGCAGTCACTTCAAACATAATGATATGCGTAGGTTAAAAGTGAAATGATGGGAGAAGATATACCGTGAAAACAGTAATCAAAAGGCAGCCAGAGTGACTACAAGGACATCAAACAGCACAGACTTCAAAGCTGGGGGACGAATTACCATGATAAAAGAGTCAGTCCACCAAGAAGACGCAATGTACTTAATTGTACATGCATTGAGAGTGGGTTCAAAATACAGGAGGGAAACCCCGACAGAAATGAAAGAGGATAGAGACAAATCCACAGCCCTAATTGGAGATGTCAACATGCATGCCTTTGTTAGTCATCTGTAGAAGTAGTGGGCAGAGAATCAGTAAAACAACTGTGCCAACCATCAACCAGCAAGATCTGATTGGCTCAGTGCTCTGCCAATCATCAATCAACTAGATCTGATTGACCCAGTGCTCTGCCAACCATCGACCAGCTGGAGCTGATGGACTCAGTGTTCTGCCTAGCAACAGTGAACAGTGCATGTTCTTTTCCAAAACAGGTAGGACAGACACCAGACAATGCCATTACCTGAGTCATAGAATAAAATCCTACCAAACTTAATGTAATTGAAGCTGAGTATGGTCTCAAATCAATACATCTTCCACCCTAAGGAACTGGAGAGTAAGGTCCGAAAGAACCTAAGGTAAACAGAAAGGAGATGATAAAGAAATCAATTAAACAGACAATAAACAAAGCCCTGAAAATCAATTAAACCAAAATGTGTTTCTTTAAAAAATACAAATAGAATTTGATAAACCAAGAGAGGGAGAAGACATTATTGAAAGAAATGAAATGGGGAATATTATCATAAATTCAACAAAAACTAAAAGAAAAATTAGAGAACACTATCAACAACTTTATACACACAAGTTCTACAAAGTCCACAAGATGGACCCATTCCCTGAAAACCACAGACCAACCAAACTCATCCAAGATAAAATAGATCATTTGAATAGCATTGTAATACCTGAATCTACAGCCCAAGATAAAACAACAGATCATTTGAATAGCATTGTAATACCTGAATCTACAGCCCAAGATAAAACAACAGATCATTTGAATAGCATTGTAATACCTGAATCTACAGCCCAAGATCAAACAGATCATTTGAATAGCATTGTAATACCTGAATCTACAGCCCAAGATCAAACAGATCATTTGAATAGCATTGTAATACCTGAATCTACAGCCCAAGATCAAACAGATCATTTGAATAGTATTGTAAAATTCGAATTGAATCTACAGTTTTAATAGTTTGAGAAGAAGAGCTATCCGGGTTTAGATGTTTTCACAAATGCATTCTTTGAAACATTTACATTAGTAGAAGAAATGAGTTGCTGGATGTTGTAGCACATACCTGTAGCACTTGGGAAGCTGAGGCAGGGAGCTCACCAATTTGAAACCAATTTAGGCTATATAGCAAGACTGTCTCACAAAAAGAGAAATGGCTATGCATTGTGGGAAATACATAATCCCATGACGTGGGAGTCTGAGAGTCTCAGACAGGAGGATCACAAGGTTGAGGCCAGCATGCTCTATATATTAAGTCCTAAGCCATCCCAAGCCACAAAGTGCCTTTGCACTAAGGGGGGGGGGGTGGATTAAAAATCTCTCCAAGACAACAAAAGAGGAATACTTCCTAACTCACTTTCTAAATCAACACTACTTTAACAGTAAAATAAAACATAGATTCCATGAAAAGAAAACTATAAGCCAACATCCCTCATAGACATACAAAAATCCTCAGCAGAATATTAACAATTCTAATAATATGGAAAAACAATATACTACAACTATGAGAGGTTTATTCCAGCAATGCTTGCCAGGGTCAATATTCAGAAATGGATCAACATTATTCAGATCCTTAATAATCTAAAGACAGAACTACATGATCATATCAACTGATAGAATTTTTAACCACATTCAATATTTGTAATTTTAAAAGAGAGAGAGAGAGAGTGCCTTGAGAGGCCAGCCTGCCACCATGCAGTATATGCATGCTGTAGACACCCAGAGACCCACCTGCTACAGCATGCAACCTGGGCAGGCAAAAGACACTCGGAGGGAGACCTGTCAGCCTCATGGCTTCCCTCGGTGGGATCCACTACAATGCACAAGTGTGCTGTGGACAGATGGACAGATGGACAGATGGAAGAGAGAGAGAAGCAGAACAGTTTGAACGTTATGAAGAGAAGTGGAACTGGAGATGTGAGGGAGGAGAGGAACAGCCTGTTGTAAGGAGCCTGCCCTGCCACCTGAGATGAGGGCAACAACAGGATATCTGAAAGGAGTCCTGGTGAGGATCCAGTATTGATAGTGTAGCAGAAGCCAGCCCATGATGCTACTAGGGGCCACATCTAGGTCTGTGGCCGTGCAGCAACATGGGTCTGTGTTGTGTCCATTTCTCACATTACCTCTAAAGACCATGCAGAAGCCCCTGGTCTGGGCTGCTGCCTGAGACCGTGGTTGTGTAGAGCTGGCTCTGCCTGCCCCTCATTGGCTGTGGCACTCTGGAGAGCTGACCCCACCTCTTACCCATGACAGCATTCAGGACAGCAGGCCCTACAACTTCGTCAGGCATCACACAGTAAGCTGGTGGCCTGGCACCTGGAGGGTATGACCACAGGAGAGCTGGCCCCACCACTCACCCACTGTGAGGTGGCAAGGGTGTGGGGGTGATGCCCCCCAACCTGAAGCAGCCAGGAGAGCTGGCCCCAGGGTCATGAGAGTGGGAGAGCTGGCTCTGCCCCTCACCTGCTGTAGCACTGAGGAGAGCTGGCTCTGCCCCTCGCCTGGGCGGTGAGGTAGAGCTGTCCTTGATGGCTAAGGTGCAGGTAAGCCAGCCTGGAAGTGGGAGAGCAGGAGGGCTGGCCTAGTCCTTCACCATCTGTGGCACTCAGGAGAGTGGGCCCAGCTCCTTGCCTGGGCAGTGCTGTGGAGCTGGCTCTGGTGCTGTGGGTGAGGATGAGCAGACCCCAAGGGCAAGAGAGCAGGAGAGCAGGAGAGCAGGAGAGCAGGAGAGCAGGAGAGCAGGAGAGCAGGAGAGCAGGAGAGCAGGAGAGCAGGAGAGCAGGAGAGCAGGAGAGCAGGAGAGCAGGAGAGCAGGAGAGCAGGAGAGCAGGAGAGCAGGAGAGCAGGAGAGCAGGAGAGCAGACTCTGCCCCTTGCCAGCTGCCGCATTGGGTGAGCCAGCCAGGGCAGTGCTGGAAGGTTCACTTTGATCGTGCAGGTGCCAGAGAGATGGCAACCAACTCAGCTACCACCCCGGCCCAGATCCGGGGCTTTGAGTTGGCCCAACATCTACCTTATCTATGCATGGTTGGAGCATGTGAAAGGGCTAGTCCTGCAGATCCAAAGCTTCAGGATCTCCATGACACCAGGCAGCAACAGGATATCTGAAAGGAGTCCTGGTGAGGATCCAGTATTGATAGTGTAGCAGAAGCCAGAGGCCTGGAATCAGACGACTAGGACTCACTGCAGTGAACACTCACGAGTAAAGATGTGTGGACAGACCACCGGGCATGGTGGGGCACGCCTTTAATCCCAGCACTTGGGAGGCAGAGGCAGGCAGATTTCTGAGTTCGAGGCCAGCCTGGTGTACAGAGTGAGTTCCAGGACAGCCAGGACTATAAAGAGAAACCCTGTCTCGAAAAACCAAAAAAAAAAAAAAAAAAAAAAAAAAAAAAAAAAAAAAAAAAAAAAAAAAAAAAAAAAAAAAAAAAAAAAAAAAAAAAAAAAAAAAAAAAAAAAAAAAAAAAAAAAAGATGTGTGGACAGAGGGGTAGACTGTGGGACACACTGACAGGCTACAGCTTCCACAATGAGATGTTTTCAATGTTTTGTTTAGCTTTTAATTTTTTGTTTTTTATTTTCTTTTGGGGGAGGGGGAAATTGCAAGGACAGAGGGATGAGTGGGGTTGGGTTGCATTATGTGAAACAAAGAATCAATAAACACTTTATAAAAACCTCTCCTCTAATAAAAAATTGCTTCAAGTTGACAAAAAGAAAAGGTAATCTAAAAACAAAAACAAAAAAAATGGAACAATGTTACAATTAATGATGAAAGTTTAGATTCCTCCCTTTGATCAGAAATAAAACTAAGATGTCTGCTCTTACCATTCCTAATTAATATATATTTCATGCCCCAGCCTATGTAATAAGGCAAGAAAACAGAATACATAGAAGGAAGTGGTGACAGTAAGGAGACAGCCACGAGGGTCATAAGCTTGACAGGAGGAGCATGAGTTTGAGGCCAGCCTGAGCTACATAGCAAGTGGTTCAAAAAGAAAAAAATAATACTGGCCCTGTGTGCAGACAAAATGATTAGCTACATAGAAAACTTCCCCTTCATCAAGGAATCTATTTTTATAATCCTGTAGCTGACAAGTGAATTTAGCAAGGTTGCAAGTCAATAGGCAAAATGAATTTTATTTCCACATAGTAGTGATTTATCCATTTAAAACCCCAAATTTTAAAGCTGTAGCTACAAAAAGAGGTAGGCAGAAATTTGATAAAGTATGCCAGACTCTGTAGGCTGAGAACCGCAACACACTGTTAAAGTAAATTTTACAAAACTGGACAAATGGAGAGGTATATCATATTTAAAAGAAGTCAGAGAAATTACTAGAGATACATACTATGTTCACCAGATTTTTTCCAATCTGGTTCAAATAATAAAGAGACTTCATAGGGTTGCTAGACACTGGATTAGATAGCACAGGAATTCCTTTGCTATCTTATCAGCTCAGTGGTAGAGAATTTGCCTAGCATGAGTGAGGCTTTGAGCTCTGGCATAAGGGGAGACGTCTGTACCACCATTGTTTAGGTTGATCTTGGAGCTGTATCACCAAAATTACCTCAGACATTCCCTCTGATGCCGGTGTTGCTCTACGGGCTCCTAACTTGAAAATTCATGCATGAACTGAAAGAGTAAGAGATAATAAAATTGATAGGCAACAGTCATAACTGCGGATCTCTGTCAGCAAGGCCCCCTAAAAGTAGAGAAAAGGGTTCCTGGTAGCTAACTAAGATTTATTCCACAACAGCTGTCCAATAAATAACCCTTCATTGGGGCTTTGAGTCATAGATAGCAAATACTTTGTTTAGCACAGCTCTTTCCAATATCAGCTTAATCCAATGCAATACTTTTGAATCCCTAGTATCACAAGAAAAGCCACATGAGCAGTTTACCAGGACTTAACATGCAGAGTAAACCTACCTACTAAATAGAATTTAAATACTCTCATCACAAGCATCCATGCCTGCTGTAGCAATCAACAATTCTCAAATAATTTCAATTCTTGAAAGAAATGCAACCAACACAGACATGTGACAGAGGCAAAGAAGGGGGTGAGTACATGCTTGAGCATGCTAGTGTGAGGGGGAGTTCTTGTATGTGTGTGGGGATGCTATTGTTTAAGTGTATATATGAATATGTATATAAGTGTGTGTGACTGTTAGTGTGAGTGTAGTGAATGTGAAATGGTGAATAAATGTGTATAAGTACGTTTGTGTGAGAGTGTGTACAAATGTGTGAGTGTGTGTGAATATAGAAGTATGGAGGGTAAAAGCATGCGTATGTGAATTTTCACTCCACAAAAATCCCATCCACAACCAAGAAACTATTTGCAGTCACTATCTGCCAGGGAGCGAAGATCCTTTCTTCGAATGGAGAGTCACTGTGTATATCAACCACTGTCCAGGGCAGGCCCCATGCCAGGAGCAGTTGAAAGACTATATGGCTTTGTGTGTGTGCACTTCCTGTTTTTGTTTTGTTTTGGATTTTTCTTATTGATTTTCTTTATTTAGTTTGTCCTTTTGATATTCTTTTTATTAATTTGGTCAGTTAGTTATTTTTTGTTGTTATTTTGTTGGTTGGTTGGTTGATTTGTTTTGCTTTGTTTTGAGAGAAAGATCATAAAGTTGGGTGGTTAGAAAATTGGCTGGGACTGGAAAGGAATTGGGGAAGGAGGAAAACTGTAATCTAAGTGTATGAAAAAATAAAAATTTAAAAATTACAAAGATCCCCTTTCTTTCCTAAGTGGCTTGTTACTCGGGTATTTCATCACAGCAACAGAAATGAAACTAGGACAGGTCCCACTAAGAAAGGTCTATACTCATGCCTAGTTCCATGTCGCCATATTTCCAATCATGTTTCTCCCAAGCCCCTGGCCATCAGCTACCAAACCATCAGCTACAGCCTACAGCTCTGTATAGAGCATGTGCTTGCTCATTCCAAGCAAAAGTGAATAACCAAGTGTGCGATGGAGTTCCTCCCAGCAAAAGTATCATCTCTCGTGGTCGCCATCTTCCTGGCCATCCCATAAAGAGGGATATAGTGCAGTCACTGAGCATCTTCAGGTGATGTTTGGGTGTCTTCAAGCAACAATCAGGCCTGAGTTTCCTCAGTTTTCTCTTCTCTGTTAAAGAATTGTAGAGAACAATCCCCGAGACCATAGGACATGCTGAGAGCAAGAATGTATTGTAGCAGAACAGGAACTGTGAACATCTGGGTGGCTTCTCCATGGAACTGGCTTAGCCTTCAGAGTCAAGGCAATCCTTGTCATATGTGCACCGTGTGAATTTGATCCTGCTGAACACACTCTGCTTTATGGCTTGATGGTTCAACTGATTCTAAGTTTATGATGGGCAGCTCAGATTGATTGGTTGATATGTTGGTGTCCCGTGGCTAAAGGTTTGATCTCTGTGGCCTAGTAGCTATACCTACCTAGCCATAGGTGTTTTATAAGTTAAAAAGGATTTTACACAGAAGATATTATGCTTTGCTTCAAAATCCTAAAGGACTCTTCAGTGGTTCATTGTAGGAGTTTGCCAAAGACTCCAAATAGCAGCTCTATTGGACATTGGAGATTCAGGCACCATTGGTAATATGGTCCAAACAGCAGAGTATCCCGGAACTGTCACAGAGAAGTCTCTTAGGCTAGCCTCCACTGCAAACATAGGAGCAGATTTTTAGGCCACTTGATGTAGGGAACAAACATGAATATTGAGGAATATTATTTCCAAAGCCCAAAGGGGTCTACTACCTAGTATATCTCTTTCTTTTCTTTTCCTTTCTCTTCTTCTCTTCTTCTCTTCTTCTCTTCTCTTCTCTTCTCTTCTCTTCTCTTCTCTTCTCTTCTCTTCTCTCTCTCTCTCTCTCTCTCTGCTATACACAACATCTTTCCCTGTATCCCAGGAAACATATCTTCCCCACATCAAAGGACCATTAAAATTTCACTAAGGTGCCTGGATTTTTTTTAAAAAAAAAATTACTTTTATTTTATGTACATGGATCTTTTGCCTACATATAAATGTATGTGTGTATATGTGCAGTGCCCAAAGAGGTCAGAAGAGGATGTCAGCTTCCCTGGAACTGGACTTACAAATTGTTATGAGCCACCATATGGGTGCTGGGAACCAGACCCAGGTCCTCTACAAGAGCAGTAAATGTTCTTACCTGCTGAGCCATCTCTTGGGCCCCCAAACCTCTGAATTTTTGTCAAAATGTTTCCCATATTCTGTCACAGACTAACCAATAAGGCTGAAACACCTTCAACTTCCAGCCCACTCATGAACAGACAGGAACATAAGCCATCAGGGAGACCTTCTGAAGGAGGAAAAGGCAACGATGACCCCCGTGTTATGACGTGGGGCTAGGAAGTTAACCCACGCCTAGGGAAGGACTGGGAAGGTGTACTGCTAGCTGTACTAGCTGAAAGAACTGCTTCTTGAAGTCCTTATTAGCAGAGAAAAATAGGAAATTGGATTTGCTGAATTCAATTGCTGTGCTAATTTATTTGATGAAACCACACCTTGTATAGCACTTGCAATTAGAGCCATCACCTGTTTAAACTAGCAAAGGTCTCTTGTTCTCTAGGTTCTGTCCCCTTAAGAAGCTGATTAAATAATTCAAATCAGAAACGAATGGGACAGCATCTGTGAATTTTTCAGGCCGTTGATGGTGACACGAAATTCTGTCATCCTTCCTGGGATAAAGCATTGTTTCGGGGGCTTGTCATCTTCCCAGAAAGGTGTGACTCAACTGGGTCGATGACAACTATTTCTCATCGCCATGGTAACCAGCCCTCCACAGGTGAGAAAGCCAGGGTGGAGATCCTGTCAGCTGCCCAGAACGTCTACTACAGTTACACTTCAATAAGTGGGGAAATGGCCACAGGACAGGGCCAAGGACTCATTAGGCCCATTTTAGGATGAACCCCATAATCGCCTGACCTCTGCAGCTCCTCCTCTGCGGAATGCAGTGATGTTTGGGATACCTAAGAAATAGGGTCAGCTCGGAAGTATTGTGTTATAGAATCCAGAGCTTCTGAGTGTTTTCTCTTCTCAATCCTAGTCACTCAGATAAAAGGCTGTGTGTCCTTTGTAGGGAAAGCCCGAGGAAATTCTAAACATATAAATTTTTAGTATTTTTCCTTAAGGGAATCCAATCTCCCTTTCATCCAAGAGATTCTCTAAGAGTCCAAGTCTGAGAACTGACTGGGGGGTCACGAGCCTCCTTTTATGATTCAGATTAAACTTTTCTTCCCTTGACCTAGAAATTTCTGGCTTACGAAAAATTAAGTGGGAACTTAATAAGAACTCCACAATCTTCTAGCCAATGCATTCTACAGGAGCCAGGCTACTCAGAGCCAGGCTGTCCAGCATCCACTGTGGAAGCCACTCTCATGCTGGGCTTAGCTGGGCCTTCACTGTTTAAGCGCTACCACTTGGCCCCTGCCAAACCCAGAGAAGCCTTTCAGTTTAATATAATACAATATTTCTTGAGTGCCTACTGTTTACTTATACACAGCATACCTGAGAGTTAAGCATTAAAAGGTAAGTTTTCTTCTCAATAGACATTACTGGGACCAATAAGATAAAATACACCTTTACTCCGAGGTCCTTCTTCTTCCCAGCTGGCCAAACCCATCCAGAGAGTCTTATCAGGGGGCCTTTGTCTGTCAGCATCTTCTGGTTTGCCTGTGACTACTCCTAATTTTGCCAACAACTCCTCGATGCCAAGCCAGCTAATCTCTCCACCTTTATATATCTTCTCTTTGTCGCCAGGTTCAGAGCCGAAAGCACAAAACAGTGAACGCTATTTATGCTGGTTTTATAGCTTTGGTTTTCCTCCTGCCTGATGCTGGCTTTTCTTTTGACTTTTCAAAAGGAGAGAGAGAGAAAGGAGGAAACCCTCTAGGCTTCTTGAAGCGGTCAAACCCCTTTGCCTTCAGAACGCCTATAATGTCAATATTTTAAAACTATCAAACTAAACAGCGCGGATTTTTATGCACGTTTACAGATTAGGATCTTTGCAATATGTTCTGGCTAAATGTCAGAACTGGATAATGTCAACATTAATCAGAATGGCCAGCTAAGAATTGAAATCATGTAGGAACTGCTTGAGTCCCCTACCATTCCTGAGGTAATGTCACATTAGCAGATGTCAAAGTTAAACAGCGTTAGCTAACTAAACATGTGACTGTCTGTGCAGATGGTGAAGGTTAGCTGGTCAGCATTGATATTAATCATACTTTGGATAGTAGACAGACAATCTATAAACACTCGGTTTCATCAGGGAAGAAAACTGATGTTATCTTCTTCCATTGCTGTTGAAGTGCTGATCATATTTCTTGAAAGAAATGTATTGCTCAGGTTCCATCTCCACCTTGTACATACTTCTCTGTTTAAAATTCACTGCCATCTATTCTAATTACTTTTCTTTCTCTTTTCCAACCCAGCATGGAAGATTCCAGAGGGATATGCTTTGCTCCCAATCTGTAAGCCCCCAGTGAAATAAAGTACGTGGTTTGAGGTAAAATAGGGTTGGCTTTAAATCACAAACTGAGAATGTACAGTGTCATTCTGAATAAATAGATACATGTGTATAATACACATCTATACATATATAAAAATAGAATATAAAAATAGAAATTAATAAAACATATGAAATTGAGTCTCACAGAGCTAGTTTCTAAGGCAGATGCTTTGGTGCCTACATGGGATTGTTGGTTGAGACTGGGAGATGAATTGTACTGGATCTTTACAATAAACACTATATCATTAAAATTCTTCAGTTATAAGCAACAAAAATAAGCTCTGGCTAATGAAGAAGAAACAAACAAAAATTAAATGGATAATGTGAGTTTGGATCTTAGGTCAGGGAGAACTTTTATATAAAGAATATTATTGGAATAATTGGTACAATTTGAAAAATAGAATGTGTATCATGAAAGAGTACTAATCTTAAAGTTTCCAACTTTTTTGCAATACAGGGTTTTGAATAGCCCTCTATAGCCTTCTGTATGCCCCTATAAACCAGGCTGCCCTCCACCTCACTGAGATCTGCCTGCCTCTGCCAAGTGCTGCGATTAGAAGCATGTACCACCACTACCTGACATAAATTTTCTAAATTTTATCATTGAGTTCTAGTTATATAAAAGTAAGTCTCAAGGATATAAGGGCAATCTGGCTGCAGCATCTATTGCCTATCAATTGCCAGCATTGGTTCAGCTGACTTGGGCAGGCATTCTCTTTCAATGCTTCATGAATGTCCCTTTGACCTTCTGAAGCAGATGAAGTTAACAGTCAAGAGTGTGTATAATGGTTACTTTTCTACTGCTGGGATAAAATGCTGATGCGATGAAAACTCTACCTTATAGAAAGTAAAGTTTATTTGTGTTTGTAGTTCCACAAGAATATGAGTACACAATGGGGAGTGGAGGAGCAATAGCTGGGCCTAAGAGCTGAGAGCTACATCTTAAAACCATAAGCAGAAAACAGAAAGTGAACTCGGAATGTCTTGTGGCTTTGAAACCTCAAAGCCTGCCCCAGTGACATACGTCTCCCAGCAAGGCCATTCTGCCTAAGCCTGCCCAAACAATATCACCACACCTGAGCTATGGGGACGTTCTCATTCAAATCACTACAGTATACAAGTAGCTGCTATCACCTGCTAGAACCTCCAAATAAGCCCTCAAGAGAAACTCCTGAGTACAGCACAGAGTTTGGAAATAAAGAAGCATAATATTCAAAATTCAAACAGATCAGGAAAAACTATTCATCAACACACACACACACACACACACACACACACACACACACATATAATATTCTAGCATGCATCTGTATATCTGTACACGTATAAAGACAGAAATCAATAAGATTTGAAATTAAGTAAAGTATATGGGAACTCTTTCAACTGTTCACATAACTTTATATCACCTTTAAACAATGTCAATTTTCAAAAAATTTAAAAGAAAGAAAGGATAATGTGTAGAAGAGTCATCAAACTCTCCAGATGAACAAACTTGGAAGCTTGATAGACACTGGGGCAGGGATTACTCCACGACTGGAATACAGTATTGGTCAAAATTATTTCTCCTTATTTTCATTATTTCCACATGACTCCCAAGCCTAAGAGAGAAGGAGAGGAGAGAGAGAGAGAGAGAGAGAGAGAGAGAGAGAGAGAGAGAGAGAGAGATTCTCATGGGAGATTCCAGAATGCTTCATTATAATATCTCTCAGAGCCTAGAACTACAGAACAGCACCTGGGTGAGGACAGCACACAGTAGGCATTTGAACACAAATCTGGATGAGCACAAAGTGGGCACTTGAATACAAACTGAGTGCATGCTTACACTTACAGACATAATGGCTGCATAAGAAACCCATGCAGGGAGTGTTAGTTCTCTTCCCTATGGCCAGTAGGATAGCTCTAGCCCACAGACTGTTTCTGTGACTGTTGAAAGTCAAGAATACTCACATTTAAGTTTTCTCTCTGTGGTGGCGCACACCTTTAATCACAGCACTCGGGAGGCAGAGGCAGGCGGATTTCTGAGTTCGAGGCCAGCCTGTTCTACAGAGTGAGTTCCAGGACAGCCAGGGTGATACAGAGAAACCCTGTCTCAAAAAACCAAAATAAATAAATAGATAAATAAATAAATAATAAAATTAGCAACTGTATATATCAATAACATGATTGATGCATATTTATGTTGTCAAATGATTAAATCAAGACAATTAACATATCTCCTAATATATTTATTTTTTGAGATGAAAATCTCTTAGAAATATCTAAGAATCTAAGAATATTTATTTCTAAGTTACTTTACATTTAAGCATATGGGTGTTTTGCCAGAATGTATGTCTGTGTACCATGTATGTGCCAGGTCTTGTGAAAATCAGCAGAGGGTGTTGGATCCCCTAGAACTAGAGTTGCAGATGACTGTGACCCACCAGGTAATGCTTGAGAATCCCACCCAGGTTCCCTGGAAAAGCAGCCAGTGCTCTTTTGGATGTATACCAAAAGTGAGGTTTTGAAACACCTGGTAATTCTATTTTTAATTTTTGGTAGGGATTTCTTACTGCTTTATAATAATTTATAATTTCATCATCAACATGCCAGACTGTCCCTTTTTTTTTCTATATCCTTAACAATGCTTGCTGCCTGAATGCATGTTTGTGTCCTACCTTCATGTATGTATATGAGTGTCTGCCTGGATGCATGTTTGTGTCCTACCTTCATGTATGTATATGAGTGTCTGCCTGGATGCATGTTTGTGTCCTACATTCATGTGTATATATGAGTGTCTGCCTGGATGCATGTTTGTGTCCTACCTTCATGTATGTATATGAGCGTCTGCCTGGATGCATGTTTGTGCTCTACCTTCATATATGTATATGAGCATCTGCCTGGATGCATGTTTGTGTTCTACCTTCATGCAGTGCCCACAGAAGCCAGACAAGGCACTGGATTCCAGATGACTAGATTCACAAATGGTTGTGAGCCTCCAAGTGGATGCTAGCAATCAAACCCAGATCCTCTGCAAGAACAGCAAATGCTCTTAACCACTGAACCACCTCTCTAGCCTTATGTAAGTTTAATTTTAAGGGCAACCATATGTTATCAGCATTGGATGTCCTCAGCCATAAGAAACACTCTATAGTGATTTTTAAGGGAAAGAACTTACTCATTTTTCAACAGTATGATAATGGATAATGGTCTGAATCTCTGATTCTAAGGGTATGAAGTGGAAAAATAAATATTACCTATCCACCTCCAAAGAATTACATCTGAATCTGAAGAAATTGTGGTTGCTTTCCTAGGGAGAGTCTGAAAGCCTTCAGATTTCTTTCCCTGATTTTCTTACTACCATGAACCAACGTTATGAATGTATTTCATTCTGTGGATCAAAGGAGGTGGGAAACTGTGAGGACTAATATTTTGCATTAAGCTGAGAAGAGACACATTTGCCAGAATACAAGTTACCAATTACTATGTAAGACTTTACTCTAACAGGGCTAGGGAGCCGGCTCAGTAGGTAAGCACTTGCTGTGCAGGCATGAGGATCAGAGTTGGGAGCCAGGACCCATGCAAAAGCCAGAGGGGTGTGGTCCTGCCCCTGTGATCTTAGCATGCAGGATGCTTAGGCAGGATCCCAAAGGCAAGCTGACTAGCTATACTAACCAAATCAATGAGTTCTGAATTCAAGTAAGGAATTGTGCCTCTCAATATATAAGCAATCAAGGAAGATACCTGATGTCAACCTTTGACTTCCACACACACATGTACACTTGTGCATGCATATCTGCACACACACATGTGCCCATACACATTCAAATATACATATACACGTGCACACATATACACATGTCCTTAGACCTCTCACACCATGCACATTTATATTTGTATTCTTTTGGTTACATGAACTAATTCGGTTGATTAATATCGTAAAAATACACAAGGACGTAAATACCAGAATGCAAAGATAAGTCACTAAAAATTACATTTCCCTATCAACTAACATAGAAGATTCTAAATAGGAAAACTTATACAGGAGTATAAAGCAGTGTTCGGAGGAAGCCACACTGTCTGCCCTATAGTCTTCCTTACCACTGTTTGTATGCATGAGTCGAACTCAAGGAAATTCCAACAAAAAAAATAAATCTACTAGGAAGCATCCCATTCCCTGAATTTCTCGGCATGACTGGTCATATAGAGAACCAGTGTGCTATTCTGCTCCAGTGTATTTTTTCACAAGCCTCTGTTGCAGGACAGTCAACCAAGTTCACAAAATACTCAACAGGTTTTTCCTTCCTTCCTTCCTTCCTTCCTTCCTTCCTTCCTTCCTTCTTTTTTTTTTTTTTTTGACAGCTTGTTTAATTGGGGGAAATAAAGGCTACTTAAACCTTTGAGGGGTGGGGAGGGGCTTTCAGGTTTAGTGTACAGCATAGCCAGAGTCATGGCCTAGAGATGCCTCATTTGCATAAGGAAGAATTTCAGGTGCTACTGGTGGGGGGCAACAGTGGGGCTGCAGAGCTATGTGTGCCAGGATACATAGGCCTTGGGGTGTGTGTGTGTGTGTGTGTGTGTGTGTGTGTGTGTCAGGGGAGGGGATAGGAGATGGGGAGGCAGTGACCCTATTCCTGTCAATCTTAGGATGAGAGTTTCAGGGTTTGGATCCTCCTTGACCCCACTTTTGCTCTGGGCTGGCTCCTCCAAACCTGGTCCTACAGCTCTCCACCCCTAGAACTCCCCCTTTTTGTTTTATAAAGAGGAAGTATCATAATAGTCGTCAGCCTCTTGGCTGGGAATGGTTTGGTATTCAAGGAGAACCAGGTTGGTAGTGACTTTGGCTATGTTGCTTACTTGCTGTTTCAGAAATTGGATGGAAGAGGGATCAGGAGGAGGAAGGTTCCAACGGCCAGTACAAGGGCTGAGGAGGGGAAGAAGCTATCAGAGGGTTTCAGTACCATGGTGTAGAGGTACCCAGGTCATAACCGGCTTAGAGATCTTGCCAGAGATCCTTAAGTACTGTTATGTTTTGTTCTACTAAGCCAGGTTCATTAACATAGAAACCGCATACCTCCTCCAGTACAACACAAGTCCCTCCCTGCTCAGCTGTCAGATGGTAGCTCTCCTGTTTTGTAGGGCAACCCCTAAAAGAGAAATTATCTGCTGCTGTTTGAGGTGGAGGCCATGACCTGGTCAAGCTTGTTCTAGAAGTTATCAGATGGGTGTTGGGGTTTTCCTTCTTATAAAAATAAAAAATAAAATGCTCAGATGACTGTCTGCTCAATGTATACCAATAACGAATACTGACAACTTGGATTCTAGGAAGACCATGCTTCCAAATTCTCTGTCATGCGCATGAAGGTTTCTCCAATTTAGGATTTGCAGACCTTTTGAAAGCAGAGCCAAAGACATAACTCACTATCGACAATATGTTGCAAGGGTTGAGATTATACCACGAAAACAGCAATCCTCAGGAGAAATGCACCTATGGGATGGTGCATTCCTAAAAGTTCACAAACCCTATAATCAACAGCAAAGCCATTCCAAGAGTGGAGAACTGGGAATGGTCTCCCAAAGCTGTAGACAATAACTTTGTGCATGATTATAGAAAATGTAAAGAAAGAAATAAACAGATCAAAGGTTAGGATTTATAATCATGAACTAAAACTAGATCACTGATAGAGCATTGATTCCCTACAACAATAGGAACATTTGTAGAATTCACTCTCTCTGAAGCATATCCTTTTTGTTCATGTTTTGGGCAACCTTGGGGGAAAATTGTCCTTTCTTTTCAATTTCACCCTATGAATGGGAAAAGCTGCAAAATGCAGGTATAATAATGAAAAGGCTTCCAAGACACAGCGGGGTGCTCATTATGAAGCTATGTATGCAGTAAGACACATTTTCAAAAGCTATTCACCACCTTTGAAGTTCTGCACAATTCAAAAGAAAATATGAACACAGGAGGGTTGGCTCAGATTTTGTTATCAGCTATATACAACTTTACTGTTATGAATTATATTATTTTCTGGTTTGAAGTCTTAGAAGTTAATCATGCACAAAAATATTTGCAAACAGTGAGATCCAGCTTTGAATGATGCACAGCAACATCCCAAGCTTTGTAGATTGTTCCAGGAAAGTCATCACCATAGATGAGCATTAGCCACACAACAAGGAGCACAAAAACGTAAAGAAATGGGCATTTCAGTTTTAAAAACCCACTTTCAAAAAATAACAGGTGAAACAACAAAAGATGTGGGTTTTACATTATCAGAAACAAAATATAAAGTATCTTAATAATGTTCCTTAAAAACTGAATATTATTTCTAAAGCAAGGGATAAGATACATATCAAGGTTTGCTATCCCTCTGTCCCCTTTTGTTCATAACATGCCATTTTTAAAGGCAACCCACAGAGTTAGTTGTAGAAGATCCTTGCCACGCATTTAATGGAGGAGAGCTCATATATCCAAAGATACACCATAGACTTTGTATAGATTTAATTAGAAAATCTGTAAGAAGAAATAATAGCACTCAATTGAAAATGGGTAAAATACACTGTCAGTTCATCCAAGAGCATGCAATAAAAACAAACACTGAAAAGGTGCTCTGCAAGAATAAAGATCGGAGAAGTGCAAACTTAAAGTGCTGGAAGAAATAACTAGCAGACGGTAACTGCCTTTACCAATACAGATGCATTAAAACGTCTGATAGAGGTTAGAGAGTGGTTCAACACTTGAGAGCTCTTTTTGCTCTTTCAGAGGACCAGAATTTAGTTCATAATTCCTATATCCTATGAATGACTTACAACAACCTGTAAATCCAATTCAAGGGCACCTGACAGCATCAGGTCTCTATGGACATTGCACACAGATATTGTGTGTTCAGACAAGCAGGCATACACATATACACAATTTATTTTTAAGTCTGAGAAGGAGGTTGGGAAAGTATCTCAGTGGTAGAGCATTTATGTAACATGTAGAGAGCCCTGAGTTCCACCCCAATGGACACACACACACACACACACACACACACACTGGTAAGTTAAAAGGATGTTAAGTACACAAAGACTGGAAGATGACACTTTGGTGAAGCTCTTTTTCTTTTTCTTTTTCTTTTTCTTTTTCTTTTTCTTTTTCTTTTTCCTTTTCTATTTTTTCTTTATCACAGCCAAAGATTTAAAATCCTATACTATAGTAATTTAAGTCTTAGAATTTATTCTAAAGTTAAGTGATGCAGTATTTATATTGAGTTTGCAACAATGTTAGTTACTCTTAAGAGCTCTAAAGTAGAAGCAAACTAAATGTCCATTAACAAAATGGATACAAAAATGTAGCTATTGCTATGGCTTCAGAGTAGGTTGTCCCTCAAGGGCTCATTTGCTGGAGACTTGATTGCAGTGTGCAGTGGCATTAAAGGAGAGTGAGGCATTGAAGAAATGGATCCTGGTGGGAGGTGATTAGGTGACTAAGGGCACTGCTTTGGGAAGGGATTATCTCTGCTGTAATGGAGTGAGTCTGTTCTTAAAAGCATGGCATTCTTTTATGGTTGGAAGCTTGAGGTTAGTCATGCACAAACATAGTTACAAATAGCCAGAACCAGTCTTGAATAATGCATAGTGAAATTTTAAGGTTTAAGTTTCTTCCTTGAAGCTCACTGTACAGACTGGCATGGATTAGGCAGGGCCAACAGCAAAACAAAACAAAACCAAACAAGACCAAAAAGAAAAGCCATGCGCTCTGAAACTTTCTGTGACTTCCTAACACACCGTGTGATCTCTCCTTCTCGCAGACTCCCACAGTGACAGCTAAGGGATTTCACCAGAGTTCAAACAGACGGAGCTGCTCAACCTTGGACTTACAGCCTCCACAACTAAATAATCTCTTTTCAGTAGACATTATTCAGGATCAGATTTGTTTATTTGTTTGTTCAAATAACCAAAAGATGGACTAATGCAGTTACATTGGCTAAATGAGATAATATACATAATGGAAAAACATGGAACAAGCTTCAGTACAGCTCCTTTTCCTTGAGGGTATCTTATAGTTCCCCCAGTGAATGCCTGAGGCCAAATAGCATCTCAAACCTTATATATACCATGGATATTTGCATATGTGTACGGTGTGTTCATGCCTGTATATATGTATGTCCACATGGTACATGTACATATGGAGGTCCAAGATTGGCAGAGAGTGTCTTTCTCAGTCTCTCACCATCATATCTACTGAGGCAAGATCTTGTGGGGCAATGGGCTACGTGTGCAGACAGCCTGGTCTCCAGTTGAGGCTAGATCTTGAACCCTGGGACCCGGTAGTGGGATTCACTTACATGGGATGGAAGGAGTTCTCTCCTGTCTTCTGGACCCTGGCTTCTGTCGGAGTTACCACCCACACAACTCTCACAGGAGAGGTGTGGCTATCAGCCATTTAGGAATAGCATCAAGCCTTCCCACATGCAAATAAGGTTTCCCTCAAACTCTCAGTCCAAGCCAATGAGAGGTGCCTGCTGTCAAACCCTGAATCACCCCCAGAACTGTATATAAAGCCATGCAGGGAAATAAAGGTATTCGAGAACTATTCCTTTGTCTGAACCTTTTGTTCCAAGAGCTGTATGTAACACTTGGGAAGAGATCTCTCCCAAAGAGCCACCTGAGGTCCCAGTGCACTCCTCCCTGGATTGTGGGCTTTTTGCTGGCCCAGCCTGACCCGACTCAATTTAGAGAGGCTCGGAGTTACTGAGTGACCCTGCCTGCACTCACTTCCCCTCCCTGCAGCCTTCCCACCCAGCCTGGACAGAGATCTCCATGGAAAAATCTCTGGTACCCAGGCCTACAAGGTCTCTCACTTGAACCAAGAACTCTCTTCTTTGGCTAGTCTGGTTCACCCCCTTCCCCCAGGGGTTCTCCCTCTCAGCTTCCTGGTGCCTTGGAATTACAGGCTAGCTGCCACACCTGCACAGCTTTTACAAGGGCTCAAGGGATCCAAAGTTTGGTGCTCAGGCTTATATGGCAAGCACTTTACCTCTTAAGCCATCTTCCCAGCCTTATACTGTGATTTTTGATTTGGTAAATGACATGGCCACAGTGACTAGCAGACAGATGGTGTATATACCGGTCAGAGATGGCCCATGGGAGAGGGAGCAGACTATATGAGAGTTCATGTTGTTCTCAGACTAATATCCTACTTAAGACCTTTGAATTGTTTCTGTGATTTTCTGTTTAACATTTTGGCTCACAGGTCATACTGAAATTATAGAGAGGGAAGGAGAAGATGAATGAAGGAAAGCTACTATGTAGCTAGAGGCAATGATCTACCTGGGCCACATGGAAGTAATGTTGACCAAATAAGTCACACACAGTTGTAATACATTCCGCAAGAGTCTATTTGCAGGAGTTCAAATATAGGTAAAATGAAATTATAATATTTAGGCTACATAGTTAGCTTGTTAAATTATAAAGAAAATTACAACCAAAGAAAGGTTCCATAATTAGCAACCCCGGTGGGTAGGAAAGCTGTAATTGAAAAGGTGAACCAGCTAAGATACCGCCTGGCAGTGCTCTTTGCCTTGACCCATATACTGTTTACACAAGTTCCACTTTACAAATACCCCTTAACTGCACACTTATGTTTTATGCATTTTCTGTTATTCATGGAACAACAAAAGCGTTTTAAACCTTCTTTCGACCTCAGCAGTGAAAACTCAGGCAATTATTTTACAATTTACCCCCCCCCCCAAATAATAAGGCATAAAAATCGATGTACTTCACACACTGACCTATTTGCAGTGGAAGTTATAATTCACATTCAACTCCATTTTAGGAAATGCAAGCATCTGCCCACGAGTCAGCCAGTTGATAAGTATCTAGAATTAACGGAAGAAAATCAGAGTTAGAGGCAATCTGTCTCTTCCAGTTATGTCCAATCACTCCTAAATGTAGAGTCCCTTTCAAAAATCTCGAGCATTCAGGGTTTCTTTACCTGTAATATGATGCATGACAATGCATTAAGATAAATATATCTGCTGGGTGTGGTGGCATGTGCCTTTAGTCCCAGCACTTGGGAGGCAGAGGAAGGTAGATCTCTGAGTTTGAGGCCAGCCTGGTCTATAGAGTGAGTTCCAGGATAACCAGGGCGACATAGAAGCAAATCCCTTACATTCCAAGCTGTGAACCTCACAGCCATATGCGGGGCAGTGATTGTGGGGAAAAGTGGGAGTGGGAGAAAACCTGCGTCCTGCCAGAGTTCCGGTGCTCTGGGCGGGCAGACGTGGAAGAACTGCCGCACACTTTCCACGTGGCCCCCGTGGGTATCTGGCTGTGTGAAGCTCGGAATCCCGGCTCTCCAGGGGGTGGACAAAGGGCAGTCCTGGATAACAGGTTCTCAGTCTCTGGCATCCCAC
Organism: Mus minutoides; assembly: GCA_902729485.2. NCBI lineage: Eukaryota > Metazoa > Chordata > Mammalia > Rodentia > Muridae > Mus > Mus minutoides. Next base: position 472,294 of record LR749667.1, on the reverse strand, counting down.
ATTGGATATGTGGAGGAGCTGAGAACAAATGGGGGTCCCCGGGGGCCACTTGTCAGCCCCCAGGGCCTTAGGGAGGAGTGGGCAGGGGAAGAGGGGCACTGGGTGGTTTCCACAGGGGCGAGAGTCCTTGGTCCGGTCCATGGCTGGAGCATAGGAAGGCCTTCTGGTGGGAAGTTAGACGCTGCTGCTTAGGGGAAAGCCTATCCCATCTTTCAAGCCTTGATGACCAGAAATAGTCTATGGTTTTAGAGCTTTATTGTACAAAGGCAGGGAGAAGGAGAGAAGGTAGAAAGAGAGAGGCTGGCCATGGCCACGTGGAGAGAAGGGGAAAGGGAGAGAGAGAAGGAGGGCTAGAGATGAGAGTAGGAAAGGTGAGAGCTTAAAGAGAGCGAGGAGGGGCCAGGGAGCTCCTTTTATAGTGGTCCGGGCTATCAGGTAACTGTGGGGAGGAGCATGCCTGGCTATAGTCAGGTAACTGTGGGGTAAAGTCTAGCCAGAATGCCAGAAGCTTGGGACATTGTCATCATGACTTATAGTCACAGAATCATGGAGTTGGGGGCTCTGTGGTGTCAGGCCCCTGACTCTGGAAACATGGCTTGCTTTTCCATCCCTTGTAGAGTTTTCTACTGGGTCACCGGAGCAAGCCTCATTCAACCAAAATAGGCTGCCTATCACAGTCCCACAGCCATAGTTAATAAAACACTTTGAGGTCACTTAAGACTGCTGTCCTACTGTGTACCCAGCCTGTTTATTTAACACGCCTTTAAGAGAATAATAACCAACCTAACTTGCCTTTACTTTCTATCTAATCAGCTTTATAGCCTAAGTTAATACATATCTGTAATTTTAAGCTATGTGATCTTCCATGACCCTTACCCTTGAGTAATGTCATAAAAATCATTTACTGAAAACAGCAAACAGGATGAAATTGGACTCATAAAATGAGTATCCATTATAAATGTCGAACATAACATAAAGAATATTGCTTCATAAACAATGATGTTTGTAATATTGTTTGTTATCTGGGTCAGCTGGAGTCAGTGACTTAATCCCTTGTTAAACACTACTGAAACATTTTTGTAAAGTATCCTTCATTCCTTCTCCATGTGACACTTTCTTTTCCAGTGAATACAGAGCAAAGCCCCTTAGGGACATACGCAGACAGTCAGACTTGACAGCTTTCAGGCAAGCACAGAGTCAGACCCTACAAGGGATAGACAGGAACAACCCAAGACTCAGGGAGAGAGAAGTAGGACATTCAAATCTCTGTTAAGTACATCAAGCAGCAACGCCCCCTGTACTGGCTAGTTTTTGTGCCAACTTGACACAGCTGGGTTATCACAGAGAAAGGAGCTTCAGTTGGGGAAGTATCTCCATGATATCTAGCTGTGGGTTTTTTTTTTCTCAATTAGTGATCAAGGGGGAAAGGCCCCTTGTGGGTGGGACCATCTCTGGGCTGGCAATCTTGGGTTCTATAAGAGAGCAGGCTGAGCAAGCCAGGGGAAGCAAGCCAGTAAGGAACATCCCTTTATGGCTTCTGCATCAGCTCCTGCTTCCTGACCTGCTTGAGTTCCAGTTCTGACTTCCTTCAGTGATGAACAGCAGTATGGAAGTGTAAGCTGAATAAACCCTTTCCTCCTCAACTTGCTTCTTGGTCATGATGTTTGTCCAGGAATAGAAACCCTGACTAAGACACCCCCAAACTTCCTTTCCTCCATGCAACACTGGCACAGCTGGTCAGAGGGCATATAAATCGGATCATCAACTCAGAAAACAATTTGCCAGGGCCTTGTGAAGTTCAACATGAATACGCTTTAGGCTACAACACTTAAACAATCTTTTAAACGTGCCCAGTATGTTAGTACAATATTTTTTTTAAATCAAAGTCATATCTAGTTTCATGAGACCTGAGCCTTCTTAATCTGGGGTATTCTTCTCAAGAAAGAGAATATATTATAAACATAAGTAGTTGTCAGCTTAGAACAGAAGAAAGGATTGTGAGAAGTTTCTGGTTTAAGTTAGCTAAAGTGTGTTGTGTGGAACCCTGTCGAAAACCTCCCCAGAGAGGCTAAAGAGATGGCTCAGTGTTGAAGAGAACTGGATGCTCTTTAAGAGGACCTGGGTTCTATCCCAAGCCCCCAAATGGCAGCTCATAACTGTCTATGACTCCAATTTCAGGAGATACAACATCCTCTTCTGGTCTCTGTGGATACCAGGAACACATTCGGTACACAGATAGATACACATGCAGGCAATACACCTATACAAGTAAAAAAAATTTTTTTTACTTAAAAAATAATCCTTCACAGAGTTCAGAGGTAACACTGACAGAATTCACTGCACAGATAAAAAAATACCAGAGAGTAACACCATAGACATTTCATTTCTGTTTCTCACTCCAAGCCACTTCGGGAAACTTTGTGAATCAGAGAAAGTCTGGTAGCCAAGTCTTATGTTGGAAGGGGAACAATCCATGGGCGTTTAATCACTAGGGTAACAAAATGAGTAAGAACATGGATGAAAGACTGTAGGTAACTTGGGGTATACAGAAAAAGCTCTAAACTTCAGTTTCTTCTAAGCAAGAGTGACTGTGATGATGGAGTTAAGACATGGAGAGATCTTGGCATGGAACAGCCACTCTGTGACACTCCTATCATTATGGCTGGCACGGTACAACATTCATGTTAGAAATGTCATTCCTGCTGCTATCGGGAAGGCAATGAATCTAAAGGCAGACATGTGGATCCAGACACTGAAAACAAATCAGAAGATGATTTGACACAGTGAAGGATAGAAGGAGCAGTCGGGCTGAGCACAAGGCTCGCAGGCAGTGAGCAGCGTTCACTGCACAGTTTAGATTACCCACTGCTAACTTTCACCCCCGGGGTCACAATGGTTCTCTGTTTAGTTCCCTAATTAACCCTTTGCCTTAAGTAGAGGAAAATAGTCTCCCTGAGACTTAGCAAAGCAAAGAGGAGGAAGAAAGAAGATGAGACAGAAAACTTAACCTGAAGAGAAATTGAGCTTGCTGGTTGCTGGTTTCACTTTTGGGGGGTGGGGGCAGTATCTAATATACTTGTATACTTTAAGATATAAGCTATATATACATATTTTGAAGGCTACAAGTTTCTGCTTTTTCCTTTCTCAAGGTTCCAGAAGTGCCCCAAAGTATTCTTATTGGAGATATTTTCAAGTCTGTCCAGAGAAGAGTTTTACAATTTTTTCAGGCCATTTTCCTTCCCAGCAGATTTTCCTGTCCTCCTCTTACAGGAAAATTTCTGACATTCTCATCTGGCAAAATCCTAACCTTCCTCAAAACTCAGCCTAATTATCTCTTTCTCTGGGTTGCCACTCCACTTACCACACACATAATCTATGTGTGCTCTTGCTGGGTATAATGCAATGATTTCTCTATGTTTTTGTCTCACTGTCTCTGTGTCTCTATCTCTCCCTCTCTGTCTCTGTCCTCCAACCATCATCTTTACATCATAAGCTCCGTGATGGACAGGACTATGGTGTCTCATCATGGCAACTTAATTAGGCCTTATTTTGACCTTTTCTCGTTTAACTCCTTAAAAGCATTATCATGTGTCTAGATAAAAGCATTATCATGTGTCTCACTGAGTTATGAAAAAAATAATTTTTATGTAAACTTAAAACGTAGCTGAATTTATGCAAAGGTCATTGTTTTCAGTTCAAACAAATGCAAATAAGAGAAAGACTTGCCCATTCTGGCAGGCAAATCTCCTTTTTAAGCAATGGAGTGTTTGTCTACCACCTAACAGTGACTTCAGCAGGTACTACGTCTAAAGACTGATTTCCCAGAGCTCAGAACTCTTCTCCACCCATAATACTCTGCATAGACACTTGCCTTCTGCATCTGTCAATACTGCCCACAAGTATTCCTCAGTCTCCCCAGCGAGGACCAGACAGATACTGAGATACCCCTAGAAAGCCCTGGCGCCTTAGCCCCGCCCACCTTGGCTCCTGCACCGCCCCCACCCGTCCGGTGCCCATCACCCTGCCCCTTGGCTCGCCTCACAAGCTCCGAAACACAATCACGCATGCTCGGCCTCAGACTCCACCCAGCGTGATGACGTAAGAGCGAAGGCGGGGTGACGTAGCTCAGTTGCAACGTGCTTAACTCTGGTTCCGCGCTCCGGTCCCACGCACAGTGTGACACAGACCGCTGTCCTCCGTGTAGCCCATCCTTCTGTGCTTTCGGGAGCGGGACGCGGAGGAGGGGTCCGGTGGGAACTGCTCGGGGCGCGGAGGGAAGAGCGTCAGGAGCGCATGACGGCAGGACTGCACGGCTGAAAAAGGCTGCTCCGGTGGAACCCTGGCCGGTCTCGCCATGCTCGGGGCCCGGCGCCTGCTCGGCGCGCTGCGCCTCTGTTCCTCCGTTTCCTGCCCCAGGCCCCGCGCGTCTTCCAAAATGCGCGTGCGGGACGCCCTCAGGGTGCAGGACGCGAGTGGGGAGTGCGTAACGGTGCAGGTGGGTGTGTGGAAAGACTGCTGCTGCCTAAGCTTGCTTGGCTTGAGCTGTCTCCGGAGTCTACACTTCTGAAACCATACTGTTATTTTTGCAAATCGTTCTGACGATTACAAGTGCAGCAGCTGAGTTTTGATGACACCTAGGAGTTTCTTGTAAACACTTTGAAATGAACACTCCCCTATTTGTTTGTTTGTTTGTTTGTTTGTTTTTATAGTAATAACTTGGGATGCCTTGCCCTAGTTCCTTGAGAACAGAAATTCTGTCTTACCCTTTTTCCTGTTCACCTGGCTGGCAGGAAATAGTGGTTCCAGGTGTGTCCAGCCTTTTGACATGCAACATGAGGTCTCCACCTACCAAGTTCATACTTGAGTTACTGCCTCTACCCTCCAGTTAAAAAGTCTCAAAGTTTACCAGTCCATGTTGGGCTGCATTCATAGCCATCCTCAGTCACTCACTGCGGCTCATTGTACACAAGTTGGACACAGGAGAACCCATGCCTTTTCAATTTCAGTCACTTTGGCTCCTGAGATTTCCATGTAATTAAACTAGGAGAAAGAGCAGAATGTTGTAGTTTGACAAGCCAGGGGGCTGCAGTTGCCTTGGCTTAATTCGCTTGCTCTACTACGTAGCTTGTTACTTATGGGCATGTCACGACAGTGCCTCAGGTCCCAGTTTCTCTTATGAAAATGGAGATAATAGTCTAATTTTGGAGAGTTCTGAAAATTATATGGGTTAATGAGTACAGGCTATTTAGAACAGAGGCCTCTCAGTCAGTGTTAGCTGCTGTTATTTGTGGCAGCTTTGAATAGATTCCTAAAGGCACAGAAAGAGTAAGACTGGTTGGTGCTCGGCTGTTTCCTTTTGAATTATTGAAACACACTAATTGGTCTTACCCATATTCCTGATATCTGGCACTATGACCAAGCTGTTCTTCCTTCCATTTCGTTCGGTTTCGTACTTTTTCCATGATCCCAATCAAAGTTAGCAAAACTGTTTGCTGTACTCTTTGATTAGTTTGACACGCACTAGTTATATTATTTGTGTGATGATCAAAAGAAGATTCAAAGATGAACTGAACCTACTACCCAGGTAACAGGCCTTCTTTTACTTGGGTGTGTAGTGGTATAATATGGAAACTTCTAGCCACTTGTGGCTCTGAGCACCTGAAGTGTGTTTCAGCTGCATGGAAGTGTGTTCTAAGAGTAAAATACATAATAACTTTGAAGAGTAAAGAAATATATGATAAATATATTTTAAAATTTTCATATTAATTACATGCAAATGATATTCAGAGTATAATTGACTGAATAGCATGTTATTCATTACTTATTTTTACTTTTAATGTAAGGACAAATCTTTTTAAAGATTAATTTTATCTTATATTTGTGTATATGTGTCTGCATGAGTTTATGACACGTAGATAGGAATACCCATGGAGAGCCATAGATGGTTGGAGCTGCAGTTACAAGGAGTTGTGAGCTTCCCCAGAAGGTCCTAGGAACCGAGCTTGGGTCCTATGAAAGAGCAGAAAGTGCTGGAGCTGACTCTGTAAAACTCACATTATATTTCTGTTTAACCCTAGTTTACAGCAATGTGGTGGTTATTAGTGGTGCAAATAAAGAGCTCTAAGAAAACAGAATTCCTGAGCTGTGTGGAGCTCAAGAAGGTGTTACCTGCATATCAGGCTGTCTTGGAGGATGGTATCCCCAGGTAGGGTAACTGATGGACTGGATATGTTCCAGCAGCAGGATATGTTCCCAGGCAGGACGGGAAGGAAAGAGCATTCTAGAGAAGCTCGTTGATACTTCAGAATAGTAACTGTATTTGAGTTCCAAATGTACTACCTGATAATTTTTTTTCTACCTGGATTATCTTTTAAATTTTTTCTAAGTGTCTGTTCTTTTTGCAAACGCCCACAGCCACTTTGTTTAGCCCTTGTAAGGATTAAATAGTACAGTACTTAGAATTTAGGACAGAAGCACATCAGAAGTGCTCATTTCCAATGAATGAACATAAGAGTGGTGCTTTGGAAGTTACCGTTGACTGAGCAAATGTGGGTGCCTTTGGGGGCTGGGTGCGATGAAGTGCCCTGTATATGAGACTGAAGTGGGTTACACTTGATGCTCTGCAGCCCCTTTGTAGTCACATAACCTTGGGTTCACACCTGAACACCAGTTCATCCGCACTGTATTTAACAGCCCGGAGCCACTGTTTACTTATTTGTAAGAGAGGTGTGATAATCATTAGGACTTTTATGAGATGGAAATAGTATGAGACAGTATATGAAGGAAGTAGGCTTTTATTTTTAACATGACACATGTCCAATAGGTAGTAGATATTCTTTCACTTAAAATGTGTGTGTTGCAGAGATGGTTCAGCAGTTGGAGCACTTGGTACTGTCCTAGAGAACCAGAATTTTATTTTTCCAGAGTAGCTGAGTTCATTAGCAGAACCTAAACTGGGAGGCTATCAACCACTGTAAGTCCAGCTTCAGGGAATCCAGTGCTCTCTTCTGGCCTCTCTGGGCACCTGCTCTTGCATATCATACATGTATACATATACATGAGTGAAAATAAAGAGGCAGAGTGTCATGGTGCACACCTTTAATCCCAGTTCATGGAAGGCAGTGGCAGGTGGATCTCTCTAAGTTCTGTGCTGGCCCCAGACCTTGTCTCAAAAACAAACAGCAACAAAAACATTAGATTGTTATCTATGTACTAGCAATAAACTTAAAAACAAGTAAGGGTGCCTCTTTCCCTTAAAGTATTTTGTGCACACCTGTAATAGGGTCTGTAGGTAATGCTGAGCGACAGACAAGGTAGTAGTAGGAGGGTGTTTGTGTGTGTGTGTGTGTGTGTGTGTGTGTGTGTGTGTGTGTAGTCTCATCTCTTGTTTTCCATAAGCCTGGTTAGTAGGAAGTATTTTTCTGTATCCAGTTCTTTACGTTTAGGGGATACCTCACAATGTATCTTTGTCTTTGAAAGCATTGTTCTCTGTTAACTCCTGTGCTGGTTAAATTCAGGTTGGGAATGTAGCTGCCAGCAGTCTTGCAGTCTACTTGAAGACTTCTCATTTGTACATGCACATACCTGTCATTTAAGTTAAGACTGTCTTTGAAGTTTATGTATCATTATGTGTTCATAATGAGTCTTTTCTTTTTATCATAAATTTTTATTTGTTTGGTTAACATTTCTGTTCCTGCCGCAGAGCAATTTTGCAGTAGCAAAAGATCACATTTGAAAAATGCTCAAGAGGCTGTTTTTGATAATAATATTGTTAAAATGTTAATTTTTTGGTCAACATACAAAGAAATGGGTTTCAGGTGCAGGAGAGATGGCTCAGTGGTTAAGAGTACTCACTATTCTTTGAGAGGAATAAGAGGACAAGAATTTAGCTCCCAGTACCCACATAGGCCAGCTCCTAACTGTGTGTAACTCCAGCTCTAAGAGATCCAACACCTTCTCCTGGTGCTACTATACACATGATGTATATAGACACACAAATAGTTTTTTAAAATATAGTATGAACCCACAAGAATAAAAAAAATAGATTTCTTTCATTGTGACATTTTAATATGTATATTTCATATTAAATGTATATTTTAATTAAATGTATACATATTAATATGTATATTTTCCTTTGTTTTGGTTTGGTTTGTGAGCCCGAGACAGCTGCAGAGTCAGAGTTGGCCTCAAACTTGGGATCTTCTTGCCTTGGCTTTCCAAGTGCTGGATCACGGATGTATACTACTATACTTAGCTTCGTGAGACTGTTAGTTTTTAATAATTTTTATGTGATATTTTGTAAACACAACACAATCTTGTACGATACTTCAATCTAATGATCTCTCTGGCTGACATAAGAGAAAGGCACTAACGTGTAATTTTTTTTTGTTGTTGTTGAGAGATTGTGAATATCTCTAGCAGTCTTTTTCTGAATGTGTAATAAAAATGTAAAGTGTTTGATTTTTAAGCTCACATTTAACAATGCTTTTCAGGGATGGATCCGGTCTGTCAGATCCCAGAAGGAAGTTTTGTTCCTGCATGTAAATGACGGATCTTCTTTGGAAAGTCTTCAGGTTGTTGCGGATTCAAGTTTCGACAGTAGGTAGGTAGGTAGGTAGGTTTGTTTAATCCTTTTTATTTTCTAAAGAGTTCTTTGCTTTTTCTTTTCTAGTGTTCTCAACTTCCCTAATTGAGTGTCTTATTTGATACCTGAATGATTGATCTTTCTAAGCATATCTGTGAAAAAGAGCTTTGAAGACAAATCCAGATACTTGTTACCCTTAAGCGCTAACATTTCACATGCTGGTATTCTCTGCCATGCTTTGCTCCAGTCTTTTTAAACCTAGTCACACCTGCCCTAATCCTTGTCTTCTGACCTTGCACATGTTGGTCTCTCTACCTGATACAGTCTCAGGTATATAGTTGTGGTTCCAGTTTAGACATCATCTGGTGTCTATATCCTGTGATCATGGCAGGTGCTTCTCTGCTCCCATAGTATCCTGTACCCCATTCTTCATAGAATGGATAACATTGTTTGGAAATTAATTAGTAATTAACTTACTAGACTCCTTTAAGGACTCAGTCTTTGAAGTTAGAAATGATGTATTCAATTTTTTGTTCATAGCTTCTGACACAGAGTTGGAAAATAACCAATTATTATTGAATAACTGGAACTTTTTTTTGTTTAAGATTTATGTATTTATTTTGGTTATGAGTACACTGTAGCTGTCTTCAGACACACCAGAAGAGGGCATCAGATCCCATTACAGATGGTTGTGAGCCACCATGTGGTTGCTGGGAATTGAACTCAGGACCTCTAGAAGAGTAGCCAGTGCTCTTAACCGCTGAGCCATCTCACCAGTCCAGAATAACTGGAATTTTATGGTCTCATTATCAGATGTCAGAACTAATAACATTTTGTGTTAAAGTATAACCTCTAGGGAGTAGAACACAATTCTGCTAGAATAAGAGCACTTTGCTATTCCAAGGACTGTTAGGAATAACATATTACATATACATATTACAAAGACTGATGGGTCTCAATTGGGCAGAAAGACTAAATATGTCTTAATTATGTTTCTATTGTTGTGATACCTTAACCAAAGCAACGTATAGAAGAATGAGCTTTTTGCGGGGGGAGGGGGGGCACAACAGTTTCATTTTAAGAGTCCATGACCATCATGTTGGGGAGCGTGGCAGCAGGCATGCACACTGCTGGAGCAGTCATTGAGAGCTTCACCTTGTTCCGCAAGTATGAGGTAGAGAGAATGAGTGTGCTAACTGGGAATGGCCTGGGCTTTTGTGCCCTCAAAGCCCACCTCCTAATCCTTCAGTGACACAAAACCCTACCTCCTAATCTTCAAACAGTTCCACCAACTGAGGACCACACATTTAAATGAATGAGCTTCTGAGGGTCCTTCTTACTCCTACCAGCATACTGTCCCACTGTGACTACCTTTAAAAAGAGGGTTTGTGTTCCTCTGGTGACATCTGTGAGGGTAACAATTGCATGGCTCTGTTTAGCCCTGCTAAAGCAGGAGGCAACTCATAGCTGCTATGGACAGTCTGAAGCAGCCCCACATCCCCATATCTGGGAATAAAACAAAAGTGCACTCCTATTTCTATGTTTTTTAAAGAAAGCAAAATTCTCACTACATGGGACCTCCTCTTCAAAAACAATAACAAAAATCTGCATGTGTGAGGTGGTGGTGACATACCTTTAATCCCAGCACTGGGGAGGCAAATGTAATTGGATCTCTTTGAGTTCCAAGCCAGTCAAAAGAGTGAATTCTAGGTCCTTCTCCTCCTACTCTCTCCAAAACTCATAACAGTTATATAATTTATTAATTCTAAATACTCGAGCAAATTGTTAACTCTCCTTGTTCCCTTTTTAAAATTCAAGGAATTCATTTTTACAGTCCTAGTCCTGCAAGAGTGTCTGCAGATTATTTAACTAAGGGTACTTTTGACATTGTATACTTTAGCAAGATTTTAATTGAAGTGAAGGCTATTGATAGTGTCTTTTCTGATCTTAAGTGTTTTTGTTACTATAGAGAATTGACTTTTGGGAGTTCTGTCCAAGTCCAAGGGCAGCTGGTCAAAAGTCAGTCCAAGAGGCAAAATGTGGAACTGAAGGCAGACAAGATTGAGGTTATTGGAAACTGTGAAGCCAAGGTATGTTTACTGGTAATTTTAGGGGGCTGTTTAGGTTTAATTTAAAACATGAGTGGTCTATTTAAGTCTGTTGCGAGGATGGCACTTAGAGCGAGTTTCATTTGTGATTTCCCTGATCATTGAAACAGACCACACAGCCTAGTGTGAAGTAACGTTATAGGATTGCTTCTGTTCTGGGAGTCTAGAGTTCATTAGTCTGTGCATCTCTGGGGTACCTGTCCTTTCTGAAGTCTGTCTTCTAGACAGTGGCTTCTTGTTTTTGCTAGAACTGATTTTAAATATCTAATGGGCATAATTACTGTCCATTGGCTTCTGTTGCTTTTATGCTTTTGGCTGAGTGTTATATATTTATTTTAAACTTATATTATTCCTAATTCCAAATCCAGGACCCCTCCATGTACATGTGTGGTACCCCCTGCCTGCCCCTGCCCTCATGCTCAGAGTCAACCCAGACCCTGCCATGGGTAAATGCTACCCCTCCCCCAGCTGAGCGTTTACATGTTCAGACATGAGAGAATTCTGAATCTCTACTGATGGGACTATAGTTTACCTCTAATAAGTGTGATACCTGTTTCTATACAGCATAAAAACCAATATTTACCCAAGATCTGAAGTACAGAGGAGACCGGAAGCAGCGTGCTGCTGTTCTCCTGTTTTTTTTTTTTTTTTTTTTTTTTTCTGTTACCTTTCATTGAAACTTCAGGTTCTGTTTGAGAAGATTTTTTGTCTTGTTAGTTTTGTAATGTTTCAGGCTAGAGTGATAATTTCCTTTAAATTTTTTCCCAATCTTCAGTACTGTGCTAAATGAAAGAAAGCTGTTGCCTCTTCCTCTTGCTGTTAGATAATAATAATAAGTTGACAAACAATAATAAAGCAACCTTAATCAGTTATGCTTGTGGGCTTTCAAGACATTGGGAGAAATGCCAACTGTGTGTATGTATAGTGGTAGAAAGCCTTATTATGCCTGTAGTGTTTTGAGTTCACATGTCAAAGTGGATTATTTTGAATAGTTACATGCAAACCCCTTTAGTTGTAAGAAACTGACAGCTAATGGGTAGAAACTTGATAAGTAACAGGCAGGCCTCAGTGGCAGTAATTTAACTGCTAAGTAGTAAAGCTGGCTGTAACCCAGCATCTCCCTAATTCCACCCAACTGTTGTGGTTACCTGATAGAAGTAATTGGGTTACAATGCACTTTGTTAAGAAATGGGTGCTAGAGAGAGAGCTCCAAGGATAAAGAAGCTCCAGCTGGATGGCCTAAGTTTGATTCTTGGGACCTACATGGTTGAAAGAGAACAAACTCCAAGTTGTCCTCTGATCCACACACACACACACACACACACACACACACACGAATACACATACAAATACATGTAATTAACTTTTTTTTAAATAATAAAGAGGGAAAGCATCTTCCCAAAGCACTACTGTTTTTGCTTTCTTCTAAATCTTCCCCATATTTTTGGCAGGCATTCCCTATAAAGTATAAGGAGCGACACCCTCTGGAGTACCTGAGACAGTATCCTCACCTGAGGTGCAGAACTAATGCTCTGGGTTCTATATTGAGGGTCCGCAGTGAAGCCACAGCTGCTATTCATTCCTACTTTAAGGTAAGGCCTTCTGCTTCCCGTGTGTTCTTTCTAATGCAGAATTTGAATAATTGTAAGCCTGGAGCATTTTCCTGAAAGATCTCATTTGTTCTAAATACTCTATTCCATAAAAAATTAAATGTCACAGACATGGGTATGTGTCTTCTCCCCTTCCCCTTCTCTTTCCTTGTATGTGTTTCATAGCATTGTTGAGTAACTGACATAAAGAACTGTGCATACTGAATGCCTATGGTCTGATGAGTTTGGACATGACTATACACCCGAAGGCATCAGCACTGTGAAGGGATGTGTCTGTGACCCTGAAAGTTTGTATCCTCCCCTCTCCCCTCTCCCCTCTCTTCCTTCCCCTCTCCTTCCCTCTCCTCCCCTTGCCCTTTTCCCTTCTCCCCTCCCTCTTCCCTCCCCCTCCCCCCTCTCCTATCTCTCCCCTTTCCCTCTTTCTTTTTTCCCAAGGGCCTCTCCAATTGTAGCCAGCTAGACATCCTCAGCTACATATGCTACATGGAACCATGGGTCCCTCCATGCGTACTCTTTGGTTGGTGGTTTAGTGGGAGCTCTGGGGGAGCCAGTTAGTTGTGATTGTTGTTCTTCCTACAAGGTTGCAATCCCCTTCAGCTCCTTCATTCCTTCCCCTAACTCTTCCATTGGGGTCCCCATGCTCAGTCCAATGTTTGGCTGTGTGCATCCACATCTGTATTGGTCAGGCACTGGAAGACCCTCTCAGGGGACAGCTGTACAAGGCTCCTGTCAGAAACAGCTTCTTGGCATCAGCATTAGTGTCTGGGTTTGGTGTCTACAGATGGGATTGGTCCCTAGGAAGACGGTCTCTGAGTGGCCTTTCCTTCAGTCTTTGCTCTACTCTTTGTCCCTGCATTTCCTTTATACAGAAACAATTCTGGGTTAAAATTTTTGAGATGGGTGGGTGGCCCATCCCTATCTACTGGATATGGTCTCTACAGGTTCTATCCCCTTTGTTGGATATTTCAGCTAATGTCATCCTAGTTGGGTCCTGGGAACCTCTTGCTTCTCTGGCACCTGGGGCTTTCTAGTGGCTACCCCCGTTTCCCCATCCCCCTCTGCTATACACCTCTATTCAGTTTCCTGACCCCTCTGTACTTCTTCTCCCTGTCTCCTCCCACACCTCATTCTGCCCCCTTTTTCCCTTCCCCTCCTCTCTCCTTCCCAGGTTTCTCCCTCCCTTTACGTTCCATGAATATTTTGTTTCCCCTTCTAAGTAGTACTGAAGCATTCACACTTTGGTCTTCCTTCTTCTTGAGCTTCATATGGTCTGTGAGTTTTATTTATCATGGGTTTTCTGAGCTTTTAGACTAATAATCCACTTATCAGTGAGTACATACCATGTGTGAGTGTGTTCTTTTGTGACTGGGTTATCTCATTCAGGATGATATTCAAGTTCCATCCATTTGCGTTTGAATTTCATGAAGTCACTTGTTTTTAATAGCTGAGTATTACTCCATTGTGTAAATGTACCACATTTTCTGTATCCATTCCTCCATTGAGGGATATCTGGGTTGTTTCCAGCTTCTGGCTAATATAAATATGGTTGATATGAACATAGTGGTATATGTATCTTATTACTTATTGGGACATCTTCTGGGTATATACCCAGGAGTGGTATAGCCTAGTCCTCAGATAGAACTATTTCCAATTTTCTGAGGACTGCCAGACTTATTTCCATTGTAGTTGTACCAGCTTGCAATCCCACCAGCAATGGAGGAGTGTTCCTCTTTTTCCACATCCTCGCCAGCATCTACTGTCACCTGAGTTTTTGATCTTAGCCATTCTGACTGGTGTGAGGTGGAATCTCAGGATTGTTTTGATTTGCATTTCCCTGATGATTAAGGATGTTGAACATTTTTTTATGTGCTTCTCAGCCATTTGGTATTCCTCAGTTGAGACTTCTTTGTTTAGCTCTGTACCCCATTTTTAATATCTTTGAAGAAAGAAATCGAAGTTCTCAGAAAATGGAAAAATCTCCCATGCTCATGAATTGGTAGGATTAATATAGTGAACATGGCCATCTTACCAAAAGCAATCTATAGATTCAATGCAATCCCCATCAAAATTCCAACTCAATTCTTTTTTTTTTTTTTTTTTTTTTTTTTGGTTTTTCGAGACAGGGTTTCTCTGTAGAGCCCTGGCTGTCCTGGAACTCCCTCTGTAGACCAGGCTGGCCTCGAACTCAGAAATCTGCCTGCCTCTGCCTCCCAAGTGCTGGGATTAAAGGCGTGCGCCACCACGCCCAGCTCCCAACTCAATTCTTAACAGAGATAGAAAGAGCAATTTTCAAATTTATCTGGAATAACAAAAAACCCAGGATAGCGAAAACTATTCTCAACAATAAAAGAACCTCTGGAGAATCACCATCCCTGATCTCAAGCTGTACTACAGAGCAACAACGATTAAAAGAAAAAACAAACTGCATGGTATTGGTACAGAGACAGACAGGTAGATCAGTGGAATAGAATTGAAGACCCAGAAATAAACCCACATACCTATGGTCACCTGATCTTTGACAAAGAAGGCAAAACCATCCAGTGGAAAAAAGACAGCATATTCAACAAATGGTGCTGGTTCATGTGGCAGTCAGCATGTTAAGGAATGCAAATTGATCCATTCTTATCTCCTTGTACAAAGCTCAAGTCCAAATGGATCAAGGACCTCAACATAAAACCAGATACACTGAATCTTATAGAAGTAGGAAAGAGCCTTGAACATATTGGCACAGGGGAAATTTTTCTGAACAGAACACCAATGGCTCAGGCTCAAAGATCAATTATTGAGAAATGGGATCTCATAAAATTGAGAACCTCCTGAAAGGCAAAGGACACTGTCAATAGGACAAAACAACAACCCACAGATTGGGAAAACTTTTATATACCTTGAAGTGCTGAGAAGAAGGTATATTCTTCTGATTGAGGATGAAATGTTCTACAGACATTGTTATTCCCAAGCCGTGGGATTCCCAGAAGAACTCTTAAGAACTGCTGACCTGATGTACTGAAACAAAAGAGCCTGTTTATTTCAGTCAGACTAGGATTGCAAACCTTCCCACTGCACAGGATAGGCGTGCAACCCCACGTCTAGGGGCTTGCTGTTTTTATACAGGCATAAACGGATTCTCAGACTTCGAGATAAACAGGGTATGGGGGAAGTGACAAGGGAAGTTATCCTTCAAACCATGATATCATTTGTTCAGGCAGGGGGGCAGAATCCTGTAACTGGGAAGGGGTACTCTTCTGGGAAGTAACTTTATGGTCCTATCAGGAACTAGTGTAGCTTTTTTTTTTTTTTTTTTTTACAAACTGGCCACAGCTGTCTGAAAACACTTAATTGCCCTCCCCTCGTGGCCCAAACTTGAGGCACTTATTTCTTCAAGAATGTTTAGTCTTCGATTCTCCCAAGGACATGCACCACCTGTACTGGGAAGTGCTAGCTCCTGCAACAGTGGGCTCAGGAATGTTATGAGATGTCTATTCTTAAGCAGGCATCTGTCACTCCCAGGGGGGTTCGAGGGGGAGTTTGTTAGGGAGTGCTACCATAAAAACAGGGATAGCAATATTTCGGTGCCAGATTGGGCCCTCTCTGAAAAGCTGGGGATGGGAGGGGGAGTTCTGTGAGAAAGCGCAGAGGCAGACTGCCTGCACCCCTTCAGATATATCTGTTAAATCCATTTGGTTTATAACTTCTGTTAGTTTCACTGTGTCTCTGTTTAGTTTCTGTTTCCATAATTTGTTCACTGATGAGAGTGGGGTGTTGTATGAGGTTCAGTGTGTGCTTTGAGCTTTAGTAATGTTTCTTTTTTTTTTTTTTTTTTTAAGATTTATTTATTTATTATTTGTAAGTACACTGTAGCTGTCCTCAGATACTCCAGAAGAGGGCATCAGATTTCATTACAGATGGTTGTGAGCCACCATGTGGTTGCTGGGATTTTTTGAACTCTGGACCTTCGGAAGAGCGGTCGGCGCTCTTAACCACTGAGCCATCTCACCAGCCCCAGTAATGTTTCTTTTACAAATATGGGTACTCTTGCATTTGTGCCATAGATGTTCAGAATTGAGAGTTCATTTTGGCAGGTTTTTCTTTTGATAAGTATGAAGTGTCCTTACTCATCTTTTTTGAAAACTTTTAGTTGAAAGTCAATTTTATTCAATATTAGAATGGCTACTCCAGCATATTTCTTGGGACCATTTGCTTGAAAATATTTTTTCCAGCCCTTTACTTTGAGGTAGTGTCTGTCTTTGTCACTGAGTTGTGTTTCCTGTATGCAGCAAAATGCTGGGTCCTGTTTATGTATCCAGTCTGTTTTTCTGTCTTTTTATTGGGGAATGGAGTCCATTGATGTTCAAGATATCAAGGACCAGTGACTGTTGTCTCCTGTTACTTTCGTTGTTAGAGGTAGAATTATGTTTGTGTGGCTCTCTTCTTTTGGGTTTGTTGTGAGATTAATTTCTTGCTTTTTCTTAGGTATAGTTTCCCTCCTTGTGTTGGAATTTTGTAGGGCTGGATTTGTGGTAAGATACTATTTAAATTTGGTTTTGTCATGGAATATCTATGGTTTCTCCATCTATGGTAATTGAAAATTTTGCTGGGTATAGTAGTCTGGGCTAGCATTTTTGTTCTCTTAGGGTCTGTATGACATCTGCCCAGGATCTTATGGCTTTTAGAGTTTCTGGCGATGTCTGGTGTAATTCTGATGGGTCTGCCTTTATATGTTACTTGACCTTTTTCCCTCACCACTTTTAATACTCTCTCTTTATTCTGTGCATTTGGTGTTTTGATTATTATGTGATGAGAGGAATTTCTTTTCTGGTCCAATCTATTTCTTGTATTCATGGGCATCTCTTTTTTTAGGTTAGGGATGTTTTCTTCTATAATTATGTTGTAGATGTTTGTTTGCCCTTTGAGTTAGGGATCTTCTCTCTCTTTTATACCTATTCTTATGTTTGGTCTTTTCTTTGTGTCCAGGATTTCCTGGATGTTTTGCATTAGGAGCTTTTTGCATTTTATATTTTCTTTGACTGTTGTGTCAATGTTTTCCATGCTATCTTCTGCACCTGAGATTCTCTCTTCTATCTCTTGTATTCTGTTGGTGATGCTTGAATCTATGATTCCTGAAAATTCCTAGGTTTTCCATCTCCAGGGTTGTCTCCCTTTGTGGTTTCTTTATTGTTTCTATTTCCATTTTTAGATCCTAGATTGTTTTGTTCACTTCCTTCACCCGTTTGGTTGTGTTTTCCTGTATTTCTTTAAGGGATTTCTGTGTTTCCTCTTTAAGGGCTTCTAGCTGTTTACCTGTGTTCCTCCTGTATTTCCTTCAGGGAGCTGTTTATGTCCTTAAAGTCCTCTATCATCATCATAAAATGGGATTTTTAGATTAGAACCTTGCTTTTCTGGTGTGTTGGGATATCCAGGGCTTGCTGTGGTGGGAGAACTGGCTTCTGATGATACTAAATAGCATTGGTTACTGTTGCTTATGTTCTTGAGCTTGTCTTTCGCCATCTGTTTATCTCTGATGTTAACTGGCTTTGCTGTCTCTGACTGAATCCTGTCCTTCCTGTGAGCCTATGAGCCTGGGTGTGTCAGAGCTCCTGGGGGTCAAGCTGTCTCTGGGTGTGTTTGGGGTCTGGAGGGCTGTAGCACAGGGTCCACTCCTGGGCACAGATGTAAATCGAAAGTGTGCAGATGCAAACTGGAAGCTTTTCAAATACAGAACACAGGCCTAGTTTAAAAATTATGAACTTATATATGTTTAATGCCTCACTTATAAGTTAGTTTTGATTAATTTGTTTCCTTTTTCCTCTTTGTATACCTTTTGATTTTCAGTTGGTACTAGATGATGTGGATTTTACCTTGTGAGTACAGGGTATTTATAAAGGTTCTCAATTTGTGTTCTGCTATATCATTAAGTTACTTGAAAACTGTTCAGTACTTTCAGTTTATCATGTCTAAAAGAGGGCTCAGTGTACTACTGATTATTTGTTATGGTCTAGGCCTCAATCTTCCAAGGCTGTGACCCTTTAATACAGTTCCTCATGTTGTGGTGACCCCATCATAAAATTATTTTTGTTTCTACTTCATAACTGTAATTTTGCTACTGTTGTGAATCATAATGCAAACATCTGTGTTTTTTGTGAAAGGGTCATTTGACTCCCAAAGTGGTTGCCCCACACTGATAGAGGCAAGCCTTCCTGATTATTCTATCTGGCTGTGTGAGCATCCAGCCAACAAGCAAATACTGGTCCCAGTCTCCGCCAATCTCTATTTTTTCTGTTCACAGCTTTGCATAGTTTCTTCTGTTCTTGTACTGATCAGTTCTGTACCTGACACACCTGGGCAGCACTCTGGCCACCTGGTTCTCACCTGTCTCATAGTCTGGCCTAGGAACTGTAGCCATTTTGTTTCTCCAGACTCTTGACAGTTCCTCCTCAGCTTAGGGAGTCTTCTGTGGCCCACCTCACTTCCTCCTTTCTGAGCTGTGTCTGGAAGGTCTCATTATCGTAAGCCTTGTTTCTTTCTTACAATGCACAGATCACTTGCTGCCTTTGTTGTCTGATGTCTAGTATCTTGAAAATCATTGTTTCAGGATGGGGGAGGGACTCTGGGGGGGGATAGGGGCAGCATTTGGGATATAAATAAGTGGATTAAATCAATCAATCAATCAATCAATAAGAAAATCATTGTTTCATATGTTTTGCCTCCTGTTTTTATCCTATGCTTTGTGCGTGTTCAGATAAGAGGGTGAATCCAGTCTCCCACTTTGGTCATATTTGTGGGAGGACAGTGGGGAGCCAGCAGATGAAGCCTGTGCTATTTCCCTGTGTTAACCCCTTCAGACTCTGGGGCCATCTGAATGCATGGAGTTTAGTCTTGTTCTGCCTCACCAGGACACTTCACGCTTCTTGGAAAGGTCCACTAGAGCTCATTTCTGGAAGACTGCCAAAGAGCATCATAGCTTTAAGGCATGTAGTTTTGATTAAACAGAGGAAAATAAATTATAAGTATGCAATTTTATCCCATTATACTTTAAAAGGGCCTATTTACATGTCATCTCATAAATTTATTTATTCACTTTTTATATGGCTTTTAGTAGTACTTGACCCAGACAAATATAAAATCTCTCTAGAGCTAAAAAGAAAGGGTGGCGGCAGCAGTGGTGTGTGTGTGTGTGTGTGTGTGTGTGTGTGTGTGTGTGTGTGTGTCAGACTTTCAATAACTGAGAAGAGACCTGCTTTAAAACAATTTTATATAGTTTTGGCCACTAGATGGTGCTATAGGCAATCCATAGATCCACTGACAAGTAAACTTTACCTACTTTTGTATATTTCTTTATTATTTTGAGCTTTTATAAATATGAAAATAATTTAAAATTTAGAGCAAACTATAAAATCTGACTTAAGAAAAATAGTTAAATGGTTGGAAGTAATTTTAGCAATTTTTTTTGTTTGTTTTGTTTTTGTTTTTGTTTTTTTATTTTTTTGAGACAGGGTTTCTCTGTATAGCCCTGGCTGTCCTGGAACTCACTTTGTAGACCAGGCTGCCCTTGAACTCAGAAATCCTCCTGCTTCTACCTTCCAAGTGCTGGGATTAAAGGCGTGCGCCACCATGCCCGGCTTTTAATTTTAGCATTGTTAATAGTTATAAAGTCAAGACACTTAAATGCTGTAAATATACCTTTTAGTTTTTTAAAAAATATATTTGATGTGAATGTGTGTTTTGCTTGTATGTATGTGTGTGCAGCACATGCATTCTAAGGCCTGTGAATGCCAGGCTTGAGGTCCCCAGGAACCAAAGTGAAGAAAGAGATGATCGTGAGCACCATGTGGGTGTGGTGACTCGAACCCAGGTCCTCTGGAAGAACAGGCATGCTCTTAGCGCTGGCTAAACCATCTCTCCAGCCTTTCACTTTAAAGTTTTAAATTATATTAAAAACATATAATCCTAATGTTTCATTTTGTGGTGTCTGTTTGTGTACGTGACACTTTGAATTGTATATTTTCAAGAAGTCACTAGAGCCAGAGTGTGTTGGTTCATGGCTATAATCTCAAGTACTCAGGACACTGAGGCAGGCTTGCCAGGAGTTGTGGTTAGTAATTACCACTTCAACCAGGGCTGCATAGTAAGCTTATGTCTCAGAAACCCACAGAAAGGCCATTGTTGTACTTATTAATATTGGTTACATATTACCTAGTATTTGATATTGTTTCTTTGATTTATTAGTGTAAGCTTATAAAAAGATGTTAAAATTTCATAAATTCCAGACCTATCAAATTTGTTAATATAGTAAAAACTGGGGATTTGAATCGTATTCTAAGCCAGGATTCTGTAACTGTCTAAGTCATTTTTTGGTTTGAATATCAAAAATGATTTTGTGCAGACCGGGGCTGTGGTCCTGCTGCCCTTGTTCTGGGCAGGCCTCAGTCACTCAGTGGAGGCCGACAGCAGAGCATCCCACGTCCCCCTGAGGCTCGCTTTGCATTAGATCCCGCCTTTCTCTCCCACCTTCTCTTCCTCAGGCTTTGCTTGTGCTGCTTGCAGTGCCCTGCCTTTGGATGTTCCCCTTTATAGCTTTGGTAATGCTGTGGACTTTGGTGAGCTTTGCTGGCAACATTAAAACTTGCAAACTGATGGCCCCCTGGAGCAGCTCGACGCCCGTGCCCCTTCTGTTGGCTCCGTGTTGTTCACCTCGCGTCTGCTGCGGCTTCACATGGCGGCTCCCCAGCGCTGGTGCTGGCAACCGTTTCTTCTCCCACCCCGTTTCCTTTGGATTTTTCACTTCCTTTCTTTGTTTACTGTGCTTGTGCTCAGAGGTGCCTGCACTCACATGGAATAAATGATTCATGTCCATAATTCTTGGCTCATAAGAAATACAATTTTTATGTAATAATCTTATTGATTGTATTTCATTGATCCTTTCTAGTGTGCTGTGTGCGGCACCTTTAAGCATGCTGCTTTCAGGTTAAGTGCATATTTGAATAATTTCTGGAAGCCGTAATTTATATCTTGAATGTTTAACCAGTCCATATCTATGTAAGTTGTTGGTTAAATAATTTCTTTTGTGGTCAGAACTCTTGAATTCCAAGAGGGTCATACTTGGAAGGTCTTCCTCTGATTATGCCTAAAGATGTTTTACGTTTTACTCGTGATAGGCAGAACCTGGCAGGGATGCAAATGCATTAATTTATTGTATTGATTTCAAGGCTGAAATTCTGCATTAAATAGATAGCATTCTGCCTGTATACTGTAAAGTCTCTTTTAGCTATCTGCACTTCCATCCTGCCACATCCATTCTGGATGTAACCTTTTGCCTACATGCATAGTCAGAATGAGAGAAGCATAACCTTGAAGGTGATGGGTTATTTCAATCCTGCTAGCAACAGCATTTGTGGTTCACTAATGGAAATAGTCGCAGACTTTTGATCGGAAGGACTGCAATTGGGCGCCTCTGTGATGGATGGGCTTGCTCCTCTCACAATGTTCTATAGGCAGAGGAAGTACGCTCACTGCCTGCGTCATGTGCAGTATGCATTTTACCATCGATTCAGTGACAGAGACTTGTTAGATCCTTCCTCCCTTTCCCTATTTTCCTTAGTCCCTGTTTATCAGCCATTATCTTCTCCTTGATGGTTCCTTGCTGCTGAGGCTTCATTTCATGATAACTTCATATTGTTCACTCGGCATTCTGTTAGCAGTATGGGCAATGCCATTCCACAATCGCCTTGGGTGGAAGTGTGTTCCTTAGATCATCTTCATTATGTCAGGAGTGAGCAGGAGAAATAGCATGAGAGAGAGAGAGAGAGAGAGAGAGCGAGAGAGAGAGAGAGCGCTAAAGAGCCTGTGCTCTATCCCTGGCCTACCTACTGACTAGTTGCCTAACTTGGAAATTCAGGAGATCTCTCTAGAATAGGGATTGTTTATTTTTGAAGTTAAGTAGTTAGACAAGTCTGTTATCTAAGTCTGTTATATATTTGAATTTTTTGTATTAAAAAAAAAGCATAATTAAGCATTCAACTCTCCAAGTATGATAATGAATGCATATAATCCCAGCACAAGAGGTTCAAGGAGGATCAAGAATTCAAGGCCAACCTGTCCTATTCCATAGCAAACCCCTCTCAAACGCCCATAAACAAAAAACCCCACTTGCCTCATCTTTGAACCGTGTTGTATTTGGAGAGTTGTGGAGAGCTGCATGACGGCAGGGTGTTGGTGCTGTTTTAATAGTAAAACGCAGCATTGGGTCTGGGGTTCTTTCACATACAGATGTATGATGTACTGAAGAGCTCTCCTTCTCTTCCAGGACAGTGGCTTTGTGCACATTCATACCCCAGTGCTCACATCCAACGACTGTGAAGGGGCCGGAGAGCTTTTCCAAGTGGAGGTAAGCTATATTCCCCTCTTACTGCTGCTTAATATTTTTCTTTAAGGATTTACTTTAAATTTAATAATGGTTATGTGGACTGAAGATCATGACTAGCACCTGAAGCTGTCAGCAGTAATCCTTGAACAACATTCCCACGGCGCCAATCTGTTATCCCACTGGAGCTAGAAGGGATGAATTTTTAACTTAGCATTCTGTTTGCTTTTTCATGGAGTGTATATGTCAATGAAATCAGAAAGGGAGGAATATTTAGAGTCAGGAAAGGAACCAGGGAGGCAGGGCAGGAGAATGACAGGAAGAAGAAGGTTGTAAATAAGAACAAAACATTACAATATATGCATATCTATAAAATGTTACAATGAAGCCCATTTCTTTGTATGCCAAGCCCCCCCCCCAAAGTAGAGTAAAAATCAAAGTAGATGAAAAAAATAAAAAAAGAGTATAAAAGTATGCACATAAAGATTTTTCCAAAATTGTAAAAGAATAGATTTTTTTTTCATAAGAAATGATTCACCTCCAAAATAGGGTTGTTTTTTTTTTTTTTCTGTTTAACTTTATTTTAGTTTTGAGCACATTTTCCCAACATGTCTCCCACCCTCTCCTCGGTTCACTTTGTTTCCTACACAGTTTTGCTTCTGCTTTCAGGTCATATATACATATGCGTTTTATGTACTAATATAAAATCTAGAAATCAGCAATGAGATAAAATGTGATATTTGTCTAAGGTAGACTTAATGTCATAGCCCTGCCTGCATCCATTTTTCTGCAGATAACATCTTTGTTCTTTATGACTGAAAAAAAAATTCCATTGTGTAGGCAGGGAAATTAGCTCCTTTGGTAGAATACTTGGGTTCAAATCCTACTATCTCATGAACAAGGTGTGGCATGTAAATACCTAGGAGTCATGTAGGAGATTCAGTTTTGGAGTTTGTGAGGAACCTTTTAAGGGATGTCCATAGACTGGACTAGTCGCAGTGTATGAACATTCTCTTTGTCCTTGACAGCACTTGTTGTTGCTTAGTGACTGACATTCTGGGTACGGGGAGATGGAATTTCAATGGAGTTTTATTTTGTATTACTGTGCTAGTGAAGATGAACCTCTTTTTCCTTTCATATGCTTATTGGCCATTTTTTTATTCCTCTTGTTTATCTCCTTAGACTATTTATCAGTTGGTATGGGGGTTTGAATGAGAATGACTCCCCCTAGGAGTCAGAGCTTTGAATACTTGGTTACCAGGTAGTGGCACTATTTGAAAGAATTAGGAGATGTGGCCTCGTTAGAGGAAGTGTCTCTAAAAATGGGCTTTGAGGTTTCAAGGGTCCAAATCAGAGCCAATGTCTCTCTTCCGGCCACTGGATGTAGAGCTCTCAGGAACTCCTCAGCACCTGTGTGCCACCGTGCTCCCCACCATGAAGATGATGGGCTAAACCTCTGAAACCATATGCAAGCCCTAGTTAAATACTTTCCTTTAAAAGAGTTGCTGTGGTCAAGGTGTCTCTTCACAGCAACAGATCACTAATTGAGTTCTTTGATTCTAGTTACTTGGGTTTTTGTTTGTTTGTTTTTGGTCTTTGTAGTCTAAGTATTAATCTTCTATTGAATGCAAAGATTTTTCTCATTTCAAGGCAGTATCTTCGCTCAGTGGTTTCTCTGTCTCTACCAACGCTTTCTAATTCATTAGCTCTCACTAGTCAGTTGTTGGCATTATTTCCTGAGGGTCTAGAAAGTCCTTACCTATGCCTGTATCTTGAAGTGTCTTCCTTACTTTTCTTCTTATAGTTTTATCCTGGCTCCTTGAGGGCAGGTCAGACAAGAGGAGAGAGGTCCCGGTCCCCACCAGGGTCTCTCTGGGACTGAGCAGGATGGCGAGTGTCAACGGCCCAAAAGAAACAGGCTCTGGTTTTTCCTCAAGGCCCAAACCAGGACCAAATTGGGGCCCAACCATTTTAGACTTTAGGTCTCTCATTAAGGTCTCCTGTCCATTTGGAGAAGATTTTTATATGGGATATTTGATGGAGATTTAGGTTCATTTTTCTGCATGTGGCTATCCAGTGTTCCTGATAGCATATGTCAGAGAGACTGCATTTTCTCCAGTGTATAATTTTGTTTGTCATAATTGTTAAAACTCAAATAGTGGTGGTTGTGCAGGTTTACAGCTGAGTCCATTGATCTGTGTGTCTATTTTGTGCCAGTTCCATGCCAGTTTTATTAGTTAATACTATGGCTCTAAAGCATAGCTTGAAATCAAGTGAGTGACACCTTTAGCGCCATTCATATGTGTGGAAGTCTATAGTGTGTGGTCATGTCTGTGTGGTCATATTCACATAAGCATGCAGCTTCATGTGTCTGCATGTGGAGGCCAGAGGCCAACATGAGATGTCTTCCTCTGTTTCTTTCTACCTAATCTTCAGACAGGGTCTCTCACTAACCCTGCAGCTCCTCAGTTGACTAGGATTCAGGCTGGCCAGTGAGTTTCAGGAATCCACCTGCTTATCACCCCCTCCCAGGGCTGAGGTTACCTACATGTACTGCTGTCCCTAGCTTTATGTAGGTGCTAGATACTCACATCCTCATACCTGCACATCAGGCACGTCAGTAACTGAGCTATTGTCTCCGTCCCCAGTATTCTCTCTGCTCGGGGTTCCTTGGTCATCTGGCATCTTTTGTGCTTTCATGTGAATCTCAAAGGAGTTTTATCTATTTCAGTAAAGAATGGCATTGGGATTTTTAAGAGATTTCATTGCCTCTATAGATTGGTTTTGGTAGAATGGCCATTTTTGCAATATTACTTCTTCCAATCAATGAATGTGGGATGCCTTTCTACCTTCTGGTATCTTTTTAATATTTTTTTTCTTCTTCAGTGAGTGAGTTTTCATTTTTAGTCTTTCATTTCCTAAGGTTTATTCCGAGGGCTTTTGTTTGTTTTTAATTGTAAGACAGTTGTGAATATGATTGTTCCCTTGATTTAGTTTTCAGTTTGTCACTAGTATATAGGGGACTTCCAGGTTTTGTATGTTATTTTTGTAGCCTGCCACCTTCCCACTGAGCACTTACTACTTAGCTGAAAGTGCTAAGAGTCTTCTTTAGGACCTTTGTGGTGGTTAAAAAGAGACGTGTGCCCCGTAGGCTTAGGCATTTGCACACTTGCATACAGTTGGCAGTGCTATCCTGAGCAGTCTGGGAGGTGTGGCCTTGCTGGAGGAGGGGAGTCACTGGAGGCAGGGGCAGGCCTCCCAGTTTAGGGCCCTCCTTTTCTCTGTGCTTGTGGTGAAAACTGATCTCTCACTTCCCTGCTTCTGCTGCAGTGCCTGCCACATGCTGCCATGCTTCCCACCTGTCTTAGTCAGGGTTTCTATTCCTGCACAAACATCATGACCAAGAGGCAAGTTGGGGAGGAAAGGGTTTATTCAGCTTACACTTTCACATTGCTGTTCATCACCAAAGGAAGTCAGGACTGGAACTCAAGCAGGTCAGAAAGCAAGAGCTGATGCAGAGGCCATGGAGGGATGTTCCTTACTGGCTTGCTTCCCCTGGCTTGCTCAGCCTGCTCTCTTATAAAACCAAGACTGCCAGCCCAGAGATGGTCCCACCCACAAGGGGACCTCCCCCCTTGATCACTAATTGAGAAAATACCCCACAGCTAGATCTCATGGAGGCACTTCCTCAACTGAAGCTCCTTTCTCTGTGATAACCCAGCTGTGTCAAGTTGACACAAAACTAGCCAGTACCCCACCGTAATGGATTTCGATCCCTCTGGAGTCAGATGCTAAAATAAGCCCTTCCTCCCGTTAGTCACTTTTATCATGTTCTTTCATCACAGCAACCGAGAAGTAACTGAAGTATAGAGTCATATCATCTGCAAACAAGGATATTTTGTCCTCTTTCTGTCTGTATTTTCTCTGGCTTTTTATTTTCCTCTTGTCTTATTCTAGTTAAGATGCAAAGACTTTTAGTTTAATTATTTTTGAAAGATTTATTTTTATCTAACATGTATGAGTGTTGCCTACGTGTGTACCTCCTGCCTCCCTGATACCTGTGGAAGCCAAGCCAGAGCTCCAATACCCTGGTACTGGACTTACAGATAGGTGTGAGCTTACGTGTGTGTGTGTGTGTGTGTGTGTGTGTGTGTGTGTGTGTGTGTGCTATCTATCAACTAAGGCTGCCTGCTCTGCAAGAGCAATGAGCACATTAACCACTAACTCTCTCCAGCCCCAGTTCTCCTCTGAGTTCTTAGCCAGACACTGTTAAGCCTGTCCATACTGCAGGTTAAAATAAACAAAAATCCAAGACAACAAATAAAACCCATATATCAGAGCAGGCCATGCTTGATGCTTGTAATTACAGTCATGTAATTCCAATCCTCAGATAAAAACGGGAAATTGTGCATCTCAGGGCAGCACAAGACTGTGCTGTAAAGTAAAGTAAAGTGCTCAGCCAGTCTTTCTTACGGGTGAGCTTTTGAAAGCCACTCATTTGCCAGCTTTACTGTCCAGATCATTATTTAGTTGTAGACCAGTAGAACAGAGAGCCATGTTGTTGAATCATACTTTTGTGTTTCTGTTGTTTATTTATGGGCTTTTTTTTTTTAATCCTAAAAGATGTGTTTCTGTCCGCTGATAAAATTTACTTTTAGCCTTGGTACTGTCTGTCTCCTGGTCACAATGCTTTCTCTTAATGCTATAAAGCAAAGTATTCACTGTAAGAAGTTATCTTGACCTATTGAAGCCATTATTAAGAATAAGAATCAAATGTTGTCCTTCATACAAAAGTTGAGGAAATCTTGATGATAATCAGCTTTTTGGAAAAAGAAAATAAAAATTACTTGAGAGCCAAAGGAGGTATAGTGTTCCTGTAATACTAGTACTTAAGGAATAAAGAAAAAGAAACAAGCCTTGCTGAACATTTGAAGTGGAAGTGATAGCATCTGTATGTAGGCACTCAAAGAGCAACAAATAAAATTCGGCAGCATTCCTAAAACTTCTTCCAGTTGTTCTTCTCCTTTCTTCTTAGTATTCTGAATGTGAGCCGAAGAAAAATTAGCTACCGTAAATACACATCATAATTCCTTAATCTAAACTACTTAATAGCTAAAAGGGATGAGGATTCAAGTTGTTACAAATAAAAAAGGGAATTTTTAAAGGAACTCAATCAAGTTAAAAACTGTCTTTCTTGAACCTTCTTTTTTTTTTCTTTCTTGAACCTTAATGATAAATTTGGAGATAACTGATTTGCTCCCAAAGAAATCTCTCAAGCAGATCTGATAGATTACATCATCTGTCTTCTGACCTCTATCTACATCATGCAGGAAGGCAAGTTACCGGATGAGTATGACTAAGAGGAGGGAAATATATTTCTGAAGCCAAACAAAGGAGAAGTGTTCTTTGCTCGTGTATATTATTTCAGGATCACACATGGGAATTTTACATGGTGGAAATAGACTCAGGTTGTTCCAAATGCCATAGAGATGTGCTCTGGAGTGATGCTGTACCTACAGTTACATAGGCCAGACCTCAGCAGTCTGTAGTGCCTGTGCTGCGTATAACTTGCCTTCTCTTTACCTACAGAAGTTCACTACTAGGATGTAACCTGCAAGCCCTCTATTTGTTTGGAAGAAGAGCTTACCAGGGTCACTTTCCTTCACCCTGTCCTTCAGGATTCATTGTTAATCTCCTCCTAGCTGCTTGTTCAGGCTTAGGGGTACAAATCTTGGCATGTACTTTTAAAAAGGAGTGGATTTTGGTATTTAAATGTTTACTTTTTTTAATGGGGCTCCTCTCAGCCTTCATCCCTAAGCATTTAAAGATAACAATACATAGCATGCAGCAGTTTGAGGGCAGCATTTAATCACCTTGGAAAATCAAAGTAAGAATATGTATTTGTAGTACTCATTGAGAAGTGAGCGCATTCCCTGTTTCAGTTTTGTTCTTTCTGGCATCTCTAGTTCCTTTATGAAGACTTGGATAGTTGTTAAGATTAGGGACTATTACATACACATGTAAGATGATTTCAGGGCTTTTATTTGTCATTCAGCACACATTTGATACCATCTGAGTTCAAGATGCTGTGTTAAATATTGCACAGGATATGATGCTGTAGTTGAGGCTCTGGTCTATAAACTGGTAAGTTAGGACGTGATAAAGGACGGATCTTGCATCCTATCATCCTTGATATCTATCGTACACTGTCTGAATCTCTTCCCTGATTGGTCACAGTGACTTCCTAGCTGAATTCAAAACTGTGTTTCCCTCATTAAGCTTCCACCTTTCTTACTCTCCTCTCTAGCCCTCCTTCTCTCTCCCTTCCCTCCCTCCACGTGGCTCTACCTTCTCTCTTTTTCCCTGACTTTCTACAATAAAGCTCTAAAACCATAAAAATAAAACAAAACAAAACAAAAAAAACCAATGTTTCATCTTCACAATTCTGGAGTACTTGTGGGTGGACCCCAGTTTAGGATGGATCAGTTTGGGATTTTTTTTTTTTTTTTTTTTTTTTTTTTTTGTTTTTTTGAGACAGGGTTTCTCTTTATAGCCCTGGCTGTCCTGGAGCTCACTTTGTAGATCAGGCTGGCCTCGAACTCAGAAATCCGCCTGCCTCTGCCTCCCGAGTGCTGGGATTAAAGGCATGCGCCACCACGCCTGGCCAGTTTGGGATTTTTAAAGCTGCAAAAAGTGATAAGCACTCAGCAGTAACAAACAGAACTTTGGTCTTGCTGCGCTAAAGCCTAAAGCCCTAAACATGCTAAACACTCTACCACTGAACCCTCAGCCTAGAAACCATATTCTGAAATTTAATCTTCTTTTAGGTTAATAATATGTGGTAGGAATATTTTTTCTTGATTTTGGGCAGTAGCAGCAAGTCACAAGTATCAGTCAGCTCTATGATCCTTGGCACACCAACTCTACAGTGTGGTATGTTGCTATGTCATAATATTCAATGGGGTAGATAGATTAAATGTATTTTTTTTCAATATTTAATACTTCCAGTTGATCAGGGATTTATCAGGATGCAATCCCAATGTAAGTCTGGAAACAAGTGGTTTATTTCTGAGAAGATAAAAGAGATGGCATGAATTAGAGGCTATGGGCAGAGAATGAGGTGAAACTATATGTACAGTTGAGATGCACTATTACCAATTATAGGTGATAGGGAATCGCAGGCAAAATTAGGTCAATGATGATTAAGTAGATAGAAAAAGCATGAGGGCCTGAAGAGATGGCTCATCAGTTAAGAGCCCTTAGTCATCTTGGAGAAGACCCAGGTTCAGTGCTAGTACCCACATGGTAGCTCACAACTGCCTATAACTCCAGCTTCAACTTCTGGCCTTTGGTGGGGTTGTCTGCCTGTTTGTGGTATACATATTCTTCTCACACACATACACATAATTGAAAAATAAACAAATTTTAAAGGTCTTAAGCGAACATGTGAATTGACTGTGCTTCAGAGAAAGTGTTCCAGGGAAAGAAGACTTAGAGAATTGAATGGGGGGGGGGGATT
This sequence comes from Mus minutoides, assembly GCA_902729485.2. Classification (NCBI taxonomy): domain Eukaryota; kingdom Metazoa; phylum Chordata; class Mammalia; order Rodentia; family Muridae; genus Mus; species Mus minutoides. The sequence continues at coordinate 442,116 of LR749667.1, read as the reverse complement.
TCATTAGGCTCCCAGTGAACACATGGAAAGCTGCCTGTTGATGGATTATAGAGGATAAAGATGGATGGCTTCAGGAATGAGGAGTACAGGAGTTTTATTGTATGGCTATTTTAAAAAATGTTTTGTTGTGACTGGGAAGGTAGCTCAGTTGAGAGGATTCTTGTTCAGCATACACAAAGCCTGGGCTCAGTTCGGCTGGATGTAGAAGGACCAGAGTTAAAGTCATCCTCACTGTATTCTGAGGACAGCCTGAGGGGCATGAGATGAGACCCTGTCTGTAAAACAATGTGAAAGCACTTTTTGAGATATGTTTCATGTACCATTACATTTACTCCCTTAAAAATACAGTTCCATTGTTTGTTTGTAATGTGCTGGGTGAGTTCCATTGCTTTAGTGTGTTAGGCGAACCCAGAACTCACTAGCAGCCATTCCCCACTCCTGTTTGTAACTCCCACTGATCTACTTTACATAGATTTGTGTCTCCTGGAATATTTCATTTGTTGTAGTGTTTGAGGTTCATCCATGCTGTGGTGTGGATCAGTACTCCTGTGTTTATATCCAGTCTGTATTCTAGTGTGTGGGTGCCCACATGATGTGTATCCATCCATCAACTGATGAACAATTGTGTTGTTTTCTACTTTGGGGATAAATATGAATATGAATACTAAGAAAAGGTTAGTGTATTTTTTCTTGGTCCGGATGGACATTTCATATCTAATAAAAGCCCCCAGGAAATTCAGTTCTCTAAGATCTGATAACTTTCCAACCTTTCAAAACCTGTCACTGTATTTTCCAAGGTGGCTGTACAATTATTATATTGCCACCAGCACTGTTAACGGGGCTCCACTTACCTACATGTGTTATTTTCAGTCTCTTTGATTATAGTTCTCCTGGTGTGTGGTATGGTTTCTTGTTGGGGCTTTAATTCCATTGTCTTAATTACTAAAGAGGGAGAGTGTCTTTTCCCACATGTATTAAAAATGTGTATATCTAAGCCCCTTGACCTTTTTGGAATTGTGTTGTTTGTTCTTTTGTTGGAGGAGTTCTTTTACATAGTCTAGACATATGAGATTGTTTACCGCCATCACTCCCCATTACTTCTGCCCAGTACTTTGAAGCCTGTGTGCTCTCAGGAGCACAGCCTTGATCATGTCCACATTACACAGACTGTGCACTTACTAACTTGGGCAGTTTTTCTTTGGTTGTCTCTTCCCCTGACCACAGGCTCATTGCTTTATAATTTTCAACAAAGTTATGAGCCAGAAATTGCATCATAAAATGATTCGATCAAATACAAGCTCCTGTGTGGGGACCATTCAAAGCATGCACATTTGTTCCGACTTCAGAAGAACTGTTCTCAGCCAGCTTTCTCTGTTTCTTCCCAGCACACTAATAGATCTACAGGTTAGCCTGTCCTCAGTGGGTCTACCAGTCTCCCTTTGCCTGTTGCTGCACCATTGATGCAGTCACAGCCCTTCTGGAGAGCACTCTTCCATGTGACCTTTCCCATAGACTGTTGCAAATCATGACCTTTAGTACAGATTTGGACTAATGCTCCATGCCCCGTGTCTCTGCAGAGACAAGATCTTGGAGCCAGGGTTCTAGTGCTCCAGGCAGACGCACTGGTGACTCTGAAGAACTTCCTTGTTTAGAAACTGAGTACTGGGGGGACAGCAGCTCCAGGTGTCCTGGGTGTGCCTCACACGGCCGGGAGCCTTCCACGTGGGTGGGTCCTGCGGGGCGAACAGAGGCATGCGGTTCGGCTGTATCAGTCTAGGGCAGTGCCTCTCAACCTGTGAGTCTGGACCCCTTTGTGGTTTGCATCTCAAATATCCTGCATATCATATAGTTATACTATGCATTATAACAGTACCAAAATTATAGTTATAACAAAATTATTTTATGGGTGTGGGGTCACCACAATATGAAGAACTATATTAAAGGGTCTCAATGTTGGGAAGGTTGAGAACCACTGGTCCAGGTAGAATTTCTGTCATACTAAGCTGTAAGGAAGGGTAAAACAGGACTGACCTCTAACGCAAGCACTATAGGCTTCTTCATCCATACTAATTTTTGCTAGATTGTTCTAACTAGATCTTTCTTTGTTTGCTGTGCATTCTTGGAACTGTTTCTAGTGACCTTAATGGTTGTTTTCTTTTGTCTTTTCTTGTGTCAGTTTCACTGAGGAATAGGTTTGAATACCATCTCATAGTCATACAAAAAATAAGGGAAAGAAAAAGGCTATTCACTTTCCCCCTATATATTGACCTCAGTTTTCTCACTTACAGGGTGTGAATGATGTCATAGTTAGAAGTTATAAGAATTAACTGAATGGCACACAGGAAAACTTAATCAAAAAGTACCATAGATATGCTGACGACAGCATTTTCCTTTCCCAACTGTTATACTTTCTAAAATAAAAAGATGTAACTTTAATTTTTTCAAGCCTTATTTTTAATGATGGTTCTAAAATGCTTTAACCTCCCTTGTGCCCACCCAGCTACAAGGCACTTACCAGAGGTAGTGGGAAAGAAAGGATAGGGAGAAGTGGACTTGCTTAGAAAGATTCTTTGGAGCAACTCTGTGTTGTCTGGAAATTGGCAGTTCAGTTCATAGGCCAGCAGCAGCTCGATCACTTGTAAACACTTCATGGATACACCAGCAGTCCAGTTCAGTAGAGGTGGGATAGCAAGCACAAATCAGCAGTGGTGGCACTACCTTGCAGAGACGGCCAGGCTTTAGCCTCAGCATGAGTCAGCAGGAAGGACCTGAGAAGTTCTCGGCTGTGTCTCTCTCAGGGAAGCGAAGATCAGCAAAGATCGAGACCCACAAGTGTTGCGTAGCTAGCTCTATAAGCCAGCCAGCCTCAGCCTCGGTCTGAGTTATTTTTTAACTTTTTATTGATTCTTTGTGAGTTTCTCATCATGTACCCCATCCCACTCATCTCCCCATCTCCTCGAATCTACCCTCTGCCCTTGCAACTTGCCTCCCCATAAACATACACACACACATACACACACACAGAAAATATCTCATCGTGGAAGCGTTAGTGTATCACACACAGTGTGACCCACACTATACCCCCCTGTCAACATATCTTCACTTGCAAATGTTTATTGCAATGAGTCATTGGTCTGGTCTGAGGTCTCTGGCTTTAGTGATACCATCAATATTGGATCCTCACCAGGACTCCTCTGGGTTATCCTGTTGCCTGTGTCATGGAGATCCTGCAGCTTTGGGTCGGCAGGCCCAGGCCTTTCATGCACCACAACAGTCAAGATGATGTAGATTTTGGGGTGGACCGAGTCAAAGCCCTAGATTTGGGCCTGGATGGTAGCTGAGCTGGTCAGCCCACTGGCTCTCCCTTACCCACAGCTCCAGGGTGAGCTTGATACTGAATATTTCTTACATGCTAACTCAGAGGGATTCTGTACTCATACAAGAGTGAACATGTCTTTTTTTATATATATATATTACTACCCAAATAAAACTGTTATCAATATACTATATCTACTTTCTTCATTTATCAGTAGTTCATACTGCTCTTTATGAGAATCTGCCATATTCCTTTAAGGGTGCTTATTATTCCAGAGCACTACCACATATGCCTTGGCATATTGGAGTTATTCTTTACTGGCAGAATTTTAATTATTTCTACTTGTTCACTGTCGCTAGTGAAGTTTCATTGAATACTACTATGTTCTAATTATTTTGCACACATGAATATAGTTATAGCACTGTATTAATTACCTTTATGTTGCTGTTATAAAACACCCTTACAAAAAGCAGTAAAAAAGAGAGGGTTTGGTTTAGCTTACATCCCCAGAGGGATGGAGTCCACCATAAGAGATGAGGCATGGCATGCATGGTGGCCAGGAGCTGGGTGCTCGTGTTTTTATCCACACACAGGAAGCAGAAGTGGGCATGAGGTGGGGTGAGGCTGTGAACCCTCAAAGCCCACCCTAGTGATGTACCTCCTCCAACAAAACTATACCTCTTAAAGGTTCCGCAACCTCCCCAATAGCCCTGCAGACTGGGACAGAGTGTCTGAATAAGCTGTGGGGGACTGTTCTTATTTAAATTACTGCGCACTGTTACAGTAATTGCATGTGGGAAACACATGTATTTTATGTTTTGATTGACAGTTCACCATTATTTATTTCTGCTAGTGATAATTATGGGGGAGTTGTTTTGGGTTTAGATTTTAACAAATCAGTACGGAACCAAGTTTAATTTTTAAAAATTTTAAAATTTTATGTTTTAGTCTAAGTTTTAAGAACTTTGAAAGAGCTAATTTTAATAAAATGTTATTTGTTAACATTGTTTTCCTCCTTTAAAAAGACCTTATTTTTATTCAACCCCATGTCCCCAAGCCTCACCATCTGATTTGAAGCGTAGCAGGCCCTTTTGTCTTTTATTTGTCTTGTTCTTTCTCAGCCGCTCAGCAGGAAAGCAGACAGTTTACAGTCTGAACTCATAACTTCCTTTCCTGTACAGCAAATAGTTGCCAGGATGAAACCTCTCTCAGGGATGAGCATGGGTGTTCTTGTTAGTGGGTGTTCTGGAATGCAGATGGCCCTAATTCTAAGGCAGTTTATTTTTACTGTAGAAGTTTAGTGTATACCAAGATACACGTTCGTAGCAACTGAAACACAGAAGGAGACTGGACTTAACTGGAGTAGCCAGGCAGGGGAAGTCTGGTTAGCAATGTGCTTGGCAAAGTGAAGCGCAGTTCACTGCTGCTCCGGTTCCCCTTGGTCTTCACTGCATTCTGCAATGCCCTCTAAGGACTTGTCAGGACAAATTCCTGTAGCATTTCTTGAAGCCTATTTGAGCACAGATAGATAGGAATCTTTTATTTCCCTATTACCAAACTGTAAATCCTTGGAGACTGCATAGCAAGGTTTGTCCTTAAATGCTCAAAATTCTATACTTTGGTGCTAGGGAGATGGCTCACTTGGCAAATTGCTTGCTGCACAAATGTAAGGACCCCAGTTCAAATCCTCAGCACCCATGTAAAAAATTGATACCTGTAACCCCGGCGATGGAGGCAGGGGATCCTGACCTCTAGCCTAGTCAAAACAGTGAGCTCCAGGGTCAGAGAGACACCCTAGCTCAGATAAAAAGATGTGGAGGAGATTGAGGAAGACACCTAGTGTCAGCCTCTGACTTCCACACATACACAAGTACATGCACACACAGACACATAAGTTCACCACACAGGTGGAGGGTAAGGGAGAATTCTGTACTTTGGAATGATTCTTATAGAATCATTCTGGGCCTGGCAGTGGTGGTGCACACCTTTAATCCTAGCACTTTAATCCCACAGACTAATTCTTTAATCTCACAGAGGCAGACAGATCGTTGAGTTTGTGGCAAGCCTGATCTGTGAGTTCCAGGACAGCTGGGACTACACAGAGAAACCCCATCTAAAAGAAAACAAAACAAAACAAAAGGTCATTCTGAATACCATTGCCTTCATAGAGTCTGAGAACCTGGATTCCAGTACTGATCTTACCCCAAACAGCGTATGCATGACATTTGACCTAACACTTAATATTTCCATTTTAAGCAGTGGTGTCTAAGTTGTATATAGCTCAGGTCCTTTTAAGTCTTTATTATATCTGTACCATAAAGATTAGATTTAGCCTTCTTGGAATCTCTCAGTTGAGATTAAAACAGCTCCCCCCCCCTCCCCAGGGCATGAAGCATGAAGATGGTTACTAGTCGACATTTCCTTCATGATCTTGAAGAGAAGTTACAGATTGGAATAAACGGGCAACAGCACGTAGACAGACTGTAGACCTTTGAGGCTTGTGTGGACTGCTGCTGTTCTACCCATTGAATTCTCAACTTTTCCATTCTGGGACTGTGTGGAAACAGAAGTGAGGGCGCGGGGACAGAGGAGAGGACAGGAAAAGCAAAGGGGCTGAGTAGCCTGTGAGTGCTCGCTCGGGTGGCCGTGGAGGTTAAGTAAACTTTCCGTCACAGACTGCGTTCTTTTCCAGTGTTAGCTCGCTGCTGCTGGCTTCTCCTCGCTGCACTTTACATGGAGACAGCTGACTTGTGTAGGTTTTTCTACTTCATTCCCTCAAGACTGAAACTATCAGCTATATTTGTTCTGCTGTGAGAACAGATAACTGGGAGGCAATTCAAAACATTTGTTTAATATTTTCTTGGAAATCCTTAAAGAAACAAAGGGTTTTACACCTTGATTTAAAAAAAAAAATAAAAAGGTCACTGGTTCTATGCATTCTAAAATGTTTGGTGATTCTTAGTTTTCTGTTTCTTTCAATGCTATTTTTTTTTTAGCTTCTAATAGCAGAATAACCTAGGAAAGTTGTGTTGCTCTGATAACTTTTATATGACGGGGTGAGGTTGGTTGGCCCATAGAGTAGCATGGAAAGATTTTAATGTCATTTGTTGCACTAGTTTCATATATATTTGCCCAAAGGTCTTGTCTAAATAAAATCTTACACTGAGACTCAATCTATAAAGGAGATTAAAAAGTGGTAGGTATTAATGAGGTAGCTTATGTCTGGATTGTGTAGGTGATCAATCATGAGTGAATGACAGTAGGGACCTGGGAGATTGTGGAGAAAGTCTCCCATATAGAGCACTTGGAACTTATTGCAAGACTAACATTTCCTACAAATTGATCTTTTTTTCCTAGGGAACATTCTGATAGTCCAGTAGTAGAAAGGTCTTGAGACATCTCCTGTGACAGTGTGACTTCTGGGTCCCTCCTCAAAGACCTGCTGGAGGCTCTTCTTGAGCTGCTCTTTCCTGAAATACACTTGCGACTTGCTGGTGTCTTTGGTTTCTTGTTCTGTTTTTTGTTTTTATTAGAGATTTCCATGAAAGAAAATACATCATGAATATCTCTCTCCACTAATAAAGACCTTCCATTGTTGGGGTCCATGTTTTCAGGGATGTGTGTGTCTGGGTGTCACTGGGGACAAGCTTTGAAGTTTCAAAAGCCCACAGCATTCCTAATTAGCTTCCTCATTTGCATGCTTGCACGTGTCGCCCCTCCCCCACTTGCTGTGGCTCTGATGCAAGCTCTCAGATGCTGTTCCAGTGCCTTTCCTCTGCCATGCTCCCGACATGATGGTCATGGATTCTAACCCTCTGAAACACTGAGCCCTAAATTCAATGCTTTCTTTTGTAAGTTGCCTTGGTCATGAGTCTTAGCACAGCAATAGGAAAGTAATAAGACAAGTCTCTTGTAGTTCAAGCTATCTAACGCCCACTCTGTAGCCAAGATTGACCTTACACTCCTATTTCTTTCTTTTTTTTTTTTTTTTTAACCTTCTTGGTTTTTCGAGACAGGGTTTCTCTGTATAGCCCTGGCTGTCCTGGAACTCACTTTGTAGACCAGGCTGGCCTCGAACTCAGAAATCCGCCTGCCTCTGCCTCCCGAGTGCTGGGATTAAAGGTGTGCGCCACCATGCCCAGCCTCTACACTCCTATTTCTTAACTTGCTTAGCCTGGGATTATAGGCATGAGCTACCATGCCCAGCCCATCACAGTCTCAGGGGAGACTATATTGTACATGTACTCTTTTGTTCACTAAAACATAATTGTGAGGTACATGACTTAGTTGAAACAGTCAATATGACGCCTTTTTAGACTGGCTGAAGTGTAGAACTCATTCAGAGTTCGTCCATATCCCTCCTGGGATTGACAGCTCTTTGCTTTTCCGTGCTGAATTCCTCTGTATTCTTGCCTCCGAGTGTACAGCTGCTTATTTACCTTCTAAAAGGTGTCTTAGTCGTGTCCTAGTTTTGGCAGCTATGAATAATACAGCTATAAACATCCCTATAGAGTTTTCTTTTTAATACAGACATGTTATTTCAGCCCTTGTGGGTAAAATGCAAAGGGACACAATCACTGCTTTTCGGCGAGAGTGTGTTTGTTTTGTAAGAAACTAAGTGTGTTCCAGAGCAGCTGTGCAGCTCTGCCTTCCAGTCCACAGTGAGCCTGCTGCTTCTCATCCTCTCCAGCATCCAGTGCTGTCAGTGTTCTGGATTTTGACCTTTGTCCTAGGTATGTGATGATCTTGATGGGCTCTTCTGGGTGCGTGGCCAGCATCCTGGTGTGAGTCATTTTCTGTGGATCACATGTCTCATCCTCTCCCACCTCAGCTGCTAAAATGAACAGCAGTTAGTGTTTTCAGCAGTCTGTGACCCACAATTCCTCAGTATACCTGAGTAAGCAAGAGGTTAGGGAGAGTCTTAAGTCCTTGAGACAATATACCAGTTAGTAATGAGTGACTCAAAAACGGACTTCATCAGGACCCAGACATGCTACTTATGGGGCTTTTTGTCTGTTTTTGTTGTTAATATTTTGTGTGTGTGTGTGCTTGTAGGAGTCAATTCTGTCCTTCACCTGGTAATATACAGAAGTATCTGTATCAGATCAGGTTCCTCTCTACCCTCCACTGCCCTGCCACCCTGTCCACTTTCCCTCCCTCCCTCCTTCCCCACTTGTGATTGCTTTCTTCTCTCTCCTAAGTGGGACTGAGGCATCCTGACTTGGGCACTTCAGCTTGTTGAGCCTTTTGAATTCTGTGGACTGTATCTTGTATATTCTATATGGGTCCTTCCTTCCTTCCTTCCTTCCTTCCTTCCTTCCTTCCTTCCTTCCTTTTTTTTTTTCCTAATATCCACTTATTAGTGAGTGTATACTATGCATGCCCTTTTGGGTCTGAGTTACCTCACTCAGGATGATATTTTCTAGTTCCAACCATTTGCCTACAAAAGTCAGGATGTCTTCGTTCTTAATATCTGAGTAGTATTCCATTGTGTAAATAAACCATATTTTCTGTATCCATTCTTCTGTTGTGGGACAAGAGTATACCAGAGACTTGGGAGGTGAGAGACTCCCAGGACACATAGGGAGGGACCTTTGATGAGGTTCCGGACAGTGGGGAGAGGGACCTTGTGGAGCCCACCTCCAGCAGGAAGCATCCAGTGCCATCCCACAGTCACATCTCTGACCCATAATTGTTCCTGTCTGAAAGAATTAGAGGGATAGAAATGGAGAGGAGCCTGAGGAAAAGAAGGTCCAGTGACAGGCCCAAAGTGGAATCCAGCTCAAGGGGAGGTTCCAAGGCCTGATACTATTACTGAGGCTATGGAGAGCTCACAAAACGAGATCTATGCCATGCAGCACTCACAAAAAGGGATCTAACATGACTGCCCTCCCAAAGACCCAACAAGATGAAAGAGTCAGATGCAGTTATTTGTACCCAACCAATGGACAGAAGCAGCTGACCTCTGTTGTTGAATTAGGAAAGGCTGCAAGAAGCTGAGGAGAAAGGCAATCCTGTAGGAGGACCAGTGGTCTTGGTTAATCTAGACCCCCGAGATCTCTCAAACACTGGACCACCAAACAGACATCATACACCAGCTGATATGAGGCCCCTAACACACAAACAGTAGAGGACTTCCAGGTATTGTTCATTCAGAGATGATGCACCTAACCCTCAAGAGACTGGAAGCCCCAGGGAGTTTAGAGGTCAGGTGGGGTGGGGGGGGGTGGGCACATCCATTTGGAGATGGGGTGGGGTGGGGAAGAGGTGTGGGATGTGGACCAGTCGGAGGGTGGCAGGGGAGGGCTGGGGAATGGAGTATGGAGGGTAAAAAATGAATTACAAGTAAAATTAAATTTTAAAAAAATGTATCGGTAATTGAGGTGGTACATAAGTTTAGTTTTCAGTGGTAAGAACATGAAAGAAAATCCCCATGAGGAAGACAGTGATTAAAAATGCTTGCGTAAGTGAACATTAAAACACAGTGTGAAATTCCTAAATGAAAGTAGTGTGGTGGGGTTGGGGAGGTAGGTAGTCAGGCACTGAGGACACTTTTAGCTCTTACAGAGGACCCAGAGTCAGATCCCAGCACCACATAACAGCTCACAATCATCTATCATTCCAGTTTCAGGAGGCTCAATCCCTTATCTGCATGTGTGCAGACAAAGGAGATAACCTGGGAACCTAGGGTAAAACCAAATACTACTGGTCTAAACAGAAAAAGTAGCAATTCAATGACTCCTAATGACACTCTGCTGTACTCATAAGTCAGTGCTTTGCTTAGTTGTCATCAGAGAGGCTCCCTCCTGCAGCAGGCAGGAGCACACGCAGAGACCCACATCTAAATGCTATACAGGAAGCAAGAGACCTTGAAACACTCAGCCCTAAATGGGATATCTCCATCAAATCCCTCCTCAGGGCTCAGAGAACCCTGGAGAAGAGGAGGCAGAAAGAGTGGAAGAACAAGAGGGAATTTCCAGAGGACACCAAGAAAACAAGGCTCTCTGAATCAGCATGATCAAAGCTCATATGAACTCATAAAGTTACACTGAGGCAGCATGTGTAAGGCCTCCACAGTCTGCACCAGTTTCTCTGCAGTCTTATTATGGCAGAGTTCTCAACCTGTGGGCCAGATGACCTTTTGCAAGGACTGCATATCAGATATCCTGTATGTCAGATATCTGCATTACAATTCATGACAGTAGCAAAATTGTAGTTATGAAATAGTAATATAAATATTTTTATGCTTGGAGGTCACTACAACATGAACTATATTAAAGGATCACAGCATTAGGAAGGTTGAGAACCATTGTATTATGGCTTCCAGTTTAGGGTTTTTATGGGATTCCTGAGTGTGTTAATAAGTGGATCTCTGTTTCTTGTGCCTTCTCGTGGGCTCTTTTCCTTCTGTTTGTTTGTTTGTTTGTTTTATCCAATTTCAATTTGTTATTTTTTTGTTTTATTTTACTCTATTTTATAATTATCCCTTAGAAACCTGTTTGTTTTCTAATGAGGGATAGAAAGGGAGTGGATATGGGTGGGAGAGGAGGTGGGGAGGAACTGGGAGGAGTAGATAGAGAAGAAACCATAATCAGAGTATATTATGTGAGGAAAACTAGTGTCCATAAAAGGGAAAAAAAGAAATAGACTGTGTGTGTGGCGGTCACAGGACAACTTGCTGCGGTTCATGCTCTCCTTTCACTGTGTGGCTTCTGAGGATAGAATTCAGGTCATCAGGCTTGGTAGCAGGCATTTCCACCCAGTGAGCCATCTGGATAGTCCTATATGTGGTTTTTTTTGTTGTTGTTGTTTTTTGTTTTTTGTTTTTTGTTTTTTGTTTTTTGTTTTTTGTTTTTTGTTTTTTGTTTTTGTTTTTTTTCAAGACAGGGTTTCTCTGTATAGCCCTGGCTGTCCTGGAACTCACTTTGTAGACCAGGCTGGCCTCGAACTCAGAAATCCGCCTGCCTCTACCTCCCGAGTGCCAGGATTAAAGGCGTGCGCCACCACGCCCGGCCCCTATATGTGCTCTTAATTTTAGCAAGTTCTGTAGAATTATACCATGCCAACATTCATTGGTTTCTGTTTCTTATGAAATCATTTTCTATTGCTTTATAACAAATTATAACATTAGTGACTTAGAATACCCTGTAGTATTTATTTTACAGTTCTATAGGTCAGAAGTAATGGCATGGCTGGAAGGTGACAAAGGCTGAAAGCCCAGTCTCAGCAGGCTGGGTCTCATCAGAGCCTCTCTGCTGGACTCTGTTTACCAGAGCTCAGTGCCATGCATTTGTAGTGCCCAGCCTGTTCTCTTGCAGCTCTCTCCCAGGTTGCCCTAAGCACCGAGCTCAGACCCTTTCATGTGTCCCTGCTACCCATGCAAACAGCAGCAGCAGCAGCAGCAGCAGCAGCAGCAGCAGCAGCAGCAGCAGCAGCAGCAGCAGCAGCAGCAGCATGTCACATCCTTCTTACAAATCTCTGACTTGTGAAGCCAACAGGGAGTGTTAGATATACCCACATAACCTCTGGATCTTGAAGCTGATTGGTATGGAACTTTAATTGACTTTGTAAGATCAGTTTACACCAGTAACTGGTATTTGAGAATAGCCAGGGTCTGGGAATCATGGGACAGACTGTTGAGTTCTACCCTACCACGCTGATTTTCGCCTGTACTTGATCTTATATACCTGTCTGATTTTTAGCAATCTGGTGTTTGTCAAGTGTTCTTAGCATGCCTTCTTTAATTTGTTTTTTTTTTTTTTAATTTCTTGATCAGTTTGAGAACTTCTGCACATATATCTTAGCCATTTAACCATGCTTTTCTGTCATCTCCTTGCCTATTTAGAGTGCAGATTATTTTCTTTCTTATTTTCTTGGCAGGAGGTATTCCATGTATTCTGCCCATTAATCACTTAATAATTTTACAGATTTGTTTTTATTTTTTATTAGTGTGTATGTGTGTAGATCTATGTGAATATATGCTATGTGTGTGCCTGGTACCCTCAGAGGCCAGAGAAGGACATCGGATACCCTGAAAGCTGAATTTACAGATGGTTTTGAGCTGTCTGATATTAATTCTGGGAACCAAACACAGGTCCTTTGGAAGAACAATAATCTATCTTAACCAGTAAGCCATCTCTCCACTACTATAGCATGAACTGATTTTACATGCCGTAAATACATCGTTCTTCTGTTAGCCTTGTCTATCTTTGCTTTATTGAACAAAATTCCTTACCTGTAACGTTCTCCAGTTCATCTATCAGTATTTCAGATGAGTAGTAACAGAGGTGTTTAGAATTACAAATTTAAGATTGCAGCCTTAACCTTAACCCTAGCCCTAACCCCACAAGCCCAAGGGTGATAGTTACTGAAATGTAGAGATTCAGACTTCCTTTTACTCTTGAGGTAATTAATGCCTTGCTTTATTTCCCAGGCCCCCTGAACTCATGGGTGCAAGCCATCCTCTTGCCTCAGCCCTAGATAGCTGAAAAGATGTGTGCTCCTGTACCTTGTAGATGAGTACATGAGTTCACTTTCCATATATGCTTATCTAATTGAGGCAAAATTAATTTAATGTGCATATTATATGGAAGGGATATGCATACTCGTAGCCTACATGTGGAAGTCAGAGGACAGTGTTTGGGAGTTAATTTTCTCTTTCATGTGAGACCTGAAGCACAAACCAGGTTATCAGGTCTGATAGCAGGTACCTTTATCCCTTAAGTCATCTCCATGACCCCAGAATTAACCATTTCTCTATTATGAATGTTTCCTACAGTGGAACCATACAATAAGCATTTATTTGAAATGTATTTAATTGCTGCATGTATGTCTGTGTATCACATGTGTGTCTGGTGCCCTTGGAGGCTAAAAGAGGGTATCAGATTCCCTGTTACTGGAGTTAGGCATGGTTGTGAGCCACTATGTGGGTGTGGGTAACTGAACTCAGCTTCTCTAGAAAAGTAGGCAGTTAACCACAGAGCCAATCTCTGCAACTCCAATATGTGTTATTTTAAATGTATCTTATTTTACTTTGCATAATGTTTCCAAGGTTCATCTATATTTTAATATAAAAACATGTACTTAAATATATGGAAGTATATGCTTTCTTGTGCCTAATAAGACTATTTTGCACATATCACATTCATTTATCTATTTTTGCATTGATGGATATGAACATTGTTTTTCCCCTTTGGCTGTTGTGAACATTTTGCTCATATGCTGTTAATAAGAACATTTGTGCACAAATATTTGTTTAGTTATTGAACTGCAAAGTTATACTTTGAGATATGCCCCACAAGAATAAAAGAAAATTGAAAGGATGAGTAACCCCTGACCCTCAGAAGTAGCCTGGAGGGTAAAGGGGTCCCTGCCTGGATGGATGTACAAAAAGGAACCCTAGAGACTCAAGAGACAGAGGATGCCACTGGTGCTTCGAGGAAGCCTGCTGGGACAGCTCTTGGGTTCCTGCTTCCTTCTCCTATTTCTCTCTCTGCATGTACTTAGACCCTCTGCTTTCTCATTTTTTTCTGATAGAGTCACCTCAGGTCATGGCCATAGCCACAGTCCCAACACGCCTCAGTTTTGTCCTTTCATTCTGTCTCCAAGTATTTATGTTAAAACCTTATTTTAATTCTTACTGATGCGTACCTAGAAGTAGAGTTGCTGGGTAATTATATTTTAAAATAAGAAACCACTAAACTTTTTTTCCTTGATAAATGTGCCATCTTTCATTTCTGTGTTTTTTTTTGTTTCGTTGTTGGTTTTGGTTTTGATATTGATTCTTTTTTTCTATTGTGATCAATGAAAACTGTATTACTCCAGTCATGCAAAGTTTTATCAGACTTGTTTTTATAGCCTACTGCAGACTACCTTGGATATTGGCCCACTCATTCTCCTGCTAACTGAATCCTTCTATTTTTAAGTTGCCATTTTCTTGATTTAGCATCCAGTTGATTATTATAAACTTCCAACTGTTTTCAGAGTTCTTCAGTCTTTTCTCCTCTATGTTGAAGAGGATAGGCCTATGGAGTATTTCCCTTCTGTCTTAGGTAGGGTTACTTACTATTCCTGTGATGAGACACTATGACCAAAGCAGCTTGGGCTTCCTGGTGGGACCTGGGGGTTTTGTTTGATTTGACTGTGTCAAGTGAGACTGTTGAGGCAGCAAAGGTGATGAAGGAAGAGACCTCTCTGGCTAGGCTCACATGATAGGTGTTCTCTGCTGTGAGAGGATTGCTCACAGGAGAGTCATCACTGTGACTGAGGGCAAGACAGGTGTCTCCAAACCCAGTCACCTCCTGTTTCCTTTCTGCTTCCCTTTCCTCCTCCTTGGCATCTTTAACACAGCCATCAGCATTTCCAGGGCTCTTTGGTTTTGTTCTCTCTGGGTTCTGAGAATCCTTCTCTGAACTGGATGATAACTGCATCTTCACTCCCATTCCCTCTTAGAACTTTCTGCAGACTCACATTTTATAGACATTACTCTTAGGGTATCTGCCTTCCTGCCTTCCTTCCTTTCCTTTCTTTCCTTCTTTCTTGTTTGTTTTTTTTCGAGGCAGGGTTTCTCTGTATATCCCTGACTGTCCTGGCACTCACTCTGTAGACCAGGCTGGCCTCAAACTCAGAAGTCTGCCTGCCTCTGCCTCCCCAGTGCTAGAACTAAAGACATGATCCACCACACCTGTTAGGAATATTTCTTAATGCAAATAGTTCACATTCCTTTTTTAATACTATGAAATAAAAGTTTATATACAATATAACTTAATAAACACAGAAGTATAAAATCATTGGAATAATTTAATTATAATATAAGGGAAAATAAGCTATCTTATAATGCATGCATTTCATCCTATAAATGCTTACACATAACAATGGAAGACAAAGTGAAATAAGATTATGTTTGCAGCCACTTAAATAAATTGGATAGATATAAGACTAAAATTCTTTTTGCCCAACTGCTAATAAAATGAAACATTGAAATCTCGTAATTCCACCAAAAAACCTAATAAGCACTTATAGCAAAGTATTTATTAACATATAAAAACATAGGAACTTTTCTATGTCCCAGTAATGAGCATGGTAAGCAGGAAATCAAGAAAGCAATACCACTTATAGTAGCCTCAAAATAGATACTAAGTGCCTAAGAATAAACTTAATGAAGGAGTTAGAAGATTCTGCATTGAAAACTAAACAGTAGAAACACTAGAAGAAAACACTAGAAGATTGAACCACTGTTCATGTTATAGATTGGGGAGAATTAATGTGACCAAAATTAGTATACAAATCAAATGTGATTTCCCCATCAAAATCTCAATGACATTATTCAAAGTACTAGAAAAAAAATCCTTAAAATTATATAGAAGCATAAAGTAATTCAGATAGTCTGGGCAGTAGTAGCACATGCCCCTTGGCACTCAGGAGCTGAGGCAGGCAGATCTCTAAGTTTGGGGCCAGCCTGGTCTACAGAGTGAGTTCCAAGACAGCCAAGACTGCACAGAAAAACCCTGTCTCGAAAAGCCAAAACAAAAGCGGCAACACCAGCACTGCCAACAGGCTACTTACAGAAGAAAGAGTGTATTGAGAACCTCCTTACTGTTTCAGAGGGTGAGTCTATGACCGTCACGGTGTGGAGCATGGCTCTGGAGCCATAGCTGAGAGCTTACGTCTAATCCACAAGCACAAGGCAGAGAAAGAGAGAGCTTAGCTGAGATGGTGTGGGCTTTTGAAATCTTCAGTGACATACCTCCTGATCCTTCCCAAACAGTTCTACCAGCTGCGACCAAGTATTCGAATATATGTGCACATAGGGATCGTTCTCATTCAAACCACAGCAAAATTTAAGCAAACAAATAAAAAGTTTTGGGTTTTTTAAAAAAAAAAAAAAAAAAAAAAAAAAAAAAAAAAAAAAAAAAAAAAAAAAAAAAAAAAAAAAAAAAAAAAAAAAAAAAAAAAAAAAAAAAAAAAAAACAAACCTGCAAATAGCCAAAACAAACACTCCTGAGAAAAGTGTGATCCCGCAAAAGCCCATGTGAGTGGTTTTTCTGTTGTTTAGGAGGTGATAGTGAGGTGGGGAGGAGGTAGACATTTAATACAGACTGTTAAAGTACATGTGCAGTCTGAGTTTAAATCTCGAAGAGGCTGTGGATACAGGGACTGGTAATAATTTTGTCCATTAGTTTATAATGCCTTTATAAGAATCTAAAATAAGGGTGCTAGACAGCTGGTGAAAGAGCCCTGGCTTCTCCTCCAGAGGACACAGGTTTGGTTCTCAGCACCACATGGCAACTCACAGCTATATGCAATTCCTGTTCCAGGGGATGCACCACTCTCTTCTGGCTTTTATGGGCACCAGGCAAGCACTCACTATATTTACACAATTGCAGGCAAAATAGTCATACAGGTAAAATAAAAATAAATCTTTTTTAAAAACTATAGTAAAAGTACAGTTAATATTTTAATAATATGACATGTACTGGATGCTACTCCCTGAGAAAATTAGGTCATAATTATAGCTCAAATTTAAGAGGTCTTGTGAATTGTCATATTTAATGTTTTAATTTATAATCTGTTGCCTTGGTTTGCTCTTAATCAGAAGTACATTTTAGGGAAAAATTCATGAAAATGCCTATGTCCTATATCTACTGTGTTTTGAAACTTCGTGGTAAGCTCCTTGGCTGTAGAACTGTCTACATAGGTATGTTCTGTTTTAGGCATATGAACTCCTTTTACTTTGCTAAGAAGGAATAGTCCTTACACAGACTTAACTGCAGAATTGTTTTTAGCTATGGGTCATGTGTGGTTGTGAGAAGCAAAATAAAATCCATAATAGCTTTTTGTGGCTTGTGTTTTTTATTTACAGCCTTCAAGCAAAATAAAGGAGAGTTTCTTTGATGTTCCTGCTTTCTTAACTGTCTCAGGACAACTTCACCTAGAAGTGATGTCAGGGTACAGAATTTTATTTTTCTACTTATGCTGATTGTAATTTGGGGCAGAATGAAACAGGGTTCTCAAATGTAAAAGCTGAAAGTATTCTATCATTAGTCTACCAAGTGAATTTAATGGACAATTTGAAAATGTCCAAAGGAGGGGCAGGAAAGATGGCTCAGTGGTTAAGAACACTTGTTCTTTCAGAGGACCTGGGTGTGGTTCCCAGCACCCACATGGTGGCTCACAGCTGTCTGTAACTCCAGATCTAGTTAACCTGTCATTCTCTTCTGACCTCTGAGGCCAGCAGGCACGCATATGTACACACACAGGTAAAATACTCCTACACATAAGAAAAAATTAGAAGAAAAGAAAAAAAGAAATAATCTCTAAATATTTTCCAAGTAAAATCATACTAGTCTAGACTTCTGTTTTTAGTAAAAGGTGTAAAAGCAAAGTGTGACATTGTAATTTTTTATTCCCAATGATTCTTGCTTAAATCCTAACCATGTAATCAAAATTTCAATGTAATTGACCATATGCATGGAGGTAAAGGCTGTTCATAGTTTATGTCTGAGCCACACACTAGCTCATTTTACTTGAAAAAAAGTTAGGAAAGTAGGAGAGGTTTTTGTTCAGTAATTGCTGTGTGTGTTCATGCATGTCTGCATATCTGTGTTCAGAAGAGGACTTGGGATCCTCTTGAACTAGAGTTGCAGGCAGTTGGAGCTGGTTTGGGATCTGGGAACTGAACTCAGGTACTCTGTAAGAGCAGTAAGCACTCTTACCCACTGAACGATTTCTCTAAACTATCAGCAGTTGAATTTTAAAAAGAAAATTAATATACTGTAAATCCATTAACAAGTTAAATTGAGTAAATTTCTGCCACATCAAACTTTTGGAAAATATCTGTGTATTCCTGTGAGCCCAACTTCCCCTTCCTTAAAGATGAGATTAGACAACAAACTCTGTAGGTTTTAGAGCTGTAATCCCAGCACTTTAGAGATAGAGACCATCATATTTATTCACAGACAATCTTAACAACTGGCCAATTAAGAATTCTGTATTAATTACAGATGGTTTGGTGTCCTATAGACCAATAAACCCTAACCTTCTGGTATTGTTTCTTATATCTGAAAAACATTGTTATATTTGAGGACAAAATATACAAATTGATAGCTATGTAATATAGAGTATTTCCTTTCACAGTAAAGAAACAATAGAGCAAGGGCATTCTCCTAAGTGATAGCCTTTGCATGGGTCTGTATTTTCATACTTCATCCAACACATATTACTTTTAAATTACCCTTTGCCCTATATTCAAGGTATAGGTAAGTTTTATAAATAACCCTTTTAGGCTAGGCACTAGCCTGTAATCCCAGTGTTTAGATGGTGGAAAAGGGAGGACCCGTAGTTCAATGTCAGCCATCCCTATATAGCAATGTACCTATATACCCGAGACCAGCTTGGGCTATAGGATGCTTTGTTTCAAAGCAAACCAAACAGTACTAATTTCTTTAACCTATACTGGTAGAGGCAAGGTCTCTCCCTCAGAAGGATATTGTATGGGATGTAAGTTTACCAAACACTGGTATTATAAAACTGTTACTGCAATAAACATGCCTCTTTGTCAGTAAAGTACAGTGATCTAGAGTGTATAATGAAACTTGATGAAAGATTAATTTGTGGAATATTAGGTCTTAAATTTATAATATGTATTTCTAATAATGTCATGCAAATATTCCTAATTTAATATGCATAGTTCTAGCACTATTAACATATAGTACATCATGTTTCGTGATTTACTCTAGTAAGAAATTTTTATCATTCTTTCTCTTAGCTTTGTGTTTTGTTTAAATTTATAAAAAGACTGTTGGAAGGCATAAGTATGGTTAAATTTAGAAGGCTAGCATTTTCCAAAGAACCTCTGTTAATCTAATGGGTTTATGACTGTCTTCAAGATTTTTCATTCTTTAAATAGATGCTGTTCTGGAATCATCTCTGGATGTATATAGACAGGTTACAGATGCAGTGTAGTTCCCACCTCCCCCTGGCTGTTCCCTCTCACATTCCATTACTGTGACACATTTGTCAAATTGAAGAGTGTAATGTTAATGAGCAAGTGTTAAGCAGATTCGACACTATATTTGGGTTTCACTAGTTTCTCTATTAACAATGTCTTCTTTTTCCTGGATTCCGTTCAGGACATCTGAAGTGTAGCTGTCTTGTTCCCAAGCGACTTCTCTGTTGCTCTTTCCCATTCTTTTTTGTGACGTGACCTAATCCTAGTTCATCTGATGTTTTTCTCCAGATTAGACCTGGATCATGCAGGTTTTTGGAAAGCCTAGCACAGAGACCAAGTGCTTTTCTCATTGCAACCTCGGAAGGAGTATATGTCGCATGTGGAGCTGTTGGCTGCACTGTTACACTAGTAACCGTTGTTAGATCTCTTCAGAAAAAATATACTGCCTTCTTTCTTGACTCTATTCTTTCTAAGAGAATCCCTAACTCTACCCTCACTCGAGTGAGAGCTTGGGAGTGTAGGAAATGATACTCCCCAGTGCTCCTTGTTGTTGGGGCACATCTGAAATTCTGTACAGAGGGTTTGTTCGTTTTTATTTAGTCTGTCACTTTCATCAGAGTGGACTCAGGTGCGTCTGTCCTTCAGTTTGAGTTAATATTGTTTTATCCACTTTAGCTGTGGAAACTTAGTACCCAGTTAGTCTTCTCGGCCTTCTATGTGTCTGCTATTCCATGAGTTCTTTCATATCCCGATACTACAGGATGTCTCAGTTTTTTCCTTTTGTTTCTATATTTGCTTCCCACCTTTATTATTATCATCCCTCCCTTTGATAAATCTACACTGACACATAATCACCACCTGAAACCTGTAGTTCGTGTGAGCGTTCATTTTTAGTGTTGTGCACTCTGTCTTTTGACACGTATCCACCATTACCACATACAGAATAGCTGCCCTGCTGTGGGAATTCTGGCATCAGTCTGCTTTGTGTCTCTGTAGTTCCCCATTTCTATACTGCCACATACTTGGAGTCATACACTATGCAGCCTTTTCAGAGTGGCTTCTTTTCCTTAATAGTATGCTTTGTTGTTTCTCTGTGTCTTTTCATTACATCTCATGGGTTCATGGTTATTGAGATGCACAAATATTTATTACCTCATAGACTCTATTGAAGAAGGCATGCATTAAATAAGGAGTTGTAGGGCTGGAGAGATGGCTCAGCGGTTAAGGGCACTAACTGCTCTTCCAGAGGTCCTGAGTTCAAATCCTAGCAACCACATGGTGGCTCACAACCATCTGTAATGAGATCAGATGCCCTCCTCTGGTGTGTCTGAGGACAGCTACAGTGTACTTACATATAATAAATAAATCTTTAAAAAAGAAAAAGAAAATGCCCTATAGGCTTAACTATAGCCAGATCTTATGGAGGCATTGAAAAAAAAAAAGGAGTTGTAATTATGGTAGCCATTATTTAAAAGATTGTCCTATTCAAGGGACTTTGACCTTGCCAGTGTTGAATGTAATTTAGAGGTAATATTATTTTAATATTTACATGACAGTATATTTTAAAATGACATTTATATTTAATGGTTAAGACTTTTATATTTGATATAATACCTTGCTTTTGTATTCTTAAAACCACGGAAGTCCAGTGTTCTCCCCATTATTATAGAGCATCTATAGTATATAATCTTTAGGTTTGCAGCACATGTTTTCTCTATTTGTCTCTGGATTATCTTTTGTCCTGCTGCTTGTGTTATTGAGTGAATTATGTTTAGACAAATCATTAAAATCTAGAAAACTGCATAGCTTCTCGTCCTATTCTTTTATCAACTTCCAGGTTTTTAGAATCTATTATTAAACTTCATATGAAAGAGTTATGACTTTGCAGTATCTCCAGCAGGGATAATGAAGGACACTATAAGCTAAAGAAGTAGTTGAAGATTCTGGGTGTGTTTAGCATAAGAAGACAGAAGAGGGATGATTCTATAGGTGTTAAGTCGGCTTCATGGCTTTCTATAAGAACACTGTGTTCAAATGAGTAAATTTTAATATAATATAATATATATATATATATATATATATATATATATATATATATATATATATTATATAAAATTTCATTATTATTATAGGTAAGTACACTGTAGCTGTCGTCAGACACTCCAGAAGAGGGCATCAGATCTCATTACAGATGGTTGTGAGCCACCATGTGGTTGCTGGGATTTGAACTCAGCACCTTCAGAAGAACAGTCAGTGCTCTTATCCGCTGAGCCATCTCACCAGCCCCTAAATTACATATTTTTAAGAACAACTTTATTGACATATTATAAGTTTCACTCCTTTAGGCTAGGGAAATGGTTCAGTCAGTAAAGTATTTGCTATGCAAGTACAAAGACCCAAGTTCAATTCCCAGAACCCATGTGTGTGTAAAAGCTGGGGATAGCAGTGCGTGATGCTAATCCTAGCACTAGGTTATCAAAGACAAGTAGATCCTGGGGGAGTATTAGCTAGCTCTTTAGTGAGATCTGGGCTAGGGAGAGATTGTCTAAAAAACAACAAAATATTTTAAAATGAATCAACAAAGAAAAAGAAAAACAACAACAACAACAAAAAACCCCAGTATGTTGATACCTAAGTAATGATACCTGGGGTTGACTTCTAGCCTCTGGATATATACATACACACACACACACACACACACACACACACACACACACAGCCTCCAGTCTATCCTTTGAGGGATGGTAGACATAGAACTTACTGTTCATGAAGTACAATGCCTGTTGGTGCTGTCAAGAAGCAGCTATTGATTAGTTAACTAGGGAACATTAAACTAATCCTTAGTAATTAGATCCATATATACAGTGATTATATTTATAAAAAGTAAAGCAACTATTGTTACTTCTTTCAATTACTGTCCAAATTGCTCAGGTAGTTGGTTTTTTGGTTTTTTTGGTTTTTTGAGACAGTGTTTCTCTGTATAGCCCTGGCTGTCCTTGAATTCACGTTGTAGACCAGGCTGGCCTCGAACTCAGAAATCCACCTGCCTCTGCCTCCCAAGTGCTGGGATTAAAGGTGTGCACCACCATGCCTGGCTAGCTCAGGTAGTTTTAATTACTTTTCTAGGAGAAAAAAACTCTGTGTATGCTTTGTGCTTGAGGAATTTTAGTTTGATTGAGAATAGGTTTTGTCATTTTGATTTTTTTTTTCCTCACTAGTTTTCCTTAAAAACAACCGTGGTACTCATTTACTCAACAGTGGCTTTACTCTTCACCTAAGTCATATGTTGGACATCCAGAAGGGTATTGAACACGGAGAGGGTTACTAAAATGCTAGGATAACCGTGCCACCCAAATAAATGATCCTGTTAGCTGAAGTAAATACAGTCAGAGAGTTAAACGGGAATTCTGTCTTTTTTTCATAGTTAATAAGCTTAATATCTGAGATTCCACTTATAATCTATAAACACAAATTGTAACAGCTACCATTCAGAGTTGTTGTGAGAATTAATTGGGTACCTGTAAAGTCTCAAATTTGGTACAGTGTGGGCACTGAATTGTTAGGTACTCTGCTGGTGGCAGTACTGACAGCTGGGACCTCTGGAGGATAGGTCTAGCTAAAGTAGTGTGACCTGGAAGAAACAGATGACAGGTAATTTTCAAGTTGTTTTACAACAGAATAAAACTAGAGTTTCCAGAAAGCAAGTGAGTTGATAGTCAGGTTAAACCAGAGCTGCCTACAATGAAGGAATGGATTAAGGCATAGAGCTTAGATACCTCCAGAAGACCACACAGAACTGTGACAGGTTTTGAGAGCAGATTAGACTGCGTATGACTCCAGCTTTAGGGGGATCCAATACTCTTGGCTTCTGTGGATACCAGCTCTTGTGTGCACACGGACACACATATACATAATTAAAAATAAAAGTAAATCTCTTTTAAAAGCTTGGAATACTATTCTGTTGATGTACTGAAATATTTTAAGTATGCCTGATATATGAAAATGAATTCTTATTTATCATTTTCACATAATAAGTATGAATTCCTTTTTGTGTTCATTTAAACCTTTTGTTTTTTTCAAACTCAAAGCTTAATTTTTTTCTCTATACTGTACATGAATTATATAAATCATTGACTTGTTTCTGTATATGTATATACATTTATATATCTGTATATATTTAACTGAAACCTACCATGAAAGACTTAAAGAGAGATTGGGGCAGATTGAGTGTCTATACAACTTTAGAAAAACTGCCAACCAGCTTCCTGAAGTAAGTCTCTTTCCTGTGACCAGCAGCGGGGGAGAGGGAGTGAAAGGAACACCTGTGCTCATCCCAGGCCAGCGAATGTAAAGCACCTTCTGGCCAAACCAAACCAGGGTCATCCTAACCTAGATGACCATGAACACAGTAAATATCTACCTTCATTAGTGTTATATTTGTTTTAAGGGGACTGTTTGATAGACGGCCTGATAGGCCTTAGTAGAAATGTAAGAAATGTTATGGAAAGTAAGCTTTCTTTAATATAAAATAAAGGGCACTGGGAATAGAAAGATAATGGTTCAGTGGCTAAGAGCATTTGCTGTTTCTATAGAGGAATCCAGTTTGTTCCCAGCTCCCTCATGGGAAGATCCCAGTGTCCTCTGCCCTCTAGGCACCAGGTTCAATGTGGTGCACATACATGCAGATATAAGAAATCACCAAGAACAGGGCAGTAAGGGACTTCATCTTTGCTCCCTTGGAAAAAAATGCTAGTGAAGAAACTTATTCGATGTTTTTCTTTCTCTCTCGTGAGCAAAAGCTCATAATAAATTTACACAGGAAATGGTTAATCTTGTTTTCATTTATCTTGACACTACCACCTACTAGAACTCCTGTGATATATTGTATCCTGAAGAAAACAAAAAAAACAAAACCCAAAGCCTGGTTTGCCATTTGAACCAGGTGGGTAGACTAGATGGGCAGATGTGGAGTTACAGAAATCTTTACAATTTAGAGAGTATAAAACCCTCCCTAGCAAGCCTTATTTCACATTTAACAATGTTGTTGTTGTTCCTGAGAATTCCTTTATTGAGACTGGTTTTTATTTCTGGAACATTTATTTATTAACTTTACTTAGCTTTTTCAGCTAAATAATTCTGGTCTTTTCCTTCTTGTTCTACTTCAGGAAAGTGGCAGGAAGTTTAACAACAGCAAAAATCCTGACCTCTGGTAGATGTTATTTTAGGACTATTACACCAGAAGGTTTTCTCTGCATATCTCCTTTAACCTAAATACATATTTGATTTGAAACTACTGCTATTTGCTATATACCTATAAAAGGTTGGGTATAACTTGGGAGATTTGAAGATAATAATCTAGTAGTTCAACCCAGAATCTCTCTACCTTTCATGTAAATTATAACAAGATCTATATCATTAAGCGGTTTTGTTTATTGTGTTTGTTTGTTTGTTTGTTTAAGGCAGCATCTCATAGCCTAGGCTGTCCTTGAACTCACTGTGTAGCTAAGGATAACCTTGAGCTCCTGGTCTGGCTTCCACCTCCAGTGCTCTGAGATCACAGGTTTTATACAACCACATCTGATTTTATGTGGTACTAGGAATGAAAACCAGAGCTTCCTGCATTTGAGGGAAGCAGTCTCCCAAAAGAGCTATATCCCCAGTACCAGCCACAGTGTTGATAGAGGTAGCATTTACTAACCATGTCTCTTTGTGTCCTGCAAAGCCTATTTATATGGAAAGCCAAGCCAGGAAGCAGAAGTGCGGGCCGCTTCATCTTTCCTCTTTGGAATGTTCCTTACCAGTAGAGATCCAGGGTCTTTGGAGAATTGTGGGTGCACTGTCATCCTCAGACATTCAAGCCACATGGCTTGTACAGCTTTTTAAAAAATGCTTTTACAAAAAAAAAAAAAAAAAAAAAAAAAAAAAAAAAAAAGAGTTTTGTATAAATATTTTTATTTTTTTAAAAAAAAAAAAAAAATAATGGGAGTAAAAAAAAAAAAAAAAAGCGTTTGGTTTAATACTTGTTATTTTTTTAAGCAAAAATAACAGATCATGGGTGTAAAAAAAAAAAAAAATGCTTTTACAGACATGCTTTACTAAGTAATCCTTGAGTGCATATCAATCCTGTCTGAAAGAAGGCCTTTCTGTGGGAGAAACTGTGCTTACGTGCACAAAAAAGTAAGGTTTGTGCCCCGTAAAGCAGTAGAGAGAAGAGTGGAGGGCCAGGGACTGTGGGAAACAGCAGAGCAGTTCTGACTGACTTAGGAACAGATGCAGAAGCTCTGCCTGACAGTCAGTCTTTCATGCTGTTACCCAGTGTCTGAACAGGATATCTTTTTCTCCTTAGTCAATCCTCACCTTGCTCTGCTGAGATTTCAAGTCTGTTCTGATGCTAGCAGACTTACAACAGCGATAGGCATGCTCTGTAGCTATTGGTCCAGTATGGAAGTCACTAGCCATGCCTCTTGCTTGCACTTGGAGTATGGCATGTGTGACTGCCATATTTCAAGAACTAAATTTTTATCAATTTTATTTAATTATAACTAAATTTAAATAGCCCTATGTGGCTGGTGCATATATATAAG
Organism: Mus minutoides; assembly: GCA_902729485.2. Taxonomy (NCBI): domain Eukaryota; kingdom Metazoa; phylum Chordata; class Mammalia; order Rodentia; family Muridae; genus Mus; species Mus minutoides. The sequence goes on along the minus strand of LR749667.1, from coordinate 416,267 downwards.
AAGATCCAGTTGGCACTATATGAGACATTTATATCACATACAGTTTGTAGGTTTCTCTTGCCCAGAGTGGCTAGACAGATTAAGTCCCTAGTGTACATTTGTTGAATTAAACGGGCAATAGTGAGGAGAAGGATTTGGAAGCTCCTGGACTTATTGCTGGCCTGCTGTTGAGTTACCTGTTTAGCTCTGAAACCCCCCCCCCTTTTTTTTTATTAGATATTTTCTTTATTTACATTTCAAATGCTATCCCGAATGTTCCCTCTACCCTCCCCCACCCTGCTCCCCTACCCGCCCACTCCCATTTCTTGGCCCTGGCGTTCCCCTCTACTGGGGCATATAAAGTTTGTAAGACCAAGGGGCCTCTCTTCCCAATGATGGCTGGCTAGGCCATCTTCTGCTACATATGCATCTAGAGACACGAGCTCTGGGGGTACTGGTTAGTTCATATTGTTGTTCTACCTAAAGGGTTGTAGACCCCTTCAGCTCCTTGGGTAATTTCTCTAGCTCCTCCACTGGGGGCCCTGTGTTCCATTCTATAGATGACTATGAGCATCCCCTTCTGTATTTGCCAGGCACTGGCATAGCCTCACTCGAGAAAGCTATATCAGGGTCCTTTCAGCAAAATCTTGCTGGCATATGCAATAGTGTCTGGGTTTGGTGGCTGATTATGGGATGGATCCCCATGTCTCTGGGTGGCCCATCCTTTAGTTTTAGCTCCAAACTTTGTCTCTGTAACTCCTTTCATGGGTGTTTTGTTCTCTATTCTGAGGAAGAATGAAGTATCCACACTTTGGTCTTCTTTCTTCTTGATTTTCTTGTGTTTTGCAAATTGTATCTTGGGTATTCTAAGTTTCTGGGCTAATATCCACTTATCAGTGAGTGCATATCAAGTGACTTTTTTTTTCTCTTTATTAGATATTTTCTTCATTTACATTTCACATGTTATCCAGAAATTTTCCCTTACCCTCCCGCGTCCCCGCCCTGCTCCCCTACCCACCCCCTCCCACGTAATGGCCCTGGCATTCCCCTGTTCTGGGGCATATAGAAGTGACTTCTTTTGTGATTGGGTTACCTCACTAAGGATGATATCCTCCGGATACATCCATTTGCCCAAGAATTTCATAAATTCATTGTTTTTAATAGCAGAGTAGTACTCCACTGTGTAAATGTACCACATTTTCTGTATCCATTCCTCTGTTGAGGGACATCTGGGTTCTTTCCAGCTTCTGGCTATTATAAATAAGGCTGCTATGAACATAGTGGAGCATGTGTTCTTATTACCAGTTGGAACATCTTCTGGGTATATGCCCAGGAGAGGTATTGCTGGATCTTCTGGTAGTACTATGTCCAGTTTTCTGAGGAACTGCCAGACTGATTTCCAGAGTGGTTGTACCAGCTTGTAATCCCACCAGCAATGGAGGAGTGTTCCTCTTTCTCCACATCCTTGCCAGCATCTGCTGTTGTCTGAGTTTCTGATCGGCTAAGGATTTTCTATCTTGTTGACTTTTCTCAAAGAACCAGCTGTGGTTTTTTTATTATTATTATTTTTTTTCATCATTTTCTTTGTTTCTAATTGGTTGATTTTGGCCCTGAGTTTGATTATTTCTGCCATCTACTCCTCTTGGGGAGTTTATCTTTCTGTTCTAGAGCTTTCAGGTGTGCTGTTAAGTGGCTAGTATAGGATGTCTCCAATTTCTTTATGAAGGTACTCTGTGCTATGAATTTTCCTCTTAACACTGCTTTCATCGTGTCCCATAAATTTGGGTATGCTGTGTCTTCATTTTCATTGAATTCTAGGAAGTCTTTAATTTCTTTCTTTATGTCTTCCCTGACCAAGTTATTGTTGAGCAGAGAGTTGTTTAGTTTCCATGAGTATGTGGGCTTTCTGTTGTTTTGTTGTTATTGAAGTCCAGACTTAGTCTGTGGTGCTCTGATAGAATGCATGTGATTATTTCAATCTTCTTGTATCTATTGAGGCTTGTTTTGTGTCCAATTATATGATCAGTTATGGAGAAGGTTCCATGAGGTACTGAGAAGAAGGTATAGTCTCTTGTTTTAGGGTGAAATATATATCTATAGATACCTGGTAAATCCATTTGGTTCATAAATTCTGTTAGTTTCACTGTGTCTCTGTTTAATTTCTGTTTCAATGACCTGTCTATTGGTGAGAGTGGGATGTTGAAGTTTCTCAATATTAATGTGTAAGGTTCAATGTGTATTTTAAGCTTTAGTTAAAGTTTCTTTTATGAATGTGGGTACCCTTGCATTTGGATTATAGATGTTCAGAATTGAGACTTCCTCTTGGTGGATTTGTCTTTTGAGTATGAAGTGTCCTTCCCCATCTCTTTTGATAACTTTTGGTTGACAGTGGCTCTCTGAATGGTGGAGGAAACAGTCAGCAATGCCTGTTTAAGGAGCCACTGGAAAGCTGCCTTTGTTACACTTCCTGTCCGTGTGCTTGTACAGTAGAGGGTGACACGGAAGTCGGGGGATTAGAAAGGATGCTGATTGGTCTCATGCAGATTCAGTTCTCCAGCTAAGAACAAAAAAGTACTGTATTTATAACTATGAGTCTAGTTCTTCAGAAAGAATAAATGGTCATACATTCAGTGACCATTTTATGTTAATCTACTTAGCAACTTGAGGGCTTCAGAAAACTCCACATGAGAGAGAAAGTGACCCCTGTAATTTCACCCCCCCCCAAAAAAAAAGATGTTTTTGTAGCGATCCTGATTGATGGGTATTGGATGTTCTTTTGTTAGCTTAAACATCTACGCTAAGCCCAGGACTTTCCTTATATAGCTCTCATCTCCCCAGAATTTGGCAGGAAGGCGGCTTTTAGTGCTGAGTGTTCTGACGCTCTCCTCTCACAGTAGTGCCGGCCTTTCACCTGGTTTTGCGTCTTATTTTAGAAATTGTCCTTGCTCTTTGGATTTATTTAAATGTTGGTTGGTATACACTTTGCTACACTTGATATAACCAAAAGGCTAAGAAGCATTTTTTAAGCCTTGCTGCAAAGCTACATGGCTGTGGAAGGCAGAAAAAAGAGGAAAGATGAATTATATTAAAATGAATTCTTTAGATCCAGAAACAAAATTATTGCAAAATACCTTATCTCCACCAAGCCTCAACTACATAAGAAATTTGAGGCCAGCATAGGATATGCAAGCCTTTGCCTCAAATAAATAAATAAACAACAATTGCTACCCGTTCCATAGTGTTCTACATAGAACTGCCAATAAGAGGCAGTTACCCTTGTGATTTGATCTTTTTTTTTAATCCAGAATTTTTTATCATGAGTAGCAAATATCTTTTTGAGCAACAAGCTTTTCCTTATATTTCAGAGTTTCCAAAGTAAATTTCAGCTTCTCTGACTCTGTATTTATGGAAAATTTCAATAAGATACACTTAATGTTACCATTTTTGTTTATACAGTGTATCCTTGTGAGACAATACTAGAATTACCATTTTTTTTTAAAAAGTGGATACTATTGGCAGCTAATCTCAGAGAACATAGCCCTAAACTGGAAACTCAGTTTTTACCATTTACATTGGTGCTTAGAGCAGACCAGAATTATTTGACCCATTTTAGATCCTTATTTCTGTGTCCATCTTAGGTACTAAGTAGCAGCCTGAAAAAGTCTCACGAGTGTTTGCTGGTTGTCATGTCCTGATGAGGATGTGTGCCTTCCCGGCTGATGCCTGCCGTCATTAGTGCTCATTCATCAGTGTGAGCACCTGGTTTAACTAGGCACTGGAGATGCAGACATGAATAAAACAGGATTCCTGTTCTGGACATTTTCATAGTTAACTGTGGGAGAAGGGAGTATTTAAAAACATAATTACATATCAAAGTGAGACGTTTTATATAATAATAATATATAGATAAAGTATTGTCATACTATGTAGGAGGGAAATAAGTTGGGGTGATAACATTTCAAAAATCAAAGATTTTTAGGGCAAACTTTGAAAGTTGGATGGGAATTTGTATTTAGAGAGAGAAGAGCAAGGGTGACATAGAGAATATTCTATGCAGAGACAAACGGCTCAGGGACATGTAGATAAGAAGAAAGTCTTCAGAGAGCCGTAGAGAAAGGCTACATGGGGAAAGGAGTGTCTTTCCTTTTGGAGAGATAGTCATTTAAGATTTTTAAATTGTACTGGTGTAATCAGATTTGACTTTAAGAACTCATAGTAATTTGGAATCAGAGGAAGACAGGAAGCAAACACCAGTCAAAAAAAGTATCTGTTGGGCATGCATGGCGCATACCCCTGATCTCATCACTTAGAAGGCTGTGTGTAGAATTCTGAGAGTTCAGTGCCAGCTTGTGCCACATAATGGGACCTGTCTCAAACAAGAGCAACGGAACAAAAGAAGACTTCTTATTTCCACGGAAAAGAAAGGTTTACAGTAACAACTACTGGGGAGTAGGAGTCACTAGACTTGAGAGTGTTTTTGCAAAGTGTAAACCAGTAACATTTGTAATCAAAATGATAGTGGACTTGTTGGCATCCAGGGGTGGGAGGGAGGAGTGACCTCTGCCTTAGTGACCAGCAGATTAGCAGAGCCGGGAAACTTGTAAAAAACAGGGATTGTTCATCTTACACATAGTAGACATGGTCTTTTTAGAAACATTCCAGTAGATAGGTCTGGATCTTAATCATGGGAGAGGTATAACTATAGAAATATTTTTTACAATTTTATTATTTACTTTTCCATTAAATGCTAATGTTCTCACAGATTTGCCGATTTTGGTCTCAGGAAGGTGACTGCAGAATCAAAATGTAAATTCCTAAGTTTTTAATCAACTGAAAAGGCCTCTTGGGGTGGGTGGGTGGGGACTTGTAGGTTTCTATTACAATTATTTCAGTTTTTAACTTCTCCCAAATATCTTTTGGAAAAAAAAAGGCATGTATTTTTAAATTCAAATACTTTCTAAACTATGTGTGTTGATCATGACAAAGTAAGTTCAAGACTACAGAAAAGGGATTCTTAAACCTTTTGTTGTTGTTAAAAACAAAATTTAAAATTAATTTCTTCAAAAATGCTCATTTTTAATTTTTATACTTATCCAATATCAGTTGTTGCCTTTATTGAATATGAGGGAAACTATCCATATTAAAGAATGAGGCTGCAGCATTTACCTCTAGGAGGAGTTTAAAAACTAGGGTACTACTCCATTTAAATAGTTGAGTTGTATTCTTTTTTAAAATTGAGAGGGTAGATAGTTCTTCAAAAATCTTCCCTAAACTCAAATTTTATGTCACTTAAAAGATACAAGTGTTTGTAAAGAATTTAAGTAGACCTTAAATAGGTGAATTGTTACTATTTTATATTATCTTTTATTCGTTTTTTTAACTGTTCCATATGTGTATACAGTGTATCTTGCACATATCCAACTCTCACTTCACCTTTCTGAGGAACACCCCCAACATGTCCCCATCTCACCTTCACGTCTTTCTGTCTGTCTCTGTTTCTCTGTGTGTGTGTGTGTGTGTGTGTGTGTGTGTGTGTGTGCGCACACGCGCGTGCGCACGCGTAACCCAATGAGTCCAATTGGTGTTGCTGGCTTGCTAGTCTTGACCAGAGCTACAGTGAGTTCATGAGTGCAATGGTCAAGTCATGTGCAGAAGACATTCAGCATTCCTTTCTATCATCTGGCTCCTAAATTTTTTCTGCCACATCTTTGATATTTCCTGAGCCTTGTGGTTGGGGTTGATATGGATGTCCCATTTCAGAAAGAACATTCCACAGTTACTTATTATGAGTACTTTGATTAGTTATAAGTCTCTGTGTTTACAGCTCAGAGCAGGAAAAGGCTTCTTTGGATAAGTTTGAGAATATCATACTGATCAATGGCTATAAACATAAGTACTTAGGAAGTAACTTAGTAACATGTTTATTTAGCAGAATAATAGTAATTAGTTTCTCCTTGAGGTCTATGACCTTCCAATCCATGGGCTTTTGGCCAGGTTTACAGTATAAGGTATGGATTGATTCCTGTAGAGCAGGCCTGAGAGCCTATCAGAAAGCAGTTGGTTACCCCCATAGCCTTCATACCACTGTTGTGCTATTGGTCCCATCCTGTGCTGGGTAAGACCATTAATGTCTTTTTTTCCCAAAGTGCTTGCACAGCACCATTTAGTACTGTTAAAACTAGTTAGCAGGAAGTTTTCAAGTCGGTTCCAGCTTGATTTCTGTGTCATTGCAACTGAGGTGTGCTATGTCTTTGTCAAAAGGTCTTATAGACTAATTATGGTAGACAACCAAGAGCACTGTGTTTTGGGGGCCTCTTAGCCCTCCTTGATCAGCAGCTCATAGACATGCTATGCCTGGTACTGAGATTTTAGTTCAATAATGTATATCTGCCAAGTGTGATACATGGTAATGATATCCTTTTCGTGTGTTTAAAAATAAGTTGAGCAAACCTTATCCACGTGAAATTCTAGTTTTCATTGTTCTGAATTCTGTTTCTTGGGTTGTGCTGTTTTCCTTTACTTTATTCTTGATTGTTTTGAAATGTAGTTGCCTGCTATTTAAGGCAGATGCAGTAGAGTGCACCCAAGAGTGCTTATATTTCTATATTTAGAAAACCATAGGGTTTATAAAGCAGTTGCAGATTCCTTTGGGATAAAATGGTTTCTATAAATGTAACATTTTTAATGAAACTATTATTATCCTCCATTAAAGAAATAGAGCAATGACTATGTGTGTTTGTGGGCTCAGCAGAGATGGAAAACATTTTTTTTTCTTAAGAGCTGAGGGTATTTTAAATGCTTACAATGAATCATGTGCATTCTATTTTTGTGTTCTTAATCTTGAATTTGCAGAGCTTTTACCCAAGTATTTACCTTTGGTCCAACATTCCGAGCTGAGAATTCTCAGAGCCGGAGACACCTGGCTGAATTTTATATGGTTGAAGCAGAAATTTCTTTTGTTGAAAGCCTTCAGGATCTCATGCAGGTAGGTACACAGTTTGTCATTTTCAGGAATCTCTGACATTGTAGTACTTCTGCATTATAGAGATTTATGGGGTGGAAAAAATAGGAATCCATTTAATTAGTAGACCTTAATTCCTAATTCACAGAGCAGTTGAGATCAGGCAGAGGGGTGTGTGTGTGTGTGTGTGTGTCTGTCTGTCTGTCTGTCTGACTGATAACTTACTAATTACTCTGAAAAAATTAACTGTTACTATTTTAAATTCTATCAGTAATATTTGGATAGTCTCTTAGTTTGGACTTACAATGTTCAATTTAATTTAACATAATTTAAAAATAATGAACTATTAGCTTTACTTTCTACTGATTGTATGTCTTAAACTCCTATTCACTCAGTAAATGAGCATTTTAAACCATAGGCACTAAGGTAGGATAGAGCCATGACTTTATGGCCACGTCCTTTTCTCTTAAACTGTGACAGATTTATTGCCATCAGAGTTCTTTTCTTTTTTTTTTTTTAAGTCGTGTAAGAGGTAGAGACAGAGTCAGACAGAGAGAGAGAGAGACAGACAAAAAAAAATTGAGAAAGAATGAGAATAAATACCCAAACAGGCCAGAGATCTTAGATCCCCTTGGAGCTTGAGTTACAGGCAGTTATAATCTGCCCATCATGGGTGCTGGGACCTAAACTTGGATCTTCAGTAAAGAACAGCTGAGCCATCTCACCATCCCAGGTTTTTGTTTAAGATTTTTATTTTATTTTATTTTAAATGTATGAGTGTTTTACCTGCAGAAGCCAGAATAGGGTATTAGAGCTGCTGGAAATAGAGTTGCAGACAGTTGTGAGCCACCTTGTGAGTGCCAAGAATCAAACCCAGGCAAGTGGTCTCACCTGCTTAGACATCTTTCCAGCCCCTGCTGGCAAATGTTTCTATTATTATTATTATTATTATTATTATTATTATTATTATTATTATTATATCTTTTTTTTTTCTGAGACAGGGTTTCTCTGGGTAGCCCTGGTTGTCCTGGAACTCACTTTGTAGACCAGGCTGGCCTAAAACTCAGAAATCCGCCTGCCTCTGACTCTCAAGTGTTGGGATTAAAGGCTTGCGCCACTACAGCCTGGCTATTATAACTTTTTTAAAAGTCCATTTGTTATCTCCCTCCCAATCCGCCCTCTGACAATTCCTCACCCCTGTCTCTAAGAGGATGTCCCCACCCCTCATCTACCCCATCAGACCTCCACACTCCCTGGGGCCTCAGGTCTCTCTAGGGTTAGGTGCATCTTCTCTCACTGAGGCCAGACCAGGCTATCCTCTGCTGTATATGTGTTGGGAGCCTCATATCAGATAATGTATGCTGCCTGGTTGGTGGCTCGGTGTCTAAGAGATCTTGGGAGTCCAGGTTAGTTGAGACTGCTCATCTTTCTAAGGGGTCACCCTCTTCCTCAGCTTCTAGCTTTTCCCTAATTCAACCACAGCAGTCTTTGGCTTCTGTCCATTGGTTGGGTGTAAATATCTGCATCTGACTCTTTTAGCTGCTTGTTGGGCCTCTCAGAGGACAGCCATGCTAGGCTCCTCCTATCTGTAAGCACATACATCAGTCTTGGAGCCTCTCCTTGAGCTGGATCCCAATTTGGGCCAGTCACTGGACCTCCTTACCCTCAGTCTCTTCACCATTTTTGTCCCTGTATTTCTTTCAGACAGGAACAATTCTAGGTCAGAGTTTTTGACTGTGGGATGGGAACCCCATGCCTCCACTTGATGCCCTGTCTTTCTACTGGAGGTGGACTATACAAGTTCCCTCTCCCCACTGTTGGGCATCTCATCTAAGGCCCTTCCTTTGAGTCCTGAGAGTCCTTCTAGTTCCAGTTTTCTGAGGAACCTCCAGGAATGCTCTTGAGCACACTGCCTATAAGGAAAGAATCAGCGGCGAGGAGAGGGCAACGTTGTTGAACTTGGGTTCATCTATGAAGCAGTCAGAAGCTAGAAATATCTTTTCCTTCTGTGTACAGGTGGGAGGGTTTTGTGCTTTTCCCTATCACATAGGTATTTGACGTGGTTAGCTAGCCTTAAAGAAACATACCCTTGAGTAAGGCAGTGCCTTTGGGCTGGCAGTTCCTGAAGAGTCAGCCTACCAGCAACTAACATTTCCAGGTAATGTATTTGGCCATGCATTGGAATGCCTTCCACTGCTTATGTAGGTCAGTATCACTCATGGGACATTTCTGCTTATCCCTTTAAGGAGTAGGTGGTGATGGCAGAGTAGTTACTACCAGTATGTAATGACTAAGGACAAAGATGGTTTTTAAGGTCTTATCACTCAAAAAATGGATTCTCTTCCCCTGAGGAAGTTCAAAATGCTAGTAATGCCTCTGGAATAACCCTGGTGCTGACTGTGTGGAGTTAAACTCTGAGCCTTAAAGAACAGTATGCATTCCTTAAACAGCTTTATTTGAGCCCACCACCCAGTGATATTTTTCTTCACTTAGATACTGAGAGCACTGTGAGGAAAGGAACCACTCTCAGACATCCCCATATCTACCTCTACCCTATTTCTACTGCCGCAACATACACACCAAAGGGAAAGGTTATGAAGATTAATATGTAAATTGTTAGACACGTGACAAGATAGCAAAATACTTTCATTTCCTCAAGTTTTTTTCATAAGAACATTGAGAAATGGATAAGTAAGTACCACTGTGGAAAATGTAAACAGAATGCAGTTCCGTTTTTCATACAGTGGGTAAAGGTAATTGCTGCCAAGCCTGAAGACTTAAGTGTGATGCCTGGGACACATGGCAGAAAAGGAGAGTTGACCTTCACAGTAGTACTATGGTATCACAAAATTAATCCACAAATGTAACACTGGCGTGGGAGATGGTTCTGTGGTTACGGACAATGGCTGCTCTTCTAGAGGACCTGGGTTTGATTCCCAGCATCCATGCAGCAGCTCACAACCATCTTTAAGTACAGTTCTAGGGGATCTGATGTTCTAGGGGTTCTGGTTTCTACAGGCACCAGGCACACACATGTGCACAGTCATACATACAAGCAAAACATACATATAAAATAAAAAAATAAATCATTTAAAAAATGTAATAAAATTTAAAACATAGTTGAATGTATCATGACTCCATTCTGTTTTCTCTCATTCATTCATTCTCTGTTAGAATTGTTTATAGATATTTTAGCTGGTGGATTTTTAAGCACTAATGATAAATATCCAAGAATAATGTGAACCATAACAGCAGTCATTTTATCACCATCCTAAGATACTCTTGCTATTTTATATGTATGTATGTATGTATGTATATGTGTATGTATGTCTGGGAGTAATAAACAAGGTGAGATGACCCAAGCGAGATGAGCCATTGTGTGCCTAATGGCTTTGGATGAGGAGACAACTTTTCTGACACTCTGAGAAACACACAGTGGCTTCCTATGACAGTTTTGATTTATGTCTGTTTTATTAGTATCACATTCATGTAAACTATAAGTTTTAAGGCACATATCCACCTGGTACTATGATTACAGTCAAAATATGGAACAACTTTGCTCTTACAAAACAGCTCCAACTTGTTGCTGCCTTGCGTTCTGATTCCTCCCACTGTCAACTGCTCCTCTTCCCTGTCTCTCTTGAGTAATTTGCCCTTTGCAGACTGTCATGTGGACATTCTTGTGTCCATATCCGACTGTCTTCTGCCACTTAGTGTACTCTGTATCAGATTCCCCTGCTGTCTGGGCAGTTCCCTGACAGAGGCTCACCACAGTCGTTTACCATTCCTACTAAAGAACATTTGCATTAGTTCAGTCTTGGAAAGCAATGAAAAAAGATCTATAAACTTTCCAGTGCAGGTTCTGTGAGAACATAGTTTTCATCTCTCTTGGGTGAAGTCCAAGGAGTAAAGTGGTAAGATCTAAGGTTGATGTTTAGTTTTTTCAGGAATCTGTCTGGTTTACAGGGTAACTGCACCGTGTTACATCCCTGCAAGCAATATGCAAAGACTGGTTTGTCTACTCAGCACTAGTACTTAGTCAAGGATGTGCTTGTATCTGTGAGTCTGTGGGAGAGACAGACAGACAGATATGCACTAATTAATGAATATCTGTGATTCTATTAGCTATGCACCAGCATCATGCTGTAGTTTTATTTTGTATTTCCCCAGTGTATCTTGAGGCTTTCTGTGTTAAACATCTTTTCATCAGCCTAGCAGCTATCAATTTCTAGTCTTGGTCAACTTACTTATTTTCTTCTTGTTGAACTTTGATTGTTTTGGGTTTTTGAGATAGCATCACTGTGTAGCCCTGGATGGCCTTGAACTCAGGTGCTCTGCCCCTCTACTCCCTGAATTCTGCGAAGATGTGCACCTCCACACCTGAACCTTTGTTGTTGAGCATTGAGATTTCTTCATTTTCAAATGTACATCCTTTTTCAGATGCATAATTTGAAAATATTTGTCCTAGTGTTGGCAGTTTGTCTTTTCACTCTTTTAGCAATATTCACAGAGAAAGGGTTTTAGCTATGGTAAACATTAATTTGCCAATTTAGATTTGGATATGATAGCACACATACATAGTCGTTGACTTGAGAGGCAGAGGCAGAAGGATTATAAGATCCAGGCTAGTGTAAGCTACAAAGTGAGGCCGATTCAAAACAGGAATTAACATAAAGGTCAATCTTAAAGACCCTGTCTTATATTAAAAAACTAAAAATAAAAAGAACACCCCTTTGGGCAGTTTCCTTCATAGTTGAACAAGAAGACCTCTGACTGATTTTGTGAGTCTTGGTGCTGACTAATGCAGGCAATGACAGCTAAGCACTGGGGTTGGGTAAGAATGAGGTGTCAGCACCAGCAAGATGGATAAAGCTTTTGGCATGTAGTCCTGATGGAATCCAAGCCCAGGAAGCCTCGGAGGAAAAAGAGAACCAACTTGTGACAGTTGTCCTCTGACCTCTACCATGGACCGTGCCACATATGTATTGACACAGCCACACAGTTAACTATACTCATGAAACTCAGTATTAAAAGAGACTAGTTAAGTTTGGGTGGCAGACTTGCTACTTAACTCACTCTACTAGTGGTATTCAGCATCTATTGTCAAATGACTCAAAATATAAATATTTTTTCTAAAGACAGAAAAAAGTAACCTCCTGCTTCTCCTTTTCTCCCAGTGCATTTAAGTTTTGACTCGGTGCTATAAAATTTTTTCTTCATCAAGTATAAGTAATTAATTGATAAAGACTATCTTAGTAATTTTTATAAACACCTTGTCCTCACCCCTCATCATAGTTCCTGATTTTATCAGCTGTGCTTTTAGAACTTAGGCTGAAAGTCGGAGTTTGGGGTGGAGGGTGGGGATTTCCATCTTCAAATTAGATTTTTACTCCTAAGACAGCAGGTAGCAACATAGGTGGTCACAGGCTCATTCCTCACAGTGCAGCTGCTCTTCCCTCCTCCTGCTGTTGACTTTGCTCTGTGATTGAGGGACATCACTCAGGTCCGTACTGGCTTTGTCTGCCTCACTGCTGTCTTGGAAGGTGATAGAGGCTGGACCTGGACATGGAGGGCCTTTAACCACCAGCTGGTTGCTCTTCTTTTTTTCAAGTCCCCTGACTCTACTCCCTCTCTACTGGAGAGGTCTACTTTTCTTTTTATTTTAGAATGTAAACATTCTGCATATGGTCCTTTTAGAGTTTTGGCTTTTTGAAACAGGCTCTCATATATCCTAGAATAATCTTGAACCCTTGATCTTGTCTTTACCTCTCCAATGCCAGGGTTATAGGTGTGCCTTTAACTGCCATTGCCACGCTGTCCAGTTTGTGCAATGTTAGGGAGCTAAGCAAGCACTCCCCCAGCTAAACCACACTCCCAGCCCTCTGCATATCAATAGTTTACAGTTTTATATTGCACCGATAGTCAACTGTCTGTCTTCTCCTGTAGAATACAAAGCCCTTCAAACACTTTGGCTTGGTTTTATTGATTCCCTTCAACTTTTCTTTACTCTTATTTCATTTGTGGATTCTTCTTGTTTTTGTACCCCCCAAATTATTGTCATAACTATTTATGCTATTGGTAACTTAGAAACTCTTATCTGGGTGTAGTGACAACATTAATAATCCCGGTCCTCTCTGTGAGTTCGAGAGCAGCCTGATCTACATAGTGAGTTCCAGACCAGCCAGGACTGCTGAGACCCTGTCTCAAAAAATATAAGTAATTAAACAAGTAAAATACTTCAGAAATATTTTCCATTCTAATAACTGCTTTCTTCTAAGGAAAACATGTCACCCGTGAGTCTTATAGGGATATGCTTGATAGAATTAATTCTCATATACTAATTTATATTTTATATTTTAAGAAATAAACATATATACAATTATTATTTAGATGCATGTTGTTGCTTCTCAAATTTTCAAGTTTTCTTTCATTTACCATTGACTGACCCAACTGCTTCACAAAAAGTTCTCTCTTCACAAAGTCTACTATCATGAATATTTCTCTGAACCAAGAGCTAAGCTAATACACAGGATTATTTAATATAATTCTCACAACAGTCCTGTGAATGAGGTGCTATGATTATCTTAATTCTGCAAGTGAGTTCATTAATAAGCAAAGAAACATTATTCAATGATGGCTGTTCATTTGACAACTCATTTCAATACCAATATTGATCTGAGTCACCATAATACATTGAGGGATTAACAAGCTTAATTGAGTTTTAGTTGCTGGAAGCTAGAGGAAAATCCTTCAAGCCCGGAAGCTTCGGAAGTTTTTGTATAAAACTGCTGCTCAGGCAATTGTGTCTCATTCCTCTTAGGTCATGGAGGAACTCTTCAAGGTGACCACCGAAATGGTTCTCTCACACTGTCCTGAAGATGTTGAACTGTGTCACCAATTCATAGCTTCTGGCCAGAAGGTAATAATAAGCTTGTGGATACAGCAAAATACATAGCTCCTTAAGTATATTAATTATATAATTTTATATATATAGTGAATATAATTAATTACATTTAAGCTCTGTTCTCTTTTGTCTTATCAAGGGCAGACTAGAACATATGCTAAAAAACAACTTCCTAATGTAAGTAAATATTATAATTTTTCTGGATTTTGCTCATACTTGACTACTGTAGCATATTGAGTTATAATTTTTGTTAAAATATCTCTGTGTTTATCATGCCAGATCAAGGCAAGACCCATATTCTAATTATTTTTATTGTTCTTATACTTAACTCATAGTTGAAAACCCATGTCTTATTAAATAAATGAATCATAGCAAGATAAAAAATATAGAAATTGTGGTTTGTATTACTAAAATTCATACCTTGTATAGTAATCCCTTAACATCCCTGGAGATTGGCTCCCAGAACTCCAGATATACTAAAATTTGTGTGGTTAAGGCCCTCTATAAAATGGCATACTACTTGCATATAACCCATAGCCATCTACCATATTACCTCTAGAGTACTTATAATGTCTCACACCAACTATCATAGTGAGTATGTCAAATGCCATGATTAGATCCCCAGAGTAAACTAAGTAAATCACACGCTTTTCCTTTTTTCCTCAAACACTTTGGAAACAGTTTTTGGAAAGGCAAAGAAATATCCTTTATGCATATCAAGAAACATACTTAGGAAGACTTTTAGAAGCCCATTAAGGATATCCAGTGTCAGAGCTGTAATCTGAACTTGAAAGCCATGCTTTAATTAGGAGGGAGTTGGGGGAGGGGAAATGGAGATCATCATCTCCAGAAGAAATGTTTGGAATCATTATTTCTTCATGATGAAACATAACAACTGTATAAAAACTATTGCTTCTTAACATTTCTCAGTGTAATTGGGAGATCATACAAAGTAATTGATGGGCTAGAACAATAGAATGTCTAAGGAAAGAGCTGCAGACAAACTATTTTTCATGTACAAATAATTTTTTAATGTACTTATCACATTATAAAAGTTAAACATGTTTTAAGTCAAAGCAATTAGTACTGCTAAGTAATGGAGTAAGAGCACGGTGCCTGTGACCCTTACCCTGGAGGGACGGTGCCTGTGACTCTTACCCTAGCGGGACACATGGAAAGATAAACATTAGACACTCTGTTAGCCGTTGAAAGCAGAGACCAAGTCGGCAGGCAGACTGTCTCTTTACACATGAGATCTCCAGCAAGTTCTCCCCAAGCTTTAGATTCCCTTCTGCACAATACTCAACTCTTAATTATTACTCCCACGGCCAGCCACCACCACTGCTGGCTTAGAAATGCACGGAGTGTAATTTGAATAAAATGTTCACTCTAGAACAAACTCTGTCACTCAAAACATGCTTTGGGAGCTGGCTTTATTTGTACCATAAAAACATTTTCTAGTTCATTTGTATATGTGTGAAATTCAGAGCATAAGTTTGTACTAGGTAGATTGAGTTCAAGGTTCTTCAGAAAGCTTTGTAGATTTAAAAAAAAAATCATCCAGAATACTGTCGCAGTATCTCTTATAATTTGCAAGGAAACTAGTGTGTCTTTGCTACGAACATGTTCATATGCTTCTGGTCCATGTACTTACATTTTTATGACCTTGTGAAAGGGAGGCCATTAAATTTGGCAGTATATTTCAGAATACATAAAAATTAGATTTTGACCCAATAATCTTATTTTTTCATATGCACTAGAGATGTGTTTAGTCATGATTTAGAGTAGCAAAAGATTGGAGACATCTGAAATACCATTAATGGGTAACTAGTTTAAATAAACACACATAAATATACTTAGAATGTTGTGTTTTAATTCAAAAAATGAAGTTCTTACCAAGTAGTGGTGGCACACACCAGTAATCCCAGCACATAGGAGGCAGAAGCAGGCAGGTCTCTCAGTTCGAGGCCAGTTTGGTCTACAGAGTTCCAGGACAGCCAGGGCTGCACAGAGAAACTTCTTCAAAACAGGTTTTGGCAGTGGATGTAGCTCAGTTGTTAGAGAGCTTCTCTCACAAGCATGAAGAACGTCATCATGTTATGTTCTGCCCTCAGCATCTCATAAAACTGCATGTGCTGGCATTTTCTTGTAACCCTAGTGCTCAGGAAGTAGAGGCAGGAAGATCTAGAGTTCAGGGTTACCTTCAGCTAGCAAGGGTCTCATGAGACCTTGTCTAATAAAACAAAGTTTTCATTGCAATACAATGTTCGATAACATACAATCTTGAGTAAAAGTGTATATGATATATCCTCTGACATTTACTAAAATGGGTATTATAAATATTCACATATTTATTCATAATCTCCTAAAAGAGTACACAGGTAGTGCTAGCAGTGCGTATAATATTAAGAGGAGGGACTGAGAAAATTTCTCAGAAATTCAGAGCACTTGCTGCTCTTACAAAAGGACCCAGGTTCAATTCTCAGCACCCACATAGTGGCTCACAACCATCTAAAACTCCAGTTCCAGAGGTTCAAATGCCTTCTTGTGTCCTCCATAGGCACCAGCACACATGTGGTATACAAACACATACATGATCATAAATACAACATAAAGTAAAATTTAAAACGTGAGAAGAAATAAATTCAGTGTCTGTGGAACAAGGCAAGAGATATATGTACTTTTATTTTCCCTCCCTCCCTCCCTCCCTCCCTCCCTCCCTCCCTCCCTCCCTTCTTTTTTTCTCTAACCATCTTCTCCCTTTGTTGCTCAGACTAGCCTTGAACGCCTAGGCTTAAGCAGTCCTCCTACCTCAGCTTTTAGGTGTGTACACTCATGCAATGGAGTTTTCTCATGTTAGGCATGAGACGTTTCTCAGTGAGAAAACCAATACTAGTTTTCCTCACCAGTCAGTCCTAGAATGCTTAGACCATGTTGCAAAGGCTTTTACCAAGGCCTGAAGAAGTGCTCATGATCTGACTGCCTTCTTACCAAATTCCCTGGGATTTCCTTCTTGCTCAGTATGCTCCAGTCACACTGACGTTTTTGTTCCTTAGTGGGACAGACTGTTCCTCACAGAAGGCCCTGGACTGGTATTCTTTTCATCTAGAATATTCCTCCCAGTTATTTACACAGCTCTTTCCCCCCCCCCCCCATTTTCTGCTGCAGGTTTCTCTTCAGATGTCACCAACTCAGAGTGCCTTTCCTGAACATCTCCTCTAAAATGGCAGACATCTGCCCTACTGTATCCCTACTGTATATTTCTTTGTAATAGTTCTCTATCACTGTTGTTATTTGTTTAATTTGCCCCACACCTCAATGCACACGTCTTGGCCCAAGAAGATGCCCTCTGCCCTCAGATACACACATCTTGGCTCCAAGAAGGCAGAAGCTTTATTTTGTGTATGATGTCATTTTCCAGTACCTAGAGTAATCTTAGTTAGCATCTAGGAGCTGTGACATACATGGTTGCTAGATGAGTAAATAATTGATAACTTGTAGAAAGGCCTTTTGCTCTTTGAGCCTCAGTATTTCATACCTTTTAGTGGAGCATTGACACAGCATGGGTATTGAGAAGCTCTGCTTTCTGACCTGACTCTTGTGTCCATTGCATGCTGGTCAGGAGGGGGACCATTAAACACTTCTCTTCATGCAGATCTCATTTCCATAAGGTTAGGTCAGCCTGAACTCCTGATTATTTGGTACTCACTCATGGCATCACAGATTATATTGGAATTGGTCTGTTTTTCTGGTGTAAATGGGCCTAGTGTAAAATTCTTGTGTGGTGTTAACCTTTATCCACTTTTGTATTGTTTTCTCCCAGCATTTCTTATACGGAGGCAATTGAGATCTTAAAGCAAGCATCCCAGAACTTCGCCTTTACACCCAAGGTAGTGTGTGTGTGTGTGTGTGTGTGTGTGTGTATTAGTGACATAAGAAATTGTGTAACTGTGTATAAACTTAGGTTTTTTTTGAACATGGTTGAGAATAACTTTGAGATGAGTCTCACTGTGGAGCCCTGGCTGACCAGGAACTCATTATGTAAACTAAGCTGGCCTGGGACTCACAGAGATGTAGGCTTAAAGGTGTACACCACCATGTGTGGCAATAAAAATGATTTTAGAAGAGAATTCTATCATTTGGAATAGAAATAATTAAAAGCTTTAAAGGAGTATACCAAGTTTAACAAGACGAAAATTCAAAAGGGAAAATGATAATCATAGATTATTACTGTATAAATCAAGTAGCTCAGTGTTTCCACATGTATATTCTAAATAATGTTGAAAGCTGATAGACAAAGAAGTTATAGGATGAAATATATTTAGGCAACATGTTAAACTGAGGCACACAAACCTAGTAACTAATGAAAGCCTATTAGAGTGACCGGCTGTCACTGCAGCAGATCAGATTCTGAGAGACAGATTCATGGGAGCAGTTGTGAGTGGCAGGTGCCTGTGCACGCTCTGTGATACAGACATCAGGACGTGTCCAGACCTCTTTTCTATAGACCAAGAGTACATTCTCAATTAGGAACTGCAACTTGGTTCCACCAAATACCAACTACTACTGTAATGTTTTCTTTTTCTTTTTCCCTCTTACTGAAACTAGCTTTTTTTTCATATAATGTTCTGATTATGGTTTCCCCTCCTCTATTTCTTCCAGTTCCTCCCTTCCCCTTCCATACCCTTTCTGTCTCTCATAAATCATGTGAGTTTCTAACAGATAATAATAAAATGAAACATAATAAAATAAAACAAAAGCTGATATATTGAAACTGGACCAAACAAACAAGAAAGAAAGGAGTCTAAGAGAAGGTACAAGAAACAGAGACCCACTCATTCACACTCTTAGGACTCCCATAAAAACACTAAATTAGAAGCCATTATCTATACGCTGCGGACCTAGTGCAGACCTTGTGCGTGCTGCTTCAGTTTCTGGGTTCATATGAGCTTTGATCATGTTGGTTTAGAGTACCTTGTTTTCTTGGAGTCCTCCATCCTCTCTGGCTCTTAAGACTCTTTCCACCTCCTCTTGTGCAAGGTTCTCTGAGCCCTGAGGGCAGGAATTTGATGGAGACATCTCATTTAGGGCCGAGCATTCCAAGGTCTAGTGCCTGGCTGTGGGTCTCTGTGTCTGGTCCCATCTGCTGCAGGAGGGAGCCTCTCTAATGATGGCTGAGCAAGGCACTGACTGGCCTTTGAGAATAGAATGTCATTAGGTGTCATTTTATTGCTACCTTTTTTTAAAGATCAGTAATATTTTTCCCTGGCTGTTTAGTCTCAGGGTTTTGGTCACCAAACAGTGTCGGGTATAGGTTCCAGCTCGTGGACTAGGCCTTCAGTCAAATCAGATATTGGTTGGTTACTCCAGCAAGCTTTGTGCCACCACTGAATTAGCATATCTCACAGGCAGGATACCATTGTCAATCTAAGGGTTTATGGTTGGGCTTGTATTTATGTGTTTGTTTATTTGTTTTGGTTGCTTGCAGAGTACCTTTCTATGCCAAGATGACAGAAATTAGGGGTGAAAGTTCTTTATATACAGCAGCTCGACTTCTCCACATTGAATGAGTTATGTGAGTGTTGTCTTTAGCAGTCAGGGCTTCCATCAGTTTGTGGAGAGCAACTGATAGTCTAGGCACTAATCTGGGTTATTTGGTGATTCCCATGAGGACCCCCTTGACCAACAGTGCAATTAGATGTAACTTAAACCTAGTCCTAGAAGCTTCATTTAATGACAAGAGATAGCCAGTTGGAGCTCTATCCTTCCCCCATTATTTGGCAGTTTCAGTTATAGCATCTTCATATATATGTCTTCAGTGCCTGAGTTCTCACCTCCATCTCATGTATTTTGTTGATGAGGCTTGCCTGTGAGAGTCCTATTGCATTCCTAAATTTTTCATTTTCAGATTTTCCTTAGTTTGAGTTTTCTCTATTGATTTTATTTCCACTGTCAGGTCTTAAACTGTTTTACTCATTTCCTTCTGCTGCTTGTTAGTATGTTCATAGCTTTCTTTAAGGGAATTTTTTTAAGGGAACATCTATGTTTTTCATAAAGACTTTGTCATATGGTTCAGCTGTGCTAAAATACTCAGGACCTGCTGTGGCTCTAGTGGAGACATATTGTTCTAGTTGTTACCAATGTGGCATGTAGCCCTCTGAGTTTGGAAACATTGTAATTCTTACTGATGAGCTCTGGTCTTGTCTTTGATGGGTGGGTGTTTTGTTCTTCAGGGATACTGATAAGTGTGGCCACTGAGGGTTCCAGGTAAAATGTGTTTCTAAGTATTGAGAACTGACCCAGGAATGAGGGCTGATCTGAGGGTGGGCTGAGGGGGTCCACTGGAGAGAGGAAAGCAGGCTATTCCACCTGGATCTGCTAAGTCCTCTAGGAATGGAGGCAGAGAGAGTAATGAGAGCTACCTCAAGTAGTCTGTTATAAACTGAGACTTGGAGATTAGATTTGGAGGAATAGAGGGAAGTGAAGATACACAGCCTGCCTTCTTTCTGGCTGGAATAACCTGTGGGTTCCCAGGGAGTGCCTGCTAGGTTTGCAGGCTGGGATAAAGTAATGAGTTAGAAGTGAGAGATCTGTGTGACCCACTGGAGAGCGTGGTGTGGCTGCAGCAGGTAGTTTGCTACAGAGCTTGGGGATGAGACTGGAGGAATGGCTTTAGGGTAGCTAGGGAAGAGGTTACGATCTTCAGTTAGCATAACTGCTTCCCTGGCTGGAGTCTAGTAATGCTGTCTCCTCTACCCCACCCCTGGTTTCTCTCTGTAACCCTGGCCATCCTGGAAGACCAAGCTAGTCTCTAATTCAGAGATTCACCTACCTCTGCCTCCTGAATGCTGAGATTAAAGGAGTGCACCATCACTGCCTGGGTGAATGATGTTTTCTTTTTTACTTGTTTTTCTTCATTCCTATCCCTTTATTACACATAACTGATGTATGTTGCTTTTTTTTTAAAATTAAATTGCCAGTGGATGTTTTGATTAACACCA
Source organism: Mus minutoides (assembly GCA_902729485.2). Classification (NCBI taxonomy): domain Eukaryota; kingdom Metazoa; phylum Chordata; class Mammalia; order Rodentia; family Muridae; genus Mus; species Mus minutoides. Next base: position 395,422 of record LR749667.1, on the reverse strand, counting down.
AATGGAGATATGTTAGGGACAAATATTGATTGTGTGATGATATTTCCTTTCTCCATGAATGACATGTTCATCCAGCTTTATCTTCCAGTTATTTTATGCTCATTGGTGCAGACCTGATGCATCTTGCTGGCCTGTAGCATACAAACATACAGGACACCCTGTGTTTTTGGTGGCCAATCAAACATCTAAGAAGTCAAGACTGAGAAAAAAGTCATACTGACCTCAACAAAAAAAAACTAGTAATACAAATACATCGCCTGGATTGGAGAATTGTAATTTTTTTAACTACCTTTATAAAATCGGGTAGTTTTATAATTTTTGTTTATATGCAGGCCAATCTAAATTTAAGTAGGAGAATTACTCTTAAGAAAATGAATCTAAAATAGTTTTCCCTAATTGCTCATCTTGTTCAAACTTCCTGTGGTAATAATAAGGTAATATGATGTGCTATATATGCCTTTAAACAGTCCTTTACCATTGTCCCATCTCAAGCTGTTATATGCTCTTAACACAGTTTATCAGTAACTAGAGCTTCTTTGCTGGATCTCATGCAGGCCAGATGGCCTCCGACTTCCTATGATTGTATCTGCCTCCCAATGGCTGGCATTATAGGTGTGTGCCACCAGCCCGCAGCACGTGTTGGTTTTAAAGTCAGTTAATTCTTTGTGTAACTTCTACTTTGATATTTTCTGTCAAGCTTCAGGAAGTCAAGAATAATACCATTTTGGGAATTCTTTGCTTGTCTGGTGCTTGGGTTTTTTTGTTTTGTTTTTTTACTACCATATCGAGTACTTAAAATGCCACCTGGAATTTAATAGTCACAGTAGTATTTACCAAATAAATAGACTGAACAGTATTGCTACATAATCATCAAAGAACATCTTGCATATGAATTGACTTTTACTAAAATAGAAATTCACTGAGAAAAGCCATCTTGATAGGCTCAGTATTAGAAGTACTATCGCCCATCATTTAATTTCCTGAGACTTAGAAATAGTAACTAGGGGAGAAGCTCTAGGCAATATTAATAAAAATGCCATAATTCTGCATCAGTTTTATCCTTTGGAAAGTGTTTTGTTTTCTTGCCTGTGCTGTGCTTGCTGACTGCTACTCCCTGAGATGGCTCACAGAAACAATAGTGTTTATCTACTGATTTCAGCTTTCATCTTTCCGGGCCTTCTGCTGTTCTTATTAGCAAGCATCCCCCTTTGGTTTAGTCAGCTGTGTGACCTTGGCAGACAGCTGCACACATCATTGAGCTTCAAGGGCAGAGAGCTGGTAAACGTTGTTTTCATGTGTGTACTATAGCCCTTTCTTCTTGTTTCTCGTTACAGTGGGGTGTTGATCTACAAACGGAACATGAGAAATACCTGGTGAGACACTGTGGCAACATACCAGTCTTTGTCATTAATTATCCGTCAGAACTCAAGCCCTTCTACATGAGGGAGAATGAAGATGGTCCTCAGCATACAGTAAGAAAATTATAAGTATGGTTTATCACCTGAATCTGAATCCTCCTCGCCTTGTTTCATTTCATTAACTTTAAAAATATTTTCTTAAATTATATCCATCAGTCTTCCCACAGAGCCCAGTGTTCTATAAACATACTTCTCATTTTTCTCACAGGGGAGTCTTAGTTTAGCAGATTCAAGTGTGAGTGGGTTTCATTTTGCTTTTGATTTTCTTTGAATAACTGAGTTCAGGAAGTAGCTTAGAACACTGGACAGCAGCATCAGGTTGATGTCAAGTTCAGTACTGATTAGGAGCCTCCTGGGAAAGAAAGCTTGCTGGAACATTGATAGTATCACTGGCATGATCAGGTAGAAGAACAGTTGGCTTAGAGTTCGTTTGTCTCGGCTATGTATAGACACCATGAGGGAAGGCAGTGTAGGGATTGGAGAGTTCTTAGTAAATCGCCTGTCACAGTCCTCTTCTGCCTGCTCTATCTGCCTGTATTTGGTTCTCTGATTCTTCACTTTGTTTCTAATTGATTTTACTCTTCAAATTTACTTTTTCTTTATTTTCTTTCTGCTTACAAGATGAGATATAATATAAAAATATACTTTGACTTATAAGAGACTTTTTAAATTGTTTTATATGTAACATTATTAGTTATGTTTGTGAGACAAATACTTTTATCTCAAAATAGGTCAAAAACCTAAATTTTGTTGTCCAGTATCTCACCACTTACTTTTAGAAAATGAAGGTTATACTATAGCCCACAAGTAAGCAAAACATCCCCATCTTAGGTACATGGTATCTGACTGAAAGAACGTTTTCTGCTTTCTTCTACAGTGTTATAAGACAGTATTTGTCACAGACTGCCATCTTGTCTTGAAATCCTAGAGCAATTTTGCCTAGAAGCTTTTTTCTATTTACAAATGAAAACTTACAAAGATAATTTATCTCTACTATACCTACCCCACAGTTGCACAGTGCATTCTTGTGTTCTGCCCCTCAATGTAGTATTTCTCACTGTACTCCATTCTAGACCATGATAAATCCTCTGCTTGAGCCTTTCCTTCTCTGTAAAGACTTGACTTAATTAGGGTTGCCCAGTCACTGGGAACCATCTCACAGGTCAGTCCGTGTAGCAAGAATTGGTAACATTATAGCAATGTGTCTGTTTCCCACCTAAATGTAACTTTCTTGGTCTCTGCTGCTCTCCCTCCTGATTGAGCCCTGTCTGCTGGTTTGCACTTTTAGATCAGCCCCATTTTCTGCACCTTTTTTGTTACTTGGACAGTTCCCTCTCCTGCCACCTACTGCTGCAGTTCCTGTTCAGCTCAGTCACCACTCAGTCTTCATGTCATTAACCCCAGGGACTTTCAGAAGTCTTTTTGATTTGATCTATCTGCAACTTCTTACTTTTACAACCCTCTTGTCCCTCAGCTTGTGGCGTCATGTCCTCTCAGTCATCTCTTTTCACTGGTCACTCTAATTAATCTCTACAGATTTTTTTCTCCAAGTTTATCAGATATTGGAATTCCTTAAGTCTAATCCTACATCTTTGTTCTTGCCAGGTGATTTCAAATGTTCCAATAGCTTATCATTTTTTCTAACATAATCAGAAATTCACTTTATATTCAGCTTCTCTTTAAAATTCTGAACTCATATCTTTATTATTATTTTTGTTGTTATTTATTATTCATTTATTTATTGGAGGGCAGACATGCATGCCACTGTAAATGAGTAGAGTTCAGTGTGTAGAACTCAGAGATCCACCTCAGGCCATCAGCCTTGGTGGTGAGCACCTTTTTTTTTTTTTTTTTTTAAGATTTATTTATTTATTATATGTAAGTACACTGTAGCTGTCTTCAGACACTCCAGAAGAGGGCATCAGATCTCGTTACGGATGGTTGTGAGCCATCATGTGGTTGCTGGGATTTGAACTCGGGACCTTCGGAAGAGCAGTCGGCGCTCTTAACCACTGAGCCATCTCGCCAGCCCCTGTGGTAAGCACCTTTATCCCCTGAGCCATGTCATCTGCTCTGAACTCTCTCTTACCACCTCATTGATTATTAAAGGCTTGTCAAAGGCAGTAACCAGAACCAAATGCACTACTTCTCTCTCCCCTCCCAGGCATATTCCATCTGCTCTCATTCTTCCTTTCAGTAGGGTCTCACTATATAGGCCTGGCTAGCCTGAACTCAGAGGAGAGCTCAGAGAGGTCTGCCTGCCTGTGCCTCTACCTCAGCCCCCTTGGAGCTTGGGTTAAAGGTGTATGTCATTGTGTTTGGCCATGAACTTGTAATATTTTCTTTCGTTGTGATTGTGGTAATCCCACACCTGAGTCATCTCTGAAATTTCTTTCTCACAGTGAAGTGCAAATCATTACTAGATTCTGACATTTTAAACTCCAAAATGTATCTCAGATCCACTTGTTTATTTTCATTTCTGCTTTTACCTTTTAGATTAAGATCTCTTCTGTGTCTTGCCTTCACCTCCCTGTGGCCTCCTAACTATTCTTCCTGTGTCTGCTCTTTCCTTCACAGTCTCTGTCTTCATTTTAGCATGAACTTTTGGAAAATAGAAGCTAAATCTGAGTGTGATAGCCCAATTCTGTAATTCTACCACTTGAGAAGATAAGAAGTTCAAGTTATCTTCATCTACATAGTTTGGGGCCAACTTGGACTAAATGAGACCCTATTTCAAAAAAAAATTAAAATGTAAATCTGATCATGTTAACCCCTTTCTTAAAACCAGTCAGTAACCTCCTGCTGCTCCTGCTAAGCCAAGTGTAACTGTTCCTGACTCTAAGGCTCTGTTACATCCATCCTTGTCACCTTTCTGCCAGTTTGGACATCCTCCTACCTTGGGCTCCTGCATATGCTTTATTCTGAATAGTCTTCCACACCTACATAATTTTATTTATTTTCCAGATCATGTTTTTCTCATAAGAACTTTCTTCGACCATTATAATTAGTCATAACAGCATTTTTACATGCTGTTAAGCTTCAGACCTAGAGCTGCTCACTTGTTAAGATTTAATGTAACTTTTTATTCATTATTTGAGAATTTCCTATTCATATGTAATGTATATATCTCTAGAGGCCACACTCCTAGAGAAAAATGTCTGATTCTTCCCCCAGCAACCACCAGCTGACAGTTGTGCCTCAGGGAGGGGTGTGGCCTCAGGAACCCCTCTTCCTTCTGTTGGAATGCTGGCTGTCTTGGTCTTGCACAGGTAACCACAGCTGCTCTGAGTTTATAAGTACCATGGCCCTGTCATAGCCAGAGGTCAGCATTTCACAGCAGTCTACCCTCAAACCTGTACTTCCTACCATCCTCTTCCATGATGGTAAATGAGTGTGAGATACATGTCCTCTTTGGGACCGAGCAATCCACAGACACCACAGACACCTGTTCTCTGCTGAGTCTCTGCTGAGTCACTGCTGAGTCACTGTCCACCATAAAAAGAAGCTTCCCTGGTGACGTCTGAGCCCTGCACTCCTCTATGGGTGTACAGCTTAATGTTTCAAAGACACTTTCATCCATTTAGAAAGTTCTCTTCTAGGGTTTATTATCTCCATAACTACAGGTTCTTGGCCATGAGCCCTAAATCTAGTGAGCAAGTGATTGGTTACCCCCAAAACTCACACCACTGTTTTACCAATGAGCATCTTTGCCAGGCTGGACCTTACAAGCTACTAACTCTTAATCCATCCTAACCTTTAACACATGATTTTTTTTACTGACACATGTCACTACTTAATTAATATCTTTCCATTGTCTAGAGCACCTATAGATCTATTTTTTTACTTACCAATACAGCCTCAGTGCCTAGCATAAAGCCAAGGACATGGCAAGTATCTAATAATCTATTTTGTGTAGGGACAGGTGATTGGATGAATACAAACCATCAAAGCTTTAGACACAGGGTGAGCACAAATGCATAGTAACTTGATTTGTTAAGGAAAGTGGGGCCAGGCTGGCTAGGGATTTTTGTTATAAATTTCTTGAGCAGTGGCAGTAATATAAAAGAAAATATAATGGCTCAGAGTTACATACTCTTGGCTTCAAGTAACAGATCCGTGTGTTCTACAGTATGTGGTTGAGCTAAGTGTGGTGGCACATACTTTTAATCCCAGCTCTAGAGAGACAGAGGTAGGCAGATATCTATAACTTGAAGGCCAGCATGATCTGTGTAGTGAGTTTCAGGTTAGCCAAGGGCAACATAGTGAGACGCTGTCTCAACAAGACAAACATCGGCAATAAAAATAAACTTTGTGATTGATCTTAGGCAAGACACGAATCCCTCTGAATTTTAATTTAAACATAAAATGTTTATGATCACTCTTGGTTCCTAGAAGTTGGACTGACCCAGCTGGGAAAGTTTTAGGTGGGACTGAGACTATCTAGGCCTGAGGATTAGTAATGTGTGAAAACTGAGAATTACTGTTTGGAGTAGCAGGAAGTTAATAAGTATGGCATGGTGTTGTCTCTCTTCCATTTTAACTTGTGATAACTTTGTTGTGAAAGATACTGTAATGCCCAGTGTCTGTGTGTGACACCATAATGCCCAGTGTCTGTGTGTGACACCGTAATACCCAGTGTCTGTGTGTGACACCATAATGCCCAGTGTCTCTGTGTGTGACACTGTAATGCCCAGTATCCCTGTATATGTATTGCTATGCTGTCATGCTGTCCTGAAGAGACAGTACGGCTCTTATGTGTCCTTCTTACCTTTGTACATTCTAGGAGGCCAGCAATCTCTATTAGTGCCTCGATCATGTAAGCACTATAATGAGACTGGTGTACTTCCATAGCTTCTGATGTACTATATCATATAGCTTCTCGTTACCATATTATTTGAACATCATTTAACTAAGATATTTACATTAGCCATAGATAGTAGCATTTATATTACTAACCTCCTTTTTTCCCTGTAAAAAGTGCCTGATTCTACTCCTAAAAAACTTGAGTGGCGAATGTACAAACCTTGGAGCATATGAATAAATAATGTATTTCTTTCATTGGGACTCTTAGTTACAGGTTTGGGGAAAGTTTGTCAGAGTTTATGCAAGAAATTTCTCCTAGTTAGTTTCAGCTGTCACCTAGACAGCCCACAGTTATCTGGGGGACGTCTCCATCAGGGGATTGCTTCCATCAGATTGGCCTTTGGGCATGTCTGTGGGCATTTCTTGATTGCTAATTGATATGGGCTGGTCCAGTCCACTGTACAGTACCATCACTAGGCAAGGAATCCTAGGCTGTTGAAAAACTCTACCTGGGGTGGTCTCAGTGGTTAAAAGCACTAGCTGCTCTTAGAGGACCCAGGTTCAATTCCCAGCACCCAATGGCAGTTCACAACTATCTGCAACTCCAGCCCCAGGCCCCCATCAGCACCAGGTACACATGTAGGTAAAATGCCCATACACATAAAAATAAATATATAAAAATTTTAACTTTTAAAAAGAAAGCTAACGAAGGAGACAGAGGAGTAAAAGAACAAAGAAAAAGCAGGCTGAGCAAAGGCTAGCGAGCCAGCCAGTAAGGAGCATCCTCCATATTCCCTGCCACTGCCCTGCTGTCTCCCTTATCCAAGTTGTCCTGGAAAGGTAAGATGAAGTAAACCCTTTCCCCCTTCATATTGCTTTTCATCATAGTATTTATCACAAAACCAAAGAAATAAACAGACAAAAAAAAAAAGTAAAATAGAGGTGTTTCAATGGTATTTTCTCCAAGCAAGTGAAAGATAAAGACAGAGAAATATTTAACCTGTTTTAAAAACTTTGGGCTGGAGTAATAAATAGAAGACCAGTTTTTCACAGTAGGGTGTTTGTTTACTTTCTTCCACCTGTACAATAAAATGAAGATATACAGACTACAATAATAAAAAGCATACCAGATTGAAAGCTGGAAGTTGGAACTCTAACACTCTTACAATGTATCTGTATGATCTTTAGAAGGCTTTGAAGGTACAGAGCCTTAGTATCTCCCTCCTTACAGTCAAAAAATTGGTCTAGACCTCTGAGGTGAAGCCTCTGATTTCATGTAACCTGTTTTTATTTCCTGGCATATATAAGAATAACAAGTTACAATGCATAAGTTTGTAATTTGAAGGCCTAATATAATGAATCTAAGGAAACATAGAAAATACCATGTGCTCTTGTGTACGGGATATTGATTAAAAACCTTGAATGTAAATGGAAAATATGCAGTTATATGAGAATAATGGCTTCTCGGAGAATATTCATTCATAACTTCCAAATGTAACTAGAAAAAAGTAACCACCCAGCAGTTCTGAATGAGATAGATTAAGACCACCAGGTAGTGTTAGGATTCTTAAACCGTGTCTGTAGTATTTCTGTTACTATGTTTTAGTATTACATCAGAAATGATGAGGCATCAATGGCCATTCAGTGAAGTATACACTGTGTAGTCTCTTGGACAGGCAACCAAGGGATAGCTAGTGAATTTCCCTAGCCTAATGAACTATACTATGTCAAAGTAACTTGATCCTTGAATCGACAGAAATAGTGAGGAAATTGTTAATTTTACTTAGTGATGACTAATGATTTTCCTGACAATTTAGATCAAATAAAAGTATGCACTGCAGCCTATCTGATTGTTTTCAGGATCTTTGTAATGACATGTGTACCTTGGATTATAGATCCCTACAATCAAGAGAGAAATTTGAAACTTTGACATGTATGTGTGTGACAGATTTGTAAACTTTTATTGCTGTTCTGTTTCTCTTCATTTCAATCTCCTCATTTCCTTATAGACAATGAGTTTAGTTAAAGCAGTAGACATAAAAGAGAATACAGATGTCTTCTGCCTTCAGGTAAAATAGAACTGTAAAGGAAGTTGCACTGCAGGCTAGAGATATGACTCAGTGGTTAAGAACTCTGACAGCTGCCGGGCGTGGTGGCGCACGCCTTTAATCCCAGCACTCGGAGGCAGGGGCAGGCAGATTTCTGAGTTTGAGGACAGCCTGGTCTACAAAGTGAGTTCCAGGACAGCCAGGGTTACACAGAGAAACCCTGTCTCGAAAAAAGGAAGAAAGAACACTGACAGCTGTTCCAGAGGACCCAGGTTCAATTCCCGTCTCCCACGTGGCAGCTCACAACTGCCTATCACTCCAGTTCCAAGGGATCTGACACCCTCACACAGATAAACATGCAGGCAAAATATCAGTGCACATAAAATAAGTCATTAAAAAAAGGAAGCTGCACTATTATGAAGAACAACAAAGAGCAGTTTAGAGGAAAGGAGTGACTTAATATCGTTCCACTTAAATAGCTAAACCCATCTTGCAGGAGTAGGACATATGTTAGTTAATTTTCTTATTGCTATGACAAATAGCAACTTGGAGAAGAGAGGGCTTGTATTGCTTATACTTTCAGAAAACACATTCCATAGAGGTGAAGGTATGACAGCAGGAGTGGGGCTGCTGCTCACCTGTATCTGTAGTCAGGAAGCAGAGTGAGGCAATTGCAGTTGTGTTGGAGTGGTCATTGCTGCTGTCTTCAGCTTTAAACCTGTCCACTCACTTTTCCTCACCAGACTCCACTGTCACATGTTTATATTCCACTTTGTGCTTTTTCTCCCTGTAGATCTAAGTAAGAACAGTGAGCAGTATCCATATCACAGCCTGATTGCTGTGCTGTCTTGAAATTTCCTCTGCCAAAGATATTAATCCATTACTTTAAAATTCAGCTCTACATCAGTTCTCAGGACACAGGCAGATGCAGTCATATGCCCTCCAGCCACTGCAGTTCCTGATTGAGTCCTTGTTCCTCTGAAACCTCAGGACCTGGCCCACTACTGTTCCATGTTTCTGTCTGCATTCTCGGGAGAACTATTATAGAAGTGACTGGAGAAATGCATTATACTTCTGTGAACTGACGACCCTCTACTGGGTATCTGCCTTCTTCCAGTTGCATCTGTGGATCAAATCTTTATTCAGACCGTAGGGAAGCAGAAATCATATTCAACTCTCATAGCACTACTGAGCATTATAGCAATGAGAATAAAAAATCAATCAAGAGGTAGTTACTGAATTTTCTTGGCTGGGACTAATAAACTGCTTCACAATAGCTTGCACATCAGCCCAGCAGACTAAAGAAGGCGATGTCAGCATGAGAGCCCCTCAAAGGCAGCTTTCGGTGCAAGGATCCAAACTCCAGACCTCTGTGCTGTTTATACAGAGTTCAGAAAAGCAACTTCACCATGTACGATCATAGTCGAGAGTGACATCGTTCTCTGTGGGGACACAGAAGGGCTTTTTGGAGTGTTACTCTTTGCTTTTTGATCTACATTGGTGACATAGTTTGCTCATTTTATAGAAGTTAATAGAATTATGCAATTTATTTGTATATTTTTATACATAATGTTATATTTTAAGTAATTTCACTTCAATGGGGAATGCTGTCCTTTTTATCACTGTAAATGGTGTGTGAAAGTCAGAAGAACTAACATAAAAATGTTACTTATCTTTGCAAACTAAACTCTGCAATAATATTAGAGGTACCACCAAGATGGCTCCATGGGTAAAGGTACTTGCCACCAAGCCTGACAGGCTGAGTGGAAGGAAGAAAAAACAACTCCTAATTACACACACACTCACACTCACACTCACATTATTTTTAAGAACTAGTGATGGTCTTTGAACTGAACTGGAAGGTAGAGGTCTAAGGATGAGTCTCAGGTGGTTCCCAGAAGTTGGATTTTTTAGTTCTAAAGGAGGTGTTTACAGAAGTCCTTTCCTTTCTTCAAGAGAGAAATCTCAGGTAACTTGTATGTGTATGTACCTCTCAGCTGGTTTCTGCTGGCTAGCTTGGAATTTAGAACTCCTGAAAGAAAAGAGAAGTGTGGTAATTACCTTGGCTCTGAGGAAGCATATTTTGAGACAAGGTGAAAATTCCATTCTTTTGAAACCATTAGTATCTTTGAAAGCTATAAAACTCTGCCTGTTTAGCACAAGTAATGAGACTGCTTCAGCATTCCTAAGACGTAACTAATTTCAGTCCCTTCTGTCCGCCAGTCCATCTGCATCTTCTAGCCATGGCATTTGGAGGATATTTCCTCATTCTACCTTCTTTTCAGGGGCAACAGAACAAAGGACATTAAATTTTCCCTTTCCTGAAGGGTCATATATCAAAGGCTTTTTTCCTGTTTAGACTATTATTTTTCATCGAAAATTTAAGTTTTATTTGAGTATTCTGATTGGAATCAAAGAGTCAGAGTCAGAAGGGAACATCATAAATAGAAACCAGGGTTCACTCAGCTTGAATACCAATGTGAACTGTTTCGAGACAGCTTGCTGCTGCAGCTGTGTAACTTAAACAGAATCAAAACTCATATCCGTGGAGGAGGATGGGCCAGGAAGCATTCTGAACCTAGAAGAGGTATAGAATGAAACAGGTTTGTTTAAGCTGTAAGAGTTACCTGTGGCTTCTGATATTTCCTTAGCAGGAGAATGAATGGGCAGCAGAGCCAAAGTGCTTCCACTATTTAAATTTCCAGGCTGCATTAAAAACAAGAACATCATGAATTTCATGGGCAAGTTGATGGGTCTAGAAAATCCCAAAAGCTCCAAATAACCAGGATACAATTCACAGACCACATGACGCTCAATACGAAGGAAAAGCCAAGTGTGGGTGCTTCGGTCCTTCTTAGAAGGAGAACAAAATACTCACAGGAGCAAATATGGAGATAAAGTGTAAAGCAGAGACTAAAGGAAAGGCCACCCAGAGACTGTCCCACCTTGGGATTCATCTCATATACAGTTACCAAACCCAGACACTATTGTGGATGCCAAGAATTGCATGCAGAAAGGAACTTGATATGGTTACATCCTGAGAGACCCTGCCAGAACCTTACAAATACAGAGGTGGATGGTAGCAGCCAACCATTGGACTGAGCATGGGGTCCCTGATAGAGGAGTTAGAGAAGGGGCGGAAGAAGTTGAATGGGTTTGCAGCCGGGCGTGGTGGCGCACGCCTTTAGTCCTAGCACTCGGGAGGCAGAGGCAGGCGGATTTCTGAGTTCGAGGCCAGCCTGGTCTACAAAGTGAGTTCCAGGACAGCCAGGGCTACACAGAGAAACCCTGTCTCGAAAAACCAAAAAAAAAAAAAAAAAAGAAGAAGTTGAATGGGTTTGCAACCCCATAGGAAAACAACAATATCAACCAACCAGACCCCTGAGAACTTCCAGGGATTAAGCCATCAACAAAGGAGTACACATGGCTCCAGCTGCATATGTAGCAAAGGATGGCCTTGTCATGCATCAATGGGAGGAGAGGCCCTTGGTCCTATGAAGGCTGGATAGATGCCCCAGTGTAGGGAAATGGAGGGCAGGAAGGTGTGAGTGGGTGGGTGGGTAGGTGGTTGAAGGAACACCCTCATAGAAGCAGGGGAAGGGAGGATGTGATAGGTTTTTTCCAGGAGGGAGGAAAACAAGGAAAGGGGATAACATTTAAAATGTAAATAAATCAAATATCCAATTAAAAAAAAAAAAGAAAAGAAGTGAGGTAACCCAGACCCAAAAGGACATGCATGACTGTCCTCTGAGAGGCTCCACTTAGCAGCCAATGGAAGGAGATGCAGAGATTCACACCCAAACAGAAGATGGAGCTCAGGGAGTTTTACAGAAGAGTTGGGAGAGGACAGGGACTCCACAGGAAGACCAACAGAGTTAACTAACCTGGACCCTTGGGGACTCCCAGAGACTAAATCACCAACCAAAGAGTGAGCACTGGCTGGATCTAGTTCCCCTGAACATAAGTAGCAGATGAACAGCTTGGTCTTCATGTGCATCCCAGAGTAACTAGAGCACGGGCTGTCCCTGAGCCTTTGCCTGCCTGCCTGCCTGCCTGCCTGCCTGCCTGCCTGCCTGCCTGCCTGCCTGCCTGCCTGCCTGCCTGCCTGCCTGCCTGCCTGCCTGCCTGCCTGCCTGCCTGCCTATGGATCCTGCATCCCTAAATGGACAGCCTTGTCTGGCCTCAGTAAGAGGGGATGTGCCTAGTCCAGCAGCAACTTGATGTGTAGGGGGGGGAGGGCTGGGGAGGTTGACACCCAGAGGGGGGCTTCCCCTTCTAAGGGGAATGGGAGGAGGACTTACTTGAGAGAGTACAGGAGGAAAGGAAGGGCTGATGTTGGGTTGTAAAGTGAATAATAAATACATTTAATAAAAAAAAAATTTCCAGGCTTCAGAAAAACAGCGGAGATTCATACTTAAGGGACTCAAACTAGGTCATCTTTGAATTAAAACATTTTTTTCTGCAACTGACAAATTTTTAATAAGATGGTTAGCTCCAGTTTCTGATCCCAGAACTACCAGATCTATACCAGTGTTTTGTGTTCTGGTCCTGTATTCTGTCCTCTCAGAATCTATTTTCTTCTTTAAAGTACAAATGATTGTTAATACAGAGGATATTTAAGAATTCAAAGTCATGGGCTAAATTTTGCCTATGATTTAATAAATCCTAAGAAAAAGACTAACAGGGAACACTGAGGGGTCCTGTACCATTCATTTGTTGTTCAGTAGTCATAATGAAATTTAAAAGTAGAAATAAAGAAATGTGCCACATATTTAAAAGATATAGATATTTTTCAAAGAGAATTTTCAAAATTTGCAGCTTCTGATGACATACTGTAGCTTAGTGGTTCTCAGCCTTCCTCATTCTGCAACCCTTTAATATAATATTGTAATAGCTAGTGAAGAACCTGTTGGAACAATACAAGAGAAAGAGCCGCGGTGGATGGGGAGTGAGCAGTGCAGTGGACTCTTGCTGTACACAATTCTCTGCTTCTCCTCACTGTGTATTACACTTTCCCGCCCTGTTAACATGAGCTTTGTCATGGGAATTGTATTAGCCGAAGGATTATGAGCAGAAGTGACTTTTTTTTCCTTTTTTTTGGGGGGGGGGGTCATGACAGGGTTTCTCTGTATAGCCCTGGCTGTCCTGGAACTCACTTTGTAAACCAGGCTGGCCTCGAACTCAGAAATCCGCCTGCCTCTGCATCCCAAGCGCTGTGATTAAAGGCGTACACCACTGCGCCTGGTGACATTTTTTCACATATGCTTTTAACAGATTTCTATATTCTTTTTTTACTGTCTGCTCCAAAACTTTTAAAAGAGACTTTTCTTTCAACTCCAGGGCAGTTTAAAAAGGCAGATTGATTGTAAGCTAGTAGTATTTTTTACATTATTTTTTATATATACACGTATGTGCATATCCAGATTCATTGTAAAATAGTTCTTTTTAAACACACACACACACACATACATATATATATATATGCATAGGCATATATGAATTATGAAACACATGTGCCATGGCACATATGTGGAGGTCAAAGAGCACCTTAGCGAAATTAGTTCTTTCCTTCCACCCTGTGGATTCTGGATCGAATAAAGGTCGTTATGCTTAGCAACAAGCATCTTTTACTTGGCAGCCCATAAACTGGTAATTTTTAGTTAGGATTGATATTCCTTCCTTTCTCTAGCCTCTTGATGACATTTAGTAATGCTTGGAGACACTTAGGTTTGACACACAGGCTAGTAGTATATCTGACATCTAGTGGGTGGAAGCCAATCATGCTGTTAAGTACTTTAACATGATGGGCTGGATGCAGTCAAACACATAGAGACCCCAAGCTCTACCCCCAGCACCAAAGGGAAAATAAAGTTCTATAATACATACTTCAGGCCCTTAAAACTAAAATTATCTAGCCAAAGATGTTATTAATGCCAAGACTTGAAAAACCACGGAGTTTTATAATTATAGCCTACTTCTAGCCTATTCTAATATAGCCTCTGTCAACTCAATTTTGTAATAGTTAATGCAGAAGTAGTTGAACATAGGCAGTTAGATATTCTTGTAATTAATTAGATGGTTTTTAAGTATGCATGAGTATAATGCATGATGTACATTTTAAAGGTGATTCGGGGAGCTAATGAGATGGCTCGTGACTAAGAGCGCTTGCTGAGCTTACGGAGAGCCCAGCTTCAGTTCCTAGCAGCCACATTAGGTGACTCACTGCCTGGAGCTCCAGAGGATTCTATGCCCTTTGACCTTGTATGGGGGTAGGGGGAATACACATAAATAAGAGTAAAAGGCTAAAGGTGACTATTGCAAGTGTTATATGTTCCAGATAAATAAAAACCACCCAGAATGCCTAAGGAGTGCTGTGGTCACATTTTGAACTTTCCAGTGAACTCATGTATCAAGAGGTGTGCAGTCAAAGATGAGTGTTAGTCCTCTATGCTTCTTTTTTAAAAAAAAAATAGAATTATAAAACAAAAAACTAAGTCGAGAATTACTATAATTTAGTTCTGCGAAAAGTGTTAAGATCCTAAAAGTATGTTTTTTATTTGTCTTAGTTATATTTGCATCAAAACCAAGCAGGGACTGCTGTGTGGTTGTATATTCATGGAGAAACAGAGCAGCCCAGCTGGGGCTTCCCACTCTGTACTTTTCCTACCTGCACAGGTGTTTCTCATGCGTGTTTGGAGACAGTTACCTTTTTAGTTTGAGTTATTAAATTTTGTATGTTCTTACAATGTAATGGGATTATTGCCACGCTTCTTACATAGAATTTCCCCAGCTTAATCCTTGCAAGTTATAGTGTGTGTGTGTGTGTGTGTGTGTGTGTGTGTGTGTGTGTGTGTTTGTGTCCATCTTTTCAAAGCAATACAGAATGGCAAAGGCCAGAGACTCACTTGGTTAACTATTTTCTTCCAAACCTAATTGCCCATAATCTAAATATAAAACTCTAGATTAAAGTTAAGAACAAACTTTTCAGGCTATGTTGGTAAAGTGCTTATATAGCATGCACAAAGTCCTTGAGTCTTTAGCACCACATAAATTAAGTATGGGGATGCAAGCCTTAATCCCAGAACTTGGAAAGTGGAAACAGAAGGCGTCTTAAGTTCAAGGTCAAAGTCAGCAAACTGGCTCAGTAGGTTAAGGCTTTTGCCTTCTTCATATGGGGCCTTTATTCCCATCCAAGTGCTGTTTGCCAGAACTCACTTAAGTCTTTCTCTTCTCTGCTATTTCTCCTTGTTCTTGATGGTGGGTATTGCTTGCAAGAGTTTCCTTGAATTTTTGATAATCACACAATGTAAGGGAGAAGAACTCTGCCCATAACTTACTGCATTATTATAATATAGTTTAATATTGAAACAGAGAACATTGACAGTAGATGAGAGTCTAATAGTCAAACAGCTAATTGTAAAATTGTTTCAAGAAAATGTTCAATTTGCTTGAAAATCTGAGTGTCGTTGGAATCACCAGAAAGTACAGTATTGTTCATGGTTGGTTGTTTCTTCTTTAGGTTGCTGCTGTAGATCTTCTGGTTCCTGGAGTTGGGGAGCTCTTTGGAGGTAGCCTCAGGGAGGAACGGTACCACGTCCTAGAGCAACGACTAGCAAGGTCAGACCTCAAGGAAGCACACATAAGTAGCTGGGGTGGGGTCCTCAAAGGTGGTCACTGCACAATAATCCAAAGAAGCACTTGGCCTCCTCACACCTGACTGGCCTGGCACTCGGGCTCCAAGTGATCAACAGAGGTTGCTCTAACATCTGTGAGTATCTCGTTTTTTGAAGACTGGATTTATTGGCAGATGTAGTAATTCATGCTTATAATCTCTGCAAGTGGCCAATATAAGAGAAAGAATTTCACAGGTTGCAAGCCAGCCTGAACTACAGAGTGAGACCCTCTCAATAGATAGATAGATAGATAGATAGATAGATAGATAGATAGATAGATAGATAGGAAAAAGAAAAAGAAGACAAATACAGCATGCCTGTGGGTCCAGCACCCAGAGCAGAAGCAGGAGGATCATTTTTATGTTTCAAGGTCATCCTGGTCTCCATAGTGTGTTCCAGGTCAGACGCAATTATATAAAATTTAAGACCTTGTCTTTAAAAATATATATAAGCAATATTCCCAGGCCCTTGAAAACCTCTCCCTCATTTTTCTCTTACTAGTGTCCTTTTTATGTCCTCGGTTTTATGAATGTCATGGTCCCACTGGGTCATAAGGACAGACTGAACTAAGAAGAGAGTAAAGATAGAAAAGTGCTAAGCTAACATTTAGCGGTACATTTTCTTCGAGTTCTCTACTCTGCACAGTCCTGATTTAGCTGTTTGAATAACTTTGTTTTAATTTACTTTTGAGATGTGGAAAATGAATCCATGGATACATAAAACATTTTGGAGATAGAAAGTAGGGAATCATTTCTACTGATTTGATTTTCACTGCTATATATTCACAATCTGCCAGAAAACCATGATGACTTCCAAAACTGGCCATGGTTATAAACCTCTGTTTTCTGATTTCCTCCTTCCCTGTACCAGGCGTCAAAGCATTCTTTTCTCAAGTCTGTGTTAGTCCTTCTCTCCAATAGTACTGGGTTTTGTCACATTGTAGGGGAAAACATTTTGAAAATGTTTTCCTAATGGAGATGTGTTTGAAAAGTTGATGCTTTTCCAAGATCCCAAGCTGTAAATGTCTGGAGTAACTAGGTGTCACAAATCCGGCCTTCTTGGCTACTCTCCTCATCTTGGAGATGAGGCTCCAAGAGGGTGCTGTGGACAATTCCTTTATTGATTACACGACTGCCTCCTTGCTGCCTCTCACTGTTAGGCAGTCCTGGGGAAGGGAAGCTGTGGGACTAAAGTGAAAGTCAGAATCTCTAGATGAAAGAAGTTTAACTTTCTCTAATATATATATATATATATATATATATATATATATATATATATATATATATATATACATACATACATATATGCATAGTAAAAATTGCACATGGCAAGAAACCTCATTTGTTGAAAGATTCATCTGCCCATTTTCTTCAGTTGCTTCCTTCCTCCAGGAAACCTTCCCTTCATAACATTAACTGCTTACCTAATATCTGATAATATCCAGTGTTTTCCTTCTCACTGTAGTGTTCCTCTGTCTCATGGATCTGTCTGTGGCTGTCGCTCACGTTTTCTGTACTTTATTGAACATCAGTGGTCTGCCATTTCAGATATAGTCCTAAATACCTTTCTAAAGGGTGGAAGTTGAGTTTAATGACCCCTAAGAACTAGAGAATGTTATTCCCATTTCTCTAGACAAGAGCCATATTGTAGTATTATTATGAAAGCAACCTCAGACTTGTACATTTTTGTAAATGTCATGGAATAAAAGTCCTGTCCAGGTGTTTGCTGTCTGTGTGTATCTCCAGGTGCCTCGACTAGTACTGACTGCCTGACTTCCTTCCCGGTCAGCAAGCTTATGTCACATCAGGCCCTTCAAATCCTATTTTCATCTATAGCATTTATTACCTACACCTCTTGTCTCATAATACCTCACTGTTTACTGTTTGTATTGATTACCTTATTAATAGAAAGTCTTCTCTCTGAAAACTAAATCTCTTCAGTTCTGTTGCATTGATCGGAGGACACAGGCTTCACTATGTCTATTTCCTTACAAAGGGCCCTGCATATATACCCCAGAATAAATGTTTGGTGGTTGATTAATGTTTTATTGCTTTTGACACAGTTTTTCTTTATTTTCTGTTCACAGATCAGGACTTACGAAAGCCTACCAGTGGTAAGGATGTGGCCTATGCTGAGTCATGTGTAAAGGATTGTTACTTGTACTTCCATGCCCCTGTAAGCAAATGCTAAGAACTGAGCATGAGGTTCAGAAAACTCTCTGTGAAAAACAGGAAAACTGATGGTTACCATTTAGTTACTGCTTCTTAATTATCAGAATAATGCTCAACAGTTTTTGTTACTTCATGTAATCATCACAACCCTTAGAGAGGTAGATAGTGCTGTTATCCATTTATTACCCCTCCCCCCCCCCCAGACATAAGGCCATGGGACATGAGCTGAGTATTGTAGTTAGGATGGAGCCGAGAACTCCATAAACCAAAATCTTCCTTATGCTTTTGTTCATTTACTGAAACAGGGTCTTACTACATAGGTCAGCAGAAGCCTGAGCTCTCATTCATTATGCTTCAGTTTCCTAGGTTTGACACTGGAAGCTTTAACTAAGAGATGCCTTGGGTATCCAAGAACTGCTTAAGAACAACCGCCTGTCACGGTCATACTCCCTTCCGAAAAGTTGTTCTCCCTTAGGGTTTTTTTGTTTTTGTTTTGTTTTTTTCAAGACTCATCAAACGTAGACAGATAACTTACATGTCTACATAGTGCTTAGGATCTTACTAAAATATCAGCAATATCATTAACCATTTTGTTGTTCTTAGGACAAGGAAAGACAGATTATACTCTTGCCTTTTGGTAAGGAAGGAGATAGGTTTCAGAGTTTCAAAATTCAGCTAATGGTTTTTGATTGCCTGGTAGTTGCCAGCAATATCTTGCTCTCTTTTAATTTTTTGTTTTTCATGATTATAAAATGAAGTGATAATATCTGCTGCAGAGTTATTGTAGAGATGAAAAAGTGCAGGCATGTACTCACACAAAGTAGAAGCAGTTCAGTAAACACTAGTTTTTAATCCCCTTTTAAGCTTTGTTATTTAGTAGGTAAGTCTATTGAGCCAATTATACTGTTTGTGCCACTCAGATTCTATCAGCTAATATTCATAGTGTCTTAAAACTTATTTAGACAACAACAAAACTTATTATATATTGGTTAAATAAGTATAATATTTATTAATCATGTCTATACTATTTTTTAAAAATATTTTAACTGTGTTTTGGGGGAGGAAGAAGAAGATTCACATGCCACAACTAGTGTGTGGAGGTCAGAGGACAGCCCTTCAGAGTCAGTCTCTCTCTCTCTCTCTCTCTCTCTCTCTCTCTCTCTCTCTCTCTGCCCCTTAGGTCCTAGGCTAGAACTCAGGACAGCAGGCTTAGCTACATGCGCTCTTACCAACTGAGCCATCTTTCTAGCTCCTATACTATTTTTCTAACTGAAGGCTTCACACTTAGGATCTTTAACTATAAATAATTCTGACTTGACTTCACTTCCTCTTATGTGGTGGTCATAGTATATTAAAGGTGAAAGGAATTTGAAAAGTTTTGCATCCATGATCTCTATGAAAGTTCCTCTGTACTTTGAGAAGCCAGGTGTCTGGGAGCGCACTCACTTCCTATTTCTTCTTGTCATATGCAAATAAAATTAGTAACCAGTTCCATATATTCGTTGGCATCTTTTCTATATCTGCTTGCTCAAAAATCAATCTAATTGTCAAAAAGTACAGATCTGAAGCATGGCATGGTAATAAACTGTGGTCTAGCACTCAGAAGTCTGAGGCAGAGGATCTCGGGAAGTTTGAGGCCAGCCTGATCTACATAATGAGTGTCAGCTGACTGGGATAACATAATGACACCTGTTCAAAAAAAAAATCCACTTTTTAAATTAAAAGTAGATTTTTGTTTTCTATATCAAAATGAAGTCAGGCAAAACTTAGTGAGCCAACTTCCTGCCAACTTGGCTCATGACATTCATGTCAGTGTTTTGGCATCAGCACATGAGAAATTTAGAGACGTGAAACCCATTTCTGAACCACTGCAGCCAACATGGGTCTGCAGGTTTTGACAACTGGTTTGCTGTACCTTCACCTCAGATTGTCCGTGAGTCAGGGTGTGCTTGTTCCATGCCTTATAAACCTGCCGTGAATCCAGCCATGGAAACTGCACTTAATAAGACCGTGCTTACGCCCTTTGTTCCCTTAGTTCTTCATAATCAGAAGTGTTCTAATAACCTCTGTCATGTTGATCTCACTTGGTTACAGCTCATCCAATTGCTATTTGTTTTTATGTTAGAGTCTTTACTCTAGATGGGTGTGAATGGACCACTAGTGTGAATATACTAGAACTGAAGAGCCAAATGGCTACTCGTGGTGCTTTTAAGTCTTACTATGGAGCTAGTTTACAAAGTATTTGAGAAATTATGAACTTGTTTTAATTCATGTATTTAACTCAAGGATTTTCAAGCTAGGAACAGTGAGATGGCTCAGTGGGTAAAGGGACTTGCCACCAAACCTGACAATGTTAGTTTGATTCCTAGGCCACTATGGTAGAAGGAGAGATAGGACTCTTAAGGTTGTCCTTTGACCATTTGTGAGGCCGTCCTTTAGCTTTACTCCCCATATGACTTTATTCCATGCTAGTTTGTAGGAATCTGAGCTTCAGTCATAGCTGTACCATTTTTTAACCATGAAGACTTAAGTGGGAACAGAACATGCATGATAAATAGTGGAGGTGATCTCCCATTCCAGAAAAGGATGATCACTACCCTGATCATGATCGCTGTGGAATGAAAAGATAGATCTACTCTGCCTCAGAGACAAAAACAAATGGCTGTAAAATACATATAAAAGAAACTC
>LR749667.1:359988-374521 GCA_902729485.2 Mus minutoides | reverse complement strand
CTGGTGAGATGGCTCAGCGGGTAAGAGCACCCGACTGCTCTTCCGAAGGTGATAAGTTCAAATCCCAGCAACCACATGGTGGCTCACAACCATCCGTAACGAGATCTGGCTCCCTCTTCTGGAGTGTCTGAGGACAGCTACAGTGTACTTACATATAATAAAATAAAATAAATCTTTAAAAAAAAAAAAAAAAAAAAAAGAAACTCCCATCAACACATTTGACCGAATTTACAAGTAATGACTCTGTCTTTAAAAACAGGTATCTGGACCTTCGCAAGTTTGGATCTGTGCCCCATGGAGGCTTCGGGATGGGATTTGAACGCTACTTACAGTGCATTCTAGGAGTTGACAATATCAAAGATGTTATCCCTTTTCCAAGGTTTACTCATTCATGTCTACTGTAGCTGAAAGACTATTTAATGGAATGTGCTCCATCAGCTCATTTATACATGAGTATGTATAGAAAAGACTGGCTGTTTGCAGTCTGGAGATGTGGATTTCAGTGCACAATTCTTGTGCTTTGAGACATAATATATGCAAAATAGAAATGGTCTTGATCATCTTAAGTCAAAGGCTTTTTTCATGGACAGATAAACTTCCCCAAGGAGAAATACTAAGAGCAAGTGGACTTTCAAATCTGTTACCTCAATTAGGACAAAAACAAAAAACAAAAAGCAAAAAACAAAAAACAAAAAAAAAGTAGTAGCTGGACATGTCATCCAGCTAGTGGAGAAGCTGGTTTGGGAGAGTAACTTGAGCCTGGATAACATCTCAAGAAAGAGGAAAGGAAGGCATGGCAGTGTAGGGCTCAGAGTTCCTCAGGGACTCTGACCTGATGGCCATGTCTCACCCTGCTTTGCCTTTCATTGGTAGCTCACTTCCCTTTGCTGTTTGTTTTTGTATGTTTTTTGACAACTAGTGGCTAAAAATAAGGTGATGTTGACCCTTTTCTTCCTTGCCATTTAAACTTACATGACACCAATCTTATTCTCTGTGCTTTACTCAACTTTATAGAAGAAAATATTTCTTTTCAGGGTCTAAATCGACTAAGGAATTGGCTATTCTGAATTGAACCATTTATTATTGGGTGGTGAAAAAAAATCACATTTAATAACTGTTGATCTTTAGTTTTAAAAGTTAAAGAGCTAAAATTAACCATTTAAACTTGTCAATCATTGTTCTAGTTCATTTATATTAGATGTTTGTAAATATTCTAATAGTCATTAAAATTCTTTTAAGTTAATGCCTATGAAAGAAGTTATTTTTAAATTCCTCTTGATCCTTTCCCAGTGAAATTTGGAAGAAAGGTATCTTTAATCGAAGGTGGTGTTGGAAATGTAGCCAAGCCTACAGATAAGGTTCTGAGGTCCTGCTCCAGTGTCATGCTTGCCTATGTGCTGCCATGCTCCCAGCCATGGTTGTCATGGACTCACTCTCTAAAACTGTAAGCAAGCCCCCAATTTAATGCTTTTACAAGTTGCCTTGGTCATGGTGTCTTTCCACAGCAACAGAAAAGTAACTAAAACAAGGTCTCATCATATTACCAAGGCTGGCCTGAAAGAACTGATCCCCTGCCTTAGCCTCCTGAGCGCTGGTATTTACAGCCATGTACATTAATCTACACCTAGCACTACACTGATAATTTGGGGGTGGGGGTATATTTTAATAGTATAGGATTATATAATATTCTCTCTCTGCATGTGTGTACGCACGTGAATAGATTTATAGAAGCCAAAGGAAGGTGTGGGGGGGGGGGCGGAGGGATGATATGGATTGATCTCTGGTCCTCATGTTGGGTAGTAAACACTCCTAACTGCTGAGTCATCTCTGTAGCCCCATAATAATGTTGTTATAATGTTTTATATATTAAAAGGTTAGTTTAAGTTGAGTTAGGTTTTTCTTGGAAAAACTGATTTCCAATGGGAAAGAAATGAAAATCGATTTTCCCAACCTTTTCAAATATCATCTCCAAGTGATAACCCCGGCAGTTCAAGAGTATAATCTAAAAGGATGTTCTAAAATGTGTATATATATATATATATATATATATATATATATATATATATATATATATATATATATATTTAATTTCCATTTGACTGTCTTCCTTGCTGGTGGCAGTTGTCATGTTTCTTTGATCTAGGAGGATGGAGTGGTGTGATTCGTGCTCCATACACTGTACTCTGTACTCTCGTGGTCTGACACATCTCAGAGACAGCTCAACTGTCACAGATGAGCAAGCTCTTTGACCTGTGCCCTTCTCCAACCCGATCTGTCAGATGCTTCCTTTTGCAGTTCCAATGGTTTGCATTCACCTTCTGCCATCCAAGCATGACTGAACACGCACTGAAGAAGCCTTTGGTGGGATGGAATAACTCTGCCCGCTCATTTGGATTGCATTGCTGTTTATTCATAAATTTGTGTTAGTAAGTGGATGAAGTAAGAACATAAAAACAGTTGAAAGACTGATTGAATTGGTAAATGTGTGGGGTATTTTCTGATCAATATTTGTATTCAGTCTACAATCTAAGCTATGTATAATTAAGGAAGGCATAGGTAAGATTAATATCCAATTGTAACTTCTTCCCAGTTGTTATGGGAATTAAGAGTTAGGAAAAGCACTAAGAAATGAGCCAATGTC
Source organism: Mus minutoides (assembly GCA_902729485.2). Classification (NCBI taxonomy): domain Eukaryota; kingdom Metazoa; phylum Chordata; class Mammalia; order Rodentia; family Muridae; genus Mus; species Mus minutoides. The sequence goes on along the minus strand of LR749667.1, from coordinate 371,880 downwards.
ATTCCTGATTACCCTGTGTTAACATGAGTTAGCAGAACTTCCCTAAGTAACATTTTACCAGGTTATGGTCAACACTGCCTCAAAGAACCTTGGGCTTCTATGGTAGCCAGGAACCCTGGATTCTTTTATCAGTTATAGCTCTAGAAATCTTATTCAGAGTTCTATCTGGCGTGAATTTATAGCTTTTATTAGCATATGGGGTATTTTCTGGTGGCCTTTAAGCTGCCAGTTGCTTTCTAAACTGACATTGAGGCAGACAGTCTTCAGTAACTTTTTCTGAAAACCCTAAATGTATGTAGTCATTAGACTTAGGACTTTTATTTGGTCATCATTTTATAGTTTCTAAAATGTTTCCATGTGTATTATTTTTTTAATTCATAAAACAGTAGTGTGAGCCAGGCGGTGGTGGCACACACCTTCAATCCCAACACTTGGGAGGCAGAGGCAGGGGGATTTCTGAGTTCAAGGCCAGCCTGGTCTACAGAGTGAGTTCCAGAACAGCCAAGGCTACACAGAGAAGTCCTGTCTCGAAAAACCAAAAACAAACAAACAAAAAAACAGTAGCATGTTAGTTAGGGTTTTATTACTGTGAAGAGACACCATGACCAAGGCAACTGTTATATTGGGACATTTATTTGGGGCTGACTTACAGGTCCAGAGGTTCAATACATTATCATCAAGGCCAGAGCATGGTAGCATCCAGGCAGGCATGGCGCTAGAGGAGCTGAGAGTTTTATATCTTTATCCAAAGGAAGCCAGGAGCAGACTACTGTCTTCAAGACAGCCAGGAAGAGCATCTCAATGCCCACTCCCACAGTGTCACACTTCCTACAACAAGGCCACACCTCATAATAGTGTCACTTCCTGAGCCAAGCATATTCAAACCACAAGTATATTGTAGACCTTGTTGCCTTTTATTGGAGTAGTCTTGAAAAGATAGCTTACCTAAGAGAAAGAACCTACAAATAAAGACCATCTGCCTCCAAAGAAACTAAGGCCAGTACTTTCTAGTAACCAAAGAATGTTGCATCTTATACTCAAGCATGTTGTAAAGTACACCTTTGCCTCTAATTTCTTTGTTTTACAGAGGAAGAAGGGAATTAAAATTGGAAGGAAAAAACACACCGTGATTGAACTTATAATACATTGTGGTAAAAAGAAACTGAAAATAGGGCAAAGGACACTAGATCAAGCAAGTCACTTGGGCTTACTATTACTTGGTTAACCTCAGAATGGTTGTATAATGGATACAGGGTCACATTGTGTAGCCTAGGCTGGCTTCAAACCTATGGTCCTCTTCCTTCACCCTCCCAAGTGCTGGGACTACAGGCATGCTCTGCCTTACCTTTGTTTCCTTCCTTCCTCATAGGGGCTTATGCCTTATGCAGCCCAGGCTGGCCTGGTACTTAACATGTAGCTGAAGATGACCTTGAACTCCTAATCTTCCTATCTCTGCTTCCCGGGTGCTGGGAGTACGGGTTACCACACTAGGTTGCTGTGGTTCTGGGTGTCAAATCCGAGCTCCCTTTAATGCTGGACAAGCACTCAGCAGCTGAGGGCCATTTCTAGCCGTTCTCAGTTTCTTGAATGAGTTTCCATTTCCCATGTTTTCATCTTTGGACTATCTTAGAATGTAAATAGAAAAATGGAAGAACTTGGATGAGAACTGCTGATATTCTCCCAAAGTGAAGGATATTTGCTATTTGAAAAATATTCCCCTATGAATTTCAGTGTCTCTGGTTTAATGTGGAGGTCTTTGATCCACTTAGACTTGAGCTTTGTACAAGGAAATAGGAATGGATCAATTTGCATTCTTCTACATGTTGACCGCCAGTTGTGCCGGCACCATTTATTGAAAATGCTATCTTTTTTCCACTGGATAGTTTTAGCTCCCTTGTCAAAGATAAGGTGACCAAAGGTGTGTGGGTTCATTTCTGGGTCTTCAATTCTATTCCATTGGTCTACCAGTCTGTTGTTATACCAGTACCATGCAGTTTTTATCACAATTGCTCTGTAGTACAGCTTGAGGTCAAGCATGGTGAGTCCAACAGAGGTTCTTTTGTTGTTGAGGATAGTTTTTGCTATCCTAGATTTTTGTTGTTGTTGTTGTTTATTCCAGTTGAATTTGCAAATTGCCCTTTCTATCTCAGTGCAGAATTGAGTTGGAATTTTGATGGGGATTGTGTTGAATCTGTAGATTGCTTTCGGCAGGATAGCCATTTTGACTATATTAACCCTGCCAATCCATGAGCATGGGAGATCTTTCCATCTTCTGAGATCTTCTTTAATTTCTTTCTTCAGAGACGTGAAGTTCTTGTCATACAGATCTTTCACTTCCTTCGTTAAAGTCACACCAAGGTATTTTATATTATTTGTGACTATTGTGAAGGGTGCTGTTTCCCTAATTTCTTTCTCATCCTGTTTATCTTTTGTGTAGAGAAAGGCCACTGACTTGTTTGAGTTAATTTTATATCCAGCTACTGCACTGAAGCTGTTTATTGGGTTTAGGAGTTCTCTGGTGGAATCTTTAGGGTCACTTATATATACTATCATATCATCTGCGAATAGTGATATTTTGAATTCTTCCTTTCCAATTTGAATCCCCTTGATCTCCTTTCATTGTCGAATTGCTCTGGCTAGGACTTCAAGTACTATATTGAATAGGTAGGGAGAAAGTGGGCAGCCTTGTCTAGTCCCTGATTTTAGTGGGATTGCTTCCAGCTTCTCTCCATTTACTTTGATGTTGGCTACTGGTTTGTTGTATATTGCTTTTATTATGTTTAGGTATGGGCCTTGAATCCCAGGTCTTTCTATGACTTTTATCATGAATGGGTGCTGGATTTTGTCAAATGCTTTCTCAGCATCTAAGGAGATGATCATGTGATTTTTGTCTTTGAGTTTGTTTATATAGTGGATTACGTTGATGGATTTCCGTATATTAAACCATCCCTGCATCCCTGGGATGAAGCCTACTTGGTCATGATGGATGATCGTTTTGATGTGTTCTTGGATTCGGTTAGTGAGGATTTTATTGAGTATTTTTGCATCAATATTTATAAGGGATATTGGTCTAAAGTTCTCTTTCCTTGTTGGATCTTTGTGTGGTTTAGGTATCAGAGTAATTGTGGCTTCATAGAATGAATTGGGTAGAGTACCTTCTGTTTCTATTTTGTGGAATAGATTGAGGAGAGTTAGAATTAGGTCTTCTTTGAAGGTCTGATAGAACTCTCCACATTAAACCAGAGACACTGAAATTCATAGGGGCGAAAGTGGGGAAAACCCTTGAAGATATGGGCACAGGGGTAAAATTCCTAAACAGAACACCAATGGCCTGTGCTGTAAGATCACAAATCGACAAATGGGACCTTATAAAATTAATTGCAAAGCTTCTGTAAAGCAAAAGATACTGTCAATAAGACAAAAAGGCCACCAACAGATTGGGAAAGCATTTTTACCAATCCTAAATCTGATAGGAGGCTAATATCCAATATTTACAAAGAGCTCAAGGAGCTGAACTCCAGAAATTCAAATAACCCCATTAAAAAATGGGGTACAGAGCTAAACAAAGAATTCTCAACTGAACAATGCCAAAGGGCTGAGAAGCACCTTAAAAATGTTCCAAATCCTTAATCATCAGAGAAATGCAAATCAAAACAACCCTGAGATTCCACCTCACACCAGTCAGAATGGCTAAGATCAAAAATTCAGGGGACAGCAGATGCTGGCGAGGATGTGGAGAAAGAAGAACACTCCTTCATTGCTGGTGGGATTGCAAGCTGGTACAACCACTCTGGAAATCAGTCTGGCAGTTTCTCAGAAAACTGGACATAGTACTACCGAAAGATCCAGCAATACCTCTACTGGGCATATACCCAGAAGATATTTCAACTGGTAACAAGGACACATGCTCCACTATGTTCATAGCAGCCTTATTTTATAGTAACCAGAAGCTGGAAAGAATCCAGATGTCCCTCAACATAGGAATGGATACAGAAAATGTGGTACATTTACACAATGGAGTACTACTCAGCTATTAAAAACAATGAATTTATGAAATTCTTGAGCAAATGTATGTATCTGGAGGATATCATCTGAGTGAGGTAACCCAATCACAAAAGAAATCACTTAATATGCACTCACTGATAAGTGGGTATTAGCCCAGAAACCTAGAATACCCAAGATTCAATTTCCAAAACACAAGAAAATCAAGAAAGACCAACGTGTGGATACTTCATTCCTCCCTAAAATAGGGATTAAAATATACATGGAAGAAGGTGCAGAGACAAGGTTTGGAGCTAAAGTGAAAGGATGGATCATCCAGAGAATGCCCCACCCATCACATAATCAGCCACCAAATGCAGACACTACTGCATACACCAGCAGGATATTGCTGAAAGGACCCTGATATTGCTGTCTCCTGTGAGGCTTTGACAGTCCCTGACAAATACAGAAGTGGATGCTCACAATCATCTATAGGGCAGAACACAGGGTCCCCAATGTAGAAGCTAGAGAGAGTACCCAAGAGCTGTAGGGGTCTACAACCCTATAGATGGAACAACAATATGAACTAATCAGAACCCCCAGAGCTCATGTCTCTAGCTGCATATGTATTAGAAGATGGCCTAGTTGGCCATTATTGGGGAAGAAAGGCCCTTGGTCTAACAATGTTTATATGCCCCAGTACAGGGGATTGCCAGGGCCAAGTGGTGAGAGTGGGTGGGTAGGGGAGCAGGGTGGGGGGAGGATATAGGGTACTTATGGGATAACACTTGAAATGTAAATGAAGAAATTATCTAATAATAAATAAATAAATTGTGGTTTTGTTTGGCTATTAAAAAAAAAAGAAGAATATTCCTCTGATAATAAAAACTTAGCAAACCTGAACAGTAAAGGTTTGGCATTTTGTTTCTCTTCTTTACTTATAGGTTTAGTTTAGCAGCGCTATATAGATCTAGCAGAACCTGGGCTATTTCCTATTATGGTTGATACAGCCTTCTCCATATGCTGGCTCAACAAGAAATGCTGGTTCTCTCATTTTTGTTAGCATCCTAGTTAAAACCAAACAAAAACCCTCTTACTGGATATCATATACACTTCCTAGCCATTACATATAAACTACCCTCTTTATTTCCCCATTCTGGGTAACTTGCCAACTGCCCTTGTAAATAGTAAATAGCAACTCACTGCCTTGATTCTATCTACTCCAGTAGAAAGGAGGTTGCTGGGTTGCTTCCTGTTTTGTTTGTTTGGTCAATTCCAGTACTGACAGTTGCTCACACATGCTAAACTGACACTCTCCCACTTACTCCACTAGCCTAAATGCACCACCTTAAGAGAACTTTTCTATCTTCAGAGTGACTATTAGAAACCCCTTCCTGGAGCCGGGTGTGGTGGTGCACACCTTTAATCCCAGCACTTGGGAGGCCAAGGCAGGCAGATTTCTCAGTTCGAGGCCAGCCTGGTCTACAAAGTGCGTTCCAGGACAGCCAGGACTACACAGAGAAACCCTGTCTCGAAAAACCAAGAAAGAGAGAGAGAGAAAAGAAGAAACCCCTGCCTCGTAGTAACTAAACCAGTGTGTAGCTTGTTACCAGCTTAGAAATGTGGTGACACTAAGCTACTCACAAGCCTTCTCTTCCCCAATACATAAGTTAGCTGGATAACTTATCTTTTCCTGGGGCAGTATCCCCCTCCAGGTCACTCCTTAGAGATATATTGTTCAAATGTGGCTTTTGACCAACTGAAAGCTTCCCTCTCCGGTTCACACCAAGTGTGTGACCTGTGATGACACTCTTGGTAGGAGAACTATAAAGTCACCTATGCATCACTGTCTACCTTACATCCTGTGGTGTTGCTATAACTCCTGTAAATACTACTAAAGTCTCTCTCTCTTTTTTTTTTTTTGTTTTGTTTTGTTTTTGTTTTTGTTTTCTGAAACAGGGTTTCTCTGTATAGCCTTGGCTGTCCTGGAACTCACTTTGTAGACCAGGCTGGCTTTGAACTCAGAAATCTGCCTGCCTCTGCTTCCCAAGTGCTGGGATTAAAGGCATGTGCCACCACGCCCGGCTCTACTAAAGTCTCTTAACTGCACTTTGAGAGAACGCTAAATTAATTTCAGCCTTCTTCACTTTTGGATTACAAAAACAGGCATAGTTCATTAACCCACAGCATGAGACCAAGTTGAAGCACACTACATTCTTCCACTGAAGATTAGCACTAATACATAACATTTTCTTTGCAGTACCTCAAAAGGTAAGACCTGGTTTCCCATCTGCCCTATTCTCATTACAGGATTTTTCACTGGGAAACTAATGAGTTAGTTAAATTTCCTGCAGAACATTTTCTGAGTATTTGGTGACAAAGAAATGATAACTGGCTGTTGAAGACCCTGGTTAAGCCTGGCATTCTCTTTCCTGGCTGTGTAATCTCTGAAGTCTGCAGTCCACCTACAAATGATAATAAAGCTCCTAAATTGTTGGGAGAAGCTGTGAGGTTATATGACAGGGCTTCATAAATTGAAAGCACAGCCTAATCTAAGGTCTCTTAAGGGAAACTCTTTTAAAATTAAAAGTTAAAACATTTAAATTAACATATGTTGGATGAAGTGTTTACAGCTAGTAAGGATATGAGAAAATATGCCAAAATTTTTGACCAGTTAAGTTTTAATCTGTGGGTAAATCCTGTATACATAAAAGAAATAAGTTATTACAGTGTAGTGGCATCATGTGACAGGCTTTTAAAGTATTCAGTTCAGGTCAATAACTTTTTACAGAGCACTTACTGTGCCACACCCTGAGATGCACTCTTTGGAGAGAGAGAACAGTTCACTCAGTCTTTGTCAGAGGTTATGGTTTATATATTGAGTATATCTGGGATAAATCAGCTTACAATTGACATTTTTGTCAACAGTCATGTCAACTAAGACGTGAGTTTATATCTAGCTATGTAAGAGTTCCTGCACAGAAAAAATTTCAGAGGGGTTTTAATTATTTTGTATATGATAAAGGATACGTAATCATACAAGTGTCCTACTCAGTGAACATGATAGCGGGTTTGGACTCCGTATTCCTTGTTGTTGCTGTTACTTGACACTTGTTCTTACCATGTTAGCCAGACATAGGGCAGCCTGCCTCAGTCTCCCAAGTGCCAGGATTAGAAGTATTTGCAGCCATGCCAGTTTGTTCCCTGCACTTTTAAGCTAGTTTTTATGTTACCACATGAAGTATGATAGCTGGTGGAAACCCATGCCCCACAGCCTGCTGTAGCTCTCATCCCACATCACTTCTCCAACACTCTCTCTGTGTTTTCTCCCTCTGTTTAGAGAATACGATCGTCATATAGTCCCAGGTCCACGAAGGGGAAGGACAAAGGTGCGGTCGTGGGGACCCGTACAGTTAACTTTTGTTGAATAAAGTAAAAGGATCTATGATTGCACATACTCAATCATGAAAAATTTTTTTTTTTAGTCTCACTCGACAAACACCTAATTACTATTGTTTTGTAGGTGTCTGGGTTTTCAAATAATTGAAACTAGTTTTGGGGTCTGGGAGTGCTGCTCTGTGGGAGGGGTGCTCGTCAGACACACTTGAGCTCCAACACTGTATAAACCAGGTATAGTACATGCCTAAGAATGAGACATTCCAGCTCATCTTCAGCTACATAATGAGTTCAAGTCTAGCATAAATTGCATGAGGCTTTCTCATTTAAGAAAATGTTTTTTAAAAGTAATGGATAAAAAAAAAAGTAATGGATGAAATCTGGTATTATATGCCTAAAATCCCAGCACTCAAGAAACTAAGGCAAGAGAATAGTAAGTTTGAGGCTAACCTGAGTTTCATGAGATGCCATCTCAAAACATACACAAAAGGGGGCTGGAGAGATGGTTCAGAAGTTAAGAGCACTGACTGCTCTTCCAAACATCCTGAGTTCAAGTCCCAGCAACCACATGGTGGCTCACAACCATCTGTAATAGGATCTGATGCCCTCTTCTCCTGTGTCTGAAGACAGCTACAGTGTACTCATAAATAAAAAAATGAATATTAAAAAAACATATACAAAAATTGGATGTTCAAATAATAGTTTGTCTCTGGGAGTCTGTTTAGAACGGTGACTTCTGTGGCATATCTCCTGGCATTGCTTCTTGAATACAATTACTGGCAGGTGACTTCTCAAGGATGGATCTGACTGCTCACCATTATAACCGCAGAGCCTAACAAGGTGCCATTGAAATGGTAATCAGTTAATATCATTCAATGAATATATTCAGCTGGAAAAATTCAGAAGCAGGTTCAGATGGATTAGGTTGAAATTGCTGAGATCTTTCAGTTAATGATTTTCTTTAAGCTATCTTTAATTCTAGACAAGTTTCTTGTCTCCAATTTAAAGTGGTAACTTATATTCTCTAATTCAGCAAATTTCCATTGCCTAGATGACCTGAAAGCAAACTGAAATACGAGTCCCTATTTCTTTAGTCCCCACAGAGGTGGTGAATAATTTCTTATTGCATCTAAACATACCTCGTAAAACCCTGCTCAGGTGAGGGAAAAGGACTGAAACCCTGAGGACCAGAAGAAAGAATGTAAACAAGCAACCTCAGGAAATAGGAGGTTGGGGGGACCTTCCAGAATGCACCAGAGACCTAGGAGGTGAGAGACTCTCAGAACTCAAAGGGAGGGACCTTAGATGAAATGCCTAACAGTAGGGAGAGGGAATTTATAGAGCCCACCTCCCGCAGGAAGACAGGACATCAAGTGAGGGGTGGGTTGCCATCCCACAGTCACATCTCTGACCCATAATTATTCCTGTCTGAAAGAATTACAGGGATGGAAATGGAGAGGAGCCTGAGTAATAGAAGGTCCAGCAACAGGCCAAAGTGGGAGGCCCCAAGGCCTGACACTATTCCTGAGGCTATGCAGTGCTCACAGAAAGGGATCTAACATGACTGCCCTCTGAAAGACCCAACAAGCAGCTGAAAGAGTCAGATGTAGATATTTGTACCCAACCAATGGACAGAAGCAGCTGACCCATGTTGTTGAATTAGGGAAGGCTGAAAGAAGCTGAGGAGGAGGGTGACCCTGTAGGAGGACCAGCAGTCTCAATCTAGACCCCTGAGATCTCTCAAACACTGGACCACCAAACAGACAGCATATACCAGCTGTTATGAGGACCCCAACACGCATACATTCCAGGTCTGTGTTCGTTCAGAGATGATGCACCTAACTCTCAAGAGACTGGAGGCCCCAGGAGTTTAGAGGTCAGGTGAGATGGGGGAGTCGGGAAGGAGGTATGGTATGTGGAACAGTCAGAGAGTGGATGGGGAGGGGAATAAAATACGTAGTGTTAATTAAACCAACCAACCTGCTCAGGCACTGCTGCAGAGACCTGCCCACCTCTTTGCTCAGAAGGATCTGCAGCTTCCCAAGAAGCCTTTGTTCTTCTTGGTCTTGTGCACTTGAGATGGTAGTTTCTTGGCAAATCCTTCCTGAGCGTCAACTACCATTCACATAAATAACCATTCCTAAGTAACGTGTATTTGGATATAAGCGTAATATTTTGTATTTGAAAGGAAGGCATGCTTGTCTAAGTGTTTTTGAAGGTCAAGTGATAAATAACTAGATACACACTGAAAAAAGCTGGGTCGCCTTTTATACCTATAGTGTTTTTCAGGCCTCAAGTGGTAGTACGTTCTTGTAAGCCCAGTACTGAGAACCTGAGCTGGAAGAATGAGCCACAAGTTTGAGGACAGCCTCTATACCAAGACTGTCTCAGAAGGGGAGGAGGGAAGGGAGCAGTACTGGGATGTGGCTCAGTCTGAGAGCACTTGCTGAGCACTCGCTAAGCTCTTGTTTGGGTCCCAGGACCTCATAATTGTTTATTGCTAAGTTCATTAATTGGATCAGAGAAATTTCAGAGGAGAGTCTTTTTTTTGGGGGGGTTGTTTTTTGTTTTTTGGGGTTTTTTTTGGTTTTTCGAGACAGGGTCTCTCTGTGTAGCCCTGGCTGTCCTGGAACTCACTCTGTAGACCAGGCTGGCCTCGAACTCAGAAATCCGCCTGCCTCTGCCTCCCGAGTGCTGGGATTAAAGGCATGCGCCACCACGCCCGGCTGAAGAATCTTTGAGGTTTTTTTTTCCTAGAACTTTATGAAAATATTAAATTACAATTGTTGCCAACATACTTCTAACTACTCTAAGAAAAGCAAACAGTAGATGAATCTCCCACTCTTTGGAGAGACACTGGACCCTGGACATGTTTGCATGTCATTTGACTTCAACTGCTTTCCTTTTTGACTTATTGTATTTAATATGATTAATAACTCCTAATCCCAGTGGAGCTGTCATTTAGAAAGGGGCTGAGCCGGAAGCTGTTTTAATTCTGGCTTTTGTTTCAGCCTCTAAATGTAATGCCACATGATTGTTGAGCCAACAGTAATCCAGTTTAAAAAAAAAAAAAGAACAGTCTTCAGAGTTATTACATCATCAGAATTAGCCCTGATTACATCAAATTATGTTGAAACAGACCACAGCTGTTTGCCCTGTTGCAGCAACTGCCTGAGGCCTCATCCAGAAGATACATCTGGGTGTCAGGAAGATGTTTGGGGTTTATTTTTGTTCCACAGTACTAATGTACCAGAGAAACAACCTGTTCTCTTTCCACGGCTTGGTAGGAGCTGAAAACTTTGTGACTACCCAGCAGCAGTCGAGAATCGCCTCCATTTCCAAAGAGAAGGGACCCAGGACCTTTTGTACAATTTTCCATAAGGGGAAAAAGTGTAAGAAGGAAAGTCAACATAAGAACTGACTAGAGAGGAGGGGGTCAGAGGTCATTAGGCTGTGTGCCTAGGTGTGCTAGAGCTGCTGGCTCAGGCCAGCTGTTAAAAACCCATTGTTCAGTTGGAATTTACCTTGTAAGTTGGTTGTTAAATAATGTTTAAATTGTAACAAAAATGGAATCGGAAAAGATGTGGACAGATTGGAGCCCTGCTCAGACTTTGCAAGTAGGTATGACTGCTCTGGAAAACAATCCATCAGTACTTCAGTAGTTGAACAGGAGGCTAGAGAGAGAGCTTAGCAATTCAGAGAGCTTACTATTCTTGTAGAGCATTGGTGGCTGATTCCCAGCACCAGGTGGTGGCTCACAAATGCCTGTAATTCAGTTCCAGAGTTCTGATACAATCTTCTGGCCTCCGTAGGCTCCTAGGTATATGTGGTGCACATACACTCATTCAATCAAATGGTCTTACATAGAAGATAAGGAAATACTTTTTTTAAAGTTGAACAGACCAGACCCACCTGGGCTACTCATGGTTTGGATTAGAAATGTTTCTACAAGTTCCAGTTCTGAGTGCTTATTCCCCAGGCATTGTTTGGAAAGGCTGTGGAACCTTTAAGAGGTGGGGCCTAAGTGACCAAAGTAGGGCCAGGATTTTGAAGACTGAACCTGCCCTGAATCCCCACCCTGTTCCTGCTCCAAGCTCTCTTCCTGGTTCTGAGTCTGGGAAAAGTTTCTGTCACAGGCTCTCACTGCTGCCAACTGCTCTAATCTCTGCATTCTCCTCCATGACAGCCTGAAACCAGTAACCAAATTAAATCCTTCTCTAAAGTTATGACACCATGATGCTAACAGCTAATACAGCTACTTTGTGAGGTGCTATCTAAAAATTAAAAAGTCGATCAGAAACCATGTGTTTACATAATGTGTCTGTGTTTTATGTCTTTATCTTTAGGCTGTAAATAACAATGGTGTGTTTGTGAGCATCTCCAAGGACTGTATTCAAGGACATTAAATTAATTGATAGCCTGAAATGGTCTGTGGGTGGAGGATGGATGAGTATTTACTGGCAAATACTCTAAAGCAACCTCCTCCCTCCCTCCCTCCCTCCCTCCCTCCCTCCC
>LR749667.1:0-148441 GCA_902729485.2 Mus minutoides | reverse complement strand
AAATATCCCCATTAAAAAGTGGGGCACAGAGTTAAACAAAGAATTCTCAACTGAGGAATACCGAATGGCTGAGAAGCACTTGAAAAAATGTTCAACATCCTTAATCATCAGAGAAATGCAGATCAAAACAACCCTGAGATTCCACCTCACACCAGTAAGAATGGCTAAGATCAAAAATTCAGGTGACAACAGATGCTGGTGTGGATGTGGAGAAAGGGGAACACTCCTCCATTGTTGGTGGGAATGCAAGCTTGTTCAACCACTCTGGAAATCAGTCTAGTGGTTCCTCAGAAAATTGGACATAGTACTACCGGAAGATCCTGCAATACCCCTACTGGGCATATATCCAGAACATATTCCATCTGGTAATAAGGACACATGTTCCACTATGTTCATAGCAGCCTTATTCATAATAACCAGAAACTGGAAAGAACCCAGATGTCCCTCAACAGAGGAATGGATACAAAAAATTTGGTATATTCACACAATGGAGTACTACTCAGCTATTAAAAACAATAAATATATGAAATTCCTAGGCAAATGGATGGATCTGGAGGCCATCATCCTGAGTGAAGTAACCATTCACAAAAGAACTCACATAACATGTACTCACTAATATGTGGATATTAGCCCAGAAACCTAGACTACCCAAGATACAATTTACTAAACACATGAAACTCAAGAAGAAGGACGATCAAAATGTGGACACATCACCCCTTCCTAGAATTAAGAACAAAGCACACATTGGAAGAGTTACAGAGATCATGTGTGAAGCTGAATCCAAAGGATGGACCCAATGACTGTGGCTGCCAGGGATCCATCCCACAGTCAGCCACCAAACATAGACACTATAGCATATGCCAGCAAGATAGTGCTGAAAGGGCCCGGATATAGCTGCCTCGTGGGAGACTATACCAATGCCTGGCAAACACGGAGGTGGAAGCTCACAGTCAGCTATTAGATGGAACACAGGGTTCCCAAGGAAGGAGCTAGAGAAAGTACCCAAGGAGCTGAAGGGGTCTTCAACCCTATAGGTGGAAGAATAACATGAACTAACTAGTACCCCCTGAGCTCATGTCTCTAGTTGCATATATAGAAGAAGATGGCCTAGTTGGCCATCATTGGGAAGAGAGGCCCCTTGGTCATGCAGACTTTATATGCCCCAGTAGAGGGGAACGCCAGGGCCAAGATGAGGGAGCGGGTGGGTAGGGGAGCAGGGCCAGGAGGGGGGGAGGGTATAGGGAACTTTCTGGATAACACTTGAAATGTAAATGAAGAAAATATCTAATAAAAGTTGGAAAAAAAAGAAGAGTATTGGATAAAATTTTTAAAAAAACTTTTATGATAGAAGACTGAATAAATTAAGAACAGGAGGCGTATAGTATAGTATAGTATAGTATAGTATAGTATAGTATAGTATAGGGAAAGCTACTTATAACAGACTCTAGCCAACAATTATGCTGATTTGGAGAAAGCTGAAACAATTACTCTAAGTTCAAGAATTACGCAGGGGATTATTCTTGATTAAGATTGCTTTGGAGATATGTGGGTATGTGTTTGGGTGTTTGAGTGTGGTTTCCATATGAATTTTAGAATTGCTTTTTCTAGGTTTGTGAAGAATACCATTTCAATTTTATGGGAATTGCACTAAATCTGTAGATATAGCCATTTTTGTTTCATTAATTCTGCTAATCCATGAGTATGTGATATCATCCCATCTTCAGGTATTGTCTTCAACTTCATTTCCATTAAAGCTTTTATTGTAAAGGTCTTTCACTTCCTCAGTTACATTTATTTATTTGTGTTTTATCTTATTGTGTATGTGTGTGTTCTGCTTTATTATTTAGAAGGAACTATGTTTCCGTGAGCTACATTTCAGTTCTGCTTAGGATGCACTTCTTTCTACATTCTAGTCTATAAAAAAGTTTCTTTGTCTTAGATTTCTAGACCTTGAAGTTGGTTTAGATCATATACACACCCAAAGTAATACCTGATTTGAGGCTTTGAATTACTATTCATATAAGTTGGATTTTCTATGGATCATCTGTAAAGAGAATCCAGCTCAGGATAATGTCTAGAGAACCAATGAGGCCCTCCTGTAAATCTATGGCTTAAAAGAATCTTTTTGCTGGTATAGCTTGTGTTATATGTTGTTTTGAAGTAGTGTCCAAAGCTGGGAAGGTAGGCGTGTAGGTTTTGCAGTCTTCCTTAGGTTGTATCTTTCCTGCTTCCAGTTCCTATCAGGGCACTGTTGGAATATGAGTTAGTTATTGTCAGTTGTTGTTGTTGTTGTTGTTGTTGTTGTTCTTGTTCTTGTTCTTGTTCTTGTTCTTGTTTTGAGACAGGATCTCACCCTGTAGCCTGGGTGGCATGGTATTTACTATGTAGACCAGATTGGCCCCAAACTCTAGAATCTATCTGCCTGTTTCTGCCTTCTAGAAAATAGATTTTCAAACTATCCATGACGAACCTCTAGATTCCCTTAGTATTTTATTTAAATGTCTCCTTTCGAGAAGCCTCTGATTTTATTAAATTGGAAATTCTCTGTTTCTTTTGGTTGATATGGCTAAAGGTTTGTCAATCTTTTGTTTTCAAAAAACCAACTTTTGTTTCATTAATTCTTTGTATTGCTCTTTTGGTAATTCCTATAATCTTTATTATCTCTTTATGTCTACTGCTTTTGAGTTTGGAAGGGTCATATTTTTAGGACCATGAGGTGCAATGCTGGATTATTTATTTGAGACCTTTTAAATTCTCTAGTGATACACTCATAGCTATAAGCTTCCATCCTAGAACTGTGTTTGCTGTGACATTAAAACTCTGTTATGTTTTCATTTTCTTTTGATTCTTTTGTGTTGTTAAGACTTGCTTTATAGATTAAAACGTGATCTATTTTAGAGAAAGCCCCATGGCTGCTAAACAGAATGTGTATTCTAAAGTCCTTATATGGAATATTCTCTATGTTATTTACATTTAATATGTGATACAAACTATGTCTGAAGTTTCTTTGTTAATTTTTAGTCTGAATAACCTATTCACTGATTAGAATTGGGAATTGAATCTATCCTCTATTAATATGTCAGGACTTTTGTGTCCTTTGCACTGAGCACCCCAGCAAGTCAGTGCCTGTGTATTTACAATCATCTTTGTGATAGCCTGTTGACTTTATTAGCTCATAGTTGCCTTCATGTCTTATTTAAGCTTGTATTCTACTTACTCATGTATCAGAATAGCCAAGCTAGCTTGTTTTCAGCTTCCTTTGCTTTGTAACAGAATCCTTTCACTCAGTTCTGTCTTTGTCAGTAAGTTGTGCTTCTTGAAAGGCATATGCATGTTTTGGTGTATGTGTGGGCTACAGGACAACTTAAGATGTAGATTTCTCCTTCCATTTTATTTGACATAGGATCTCTGTTCCTTACCACTGCAGTTACTACATGTGCTAGTCCATGAGCTTCTGGGCCTTCTCTTTCTACATCTCACTGTAGGACAGTTGGGATTATAGATTCATGTCACTATGCCCCACATTAAAACTTTTGGCCAAGCTTTGGGGCTCACACCTTTAATCCCAGCACTTACAAGGCAGAGGCAGGCAGATCTCTTTGAGTTCAAGGCCAGCCTGGTCTACAAAGTAAGGCCAGAACAGCCAGGGCTACAAAGAAAAGCCTGACTAGAAAAACCAAACAATAAATAAATAAATTTTTTCTCTTCACAGAAAATGCTGTCTTGAAAAGACAAACAAACAAATGAAAAATAAATAAATAATAAATAACTTTTCCTCTTCAACAAATCCATAAGGAAAAAAATGGTATGGGTATAGTCATATAGACCTATAATCTCAGTGCTTGCCAGAGAATCACTACACATTTCAGGTCAGGTAGATCTACATGGCAAGTCCTGGGCCAGCATGGGCTACTTAAAGAAACCCTGTCCAAAAAGAACAAACAAGGCTCTGGAACCATCTCAGAAGAAGGTAAGAGTTAGAGGTCAAAAGAACCAGAGCAAAACAATATGTTCTGGACATGACTTCTGAACATACAGCAGTGCTATTTGTAGATGATATGATAGTGTATATAAATGACCCCAAAAATTCTACCAGAGAACTTCTCCAACTGATAAACAACTTCAGCAAAGTGGCCAGATATAAAATTAACTCAAACAAATCAGTAGCCTTCCTTTATACAAATGATAAACAGGCTAAGAAAGAAAATAGGAAAACAACACCCTTCACAATAGTCACAAATAATATAAAGTATCTCGGGGTAAGTCTAACCAAACAAGTGAAAGAGCTGTATGACAAGAACTTCAAGTCTCTCAAGAAAGAAATTGAAGAAGACCTCAGAAAAATGGTAGGATTAACAGTAAAATGATCATCCTATCAAAAGCAATATACAGATTCAATGCAATCCCTATCAAAATTCCAACACAATTCTTCAAAGACATGGAAAGAGAAATTCTCAATTTCATATGGAAAAACTTATGGAGGAATCACTATCCCTGACCTCAAGCTGTACTACAGAGCAATAGTGATTAGTGATTTAAAAAAAAAACTGCATGGTATTGGTAAAAAGACAGACAGGTCAATCAGTGTAATAGAGTTGGAGACCTAGAAATAAAACCACACACTTATGGACACTTGATCTTTGGCAAAGAAGCCAAAAATATACAATGGAAAAAAGAAAGCATCTTTAATAAATGGTGCTGGTCTAACTGGCAGTCGGTGTGTAGAAAAATGAAAATAGATCCATATTTGTCAGTTTGCACAAAGTGCAAGTCCAAGTAGATCAAGGACTTCAACATAAAACAAGATACACTAGGTCATCTCATGTTTTAAAGACTGTGACACATAGTCATAGAAGGGGCTCGTCTGGGATTGGGATTGGAAGATGGTCCAAGTGACTTAAGATTGCTAGTGACAGACAGTCATTAAAATGCTAAGTGGTAGTTAATCTTTTTACAAATATTTACACATCATTTTCCCTTAAATGAGAAATATACTAAAGCCAGGAGTGGTGGCACATGCCTTTTATCCCAGCACTTGGGAGGCAGAGAATTCATGGCCAGCCTAGTCTACAAAGCAAGTTCCAGGACAGCTAAGTCTACACAGAGAAACCCTATCTTAAACACACACACACACACACACACACACACACACACACACACACACACGGGGTGGGGAGAAATATTCATTAAAAATCAAAGTGGTCCTTCCATCATTAATATACTTATAGTCTAGTAGAGTAGAACAAAAGCAAAATCACAGTACAGTATGAGTCATAAGATTATATGAAAATGTATAAAAGTGGAAATAAGAAATTATGCAGCTAAAAAATAACCTTTTTTAAAGTCTGAGAAAGTAATTGTCAGGTCAGTCATTAACACTCTGATCCAGAAGAAAAATCAGAAGGAAATAAGTTGGAGTAGACTGGGTAAGACCTGAACAAGTGAGAAATCAATATGGGTAATCATCATGATTTCTGGTTTCCCAAGACCAGAGTCAAGAAATGAATTGAAGAAGGAAGGTGTCTTAGTTAGGGTTTTACTGCTGTGAACAGACACCATGACCAAGGCAAGTCTTATAAAAAACAACATTTACTTGGGACTGGCTTACAGGTTCAGAGGTTCAGTCCATTATCATCAAGGCGGGAGCATGGCAGTATCCAGGCAAGCATGGCACAGTCAAAGCTGAGAGTTCTATATCTTCATCCAAAGGCTGCTAGTGGAAGACTGACTTCCAGGCAACTAGGATGAGGGTCTTAAGCCCACACCCACAGTGACATACCTACTCCAACCAGGTCACACCTATTCCAACAAGGCCATACCTCCAAATGGTGCCACTCCCTGGTCCAAGAATTTATAAACCATCACAGAAGGTGACTGGTCCATTCTGGAAAATGTTCATTTTTACTGCAGAGCAACACAGCTATGAGGTTCTGCCACTGCTGAGGAGTCTTCCTGAACTGTAATCTTTCTTTATATAGCTAAATCCCACTAACCCTACTTTTTAAATTAACAGATACTATTGTGTGATTTTATTACAATACTAGCTTCTGGTAACCTCATTACACTCTGTTTCTATGAGATAAGTGATTTAGATTCTATGTGAGTGAGATGCAGTATCTGTGTTTCTGTCTGCCTGGCCTTCCAGCATGCTTCCTCCAGCCTGAGCAGCACGTAGAGCTTTAAAGTTGCCAAGTTGTTTTAAACATCTTTAGCCCCAAACTGAAATGCCTTTATTTTGTCTTGCTGCTCTTTGTTTTCTAGACTCATTCAGATGTGATGTCTGTGAAAAAGCCTTTCTAACATGACCCCACCAGGCAAGGTTAATATGTGGCCACTGACAGACTCATACTTGACTGTAGTAATTTGCAGGGATAGCATCTCCTGTGATTTCTAATCACACAACACCTCTTTATCCATTGTGTCTAGCCTAGATGGGGAGGAAGACATCAGCAAGTGTTTGTCTAATGAAAAAATCAGATTAAAACTTCTGATGAGAATTGGAAATTCAAAAACAATAATAAGATAAAGCATACCAAAGACAAATATGAATACTCTGTACCTGCCATTGATTCTCCTGCCTCAGCTGTGATGTTCATCTATCCTAGGCCACAGCTCTTGGCTTGGTTATGTGAATGGAAGTGACTGGAAAGGGAAAACAAACACAAAAACCTAGGTAGAGGGGCTGGTAAATTTGGGGGGACTGAATATTAGGACCACCAGTGGCCCATGTTAAGGGGAACCTGGCCAGCATACTTGGTTCCATTCATCTGTCTAAACTTCTAGGTACTGTTTTCTACTACCACCTGGTGGCCACATCTATAAATAGCAAGTTCTTCAAGAGGGAGCTAGGGGAAGGCAGATGATGATCCACCAATGATCCTCAGTTCAAACATTACCCAGGAGAACACAGAGGTGTGAGTGTGAACCTGCACCTTATTCTGGTAAAGTCTCCAAGAGCTTACTAGGTTTATGAAGATACCTCTGGTCTACAAAAGACAGAATTACTGCTGAGGGTTGATTCCCTTGTCTCCCTCTCAGATGAAATCCTCTGAAGGATCATCAGAGACAGAAAGCAGGCCTGGTTCCCTGCTACTCATCCTCCAGCTTAACACAGTACTTATGCAGAACCCAGTTTAACAACCACTCTTGTGAAATGGAAGGCTTACAGAGCCTCTGACCCAGGTGGACCCTGGATGTAACTAAGACTAGGTCTCCTACCTAGGAGAATATCATGCTGATGTTCACAGGGAAGTCAGTAGCAATGCTAGGACCGAGTAAAAACTTCCCTTAACTGTTACTGTCATTAAAGATGGCCTTGCTTCCCACTACCATCATTTAAAATGAATAAAAGCAATACCATTTTCTACCCTAATATAGTTCTCAAATGGAAGTCATTTTACCTACATAGTTTTAGATTTCTGGAAAGAACCAAATTCTTCTCAACAAACCATGATTCCTGGTAGAAGATAAAGCCTATAGCTTAAGTTTAAATTAGTTCTTTAAAATACAAGCACCAGTGCCCATGAGCTACTTTAAAGAGAAAAAACTAAAACTTAGATTTGCTGTTTTCTCCCACAACTTGCCACATGCGTGCTCTGGTCATTCAGAGAGTGAGCAGGTTATCAGTATGACTGTTTATTTGCATATCTGGGGCCCAGGAATGACCGTATTCTCTGCTAGGAACAGCTACAGAAGTCCAGGGGCTCACAAAGGTTAACATTGCTGGAACATACACCTGCTAGATACTCTAGAGTTGACTTCCTAAAGATTCTTCAGATGATTTGAATTACTATTTTGGAGATGCCAAAAGTAGAAGTCCTAAGATTACACAGTTAATATGTGGTAGGAACTAAGAAGAGCTGGGGTCTGCCTGACTCCTCAGTATTCCCACAACAACGAGCTGTTTGCATTGAACATCCTCTGTCCTCTTTTCACTGTCCTCTTCTCGTCTCTCCTTTAGGAGTGCCAGCTTCTCTCAGGGCACCAGGCAGAAGAGTGATACAGCTGTGCAAAAACTTGCCCAGAGCAATGGACACTGTATCAACGGAGTCGGCGGTCAAGTCCATGGCTTCTATAGCCTTCCCAAGCCAAGCCGACACAATACAGAATTCAAAGACAGTACTTATGATCTCCCACGGAGCCTGGCTTCACATGGCCACACCAAGAGCAGCCTCACAGGGTCTGAGACTGATAATGAGGATGTGTACACCTTCAAGATGCCTAGCAACACCCTGTGTCGGGATTTTGCAGACCTCCTTGTGGACAATATGGATGTCCCAACCACTCCTCTCTCAGCCTACCAGATCCCTAGAACATTCACACTGGACAAGAACCACAATGCCATGACAGTAGCCACTCCTGGAGATTCAGCAATAGCTCCCCCACCCCGGCCCCCCAAGCCAAGTCAGGCAGAAACACCTCAATGGGGAAGCCCTCAGCAAAGACCTCCAATCAGCGAAAATAGCAGATCTGTAGCTGCTACTATCCCCAGGCGCAATACCCTCCCTGCAATGGACAACAGCCGACTCCATCGAGGTCAGTGTAATCTGGAGCTGAGATCAGAGGGCCAGGGAGGCGGTCCAGGCATTCTCAGTATATTGCTAGCCCATGGTCACCCCTAAGCCAAGGTAAACTTAAGGACTAATTACTTCAGTGATAGCAGTTGATGTATCTTCTGTGCAATTTTCTTAGCAGTTGATCCTCCGCCTAGCTGTCAATAGGACACCCACCATGGCAAAAGTATAGCAGACTCCACCTTGGAGATGTTGATATTTTGGGTTTGGAGGCTCAAATCATATTATTTTATTTATTTAAAACTAAAACCAAAAATGTAAAAACAAATTTAGAAGAAAAGCAAAGTTAAAGAAAATAATACAAAATGGGATCTTCATGGTATTTTCATGTCATAGAATTTTTAGTTGAATTCTGAACCTGGACTTGAAGCCGCTAAGTTCTGTCCTCACTTATCACAGATAAATTCCAACTCTGCATACCTCCTCTGTTCTGTGAGCTGTCTTTAGAGGTTGCAGATCTTTCTCATCCCTCTGCTGTGACAGCAGCAAAGACGAGCCTTGGGTCTATGGGGCCAAGCCTCCAGTTTAGAACTCTGCCGACAGTCAGGCGATCTAATCAGTCGCCTGTGCTTTAGAACTGTATAACACATACACAACACACCCCTGCCCTTCAAAGCTTTTTCAAAGCTGGAAAACCAACATGTAATTAGCGTAAATGCCATTACCAAAGTATTCCCAGAGGTGAGAATGGGCTGATTGGGAGGTAATAGAAGAACCCAGGGCTAAAGTCAGGAGGTCCTCTGCAGACACCTACGCTGGAACAGACATGAATATTAGGAGAATTGCCACACTGGACAGCAACAGGAGAGTCATGGGCTCAGCATGAGTATAAACCCTCTTCTTCCTTCATCACAGCTTCTTCCTGTGAGACCTATGAGTACCCAGCACGAGGCAGTGGAGAAAGTGCCAGCTGGTCTGCTGAATCTGTGAGTGAGAATGTTAATTCTTTCCTGGGGGGTGGGGTTTGATTGGGGCCTCTTGGGTCAGTCAGGGTAGGGAAGAAGCTATGCCCTATATAACTAAAAGTGCACTACCCGAAGAATGATGGCATTTCTCTCAGGAACTGCCTACCTGTCCTAGTCCAAAGTCCTAGGGAGGTGTTTTGGGGAAGTAAAAATGGCACCCTCATCTGGTCTTGTGGCAAATTAGAATACAGTGCAGCAGACATACTCCAAAGTAGAGGGTCCTTTAAGGCATCAGCCTGCGCTCTAGGTGTCATGTGGAATAGGAACATAGCAGAAGTGGTGACAGATGACAGCTTACATGAGGCTCTCAGGCTGTCTCTGGAATGGATTGAGCCTAGTTGTCCAAGTTCAAAACAAGTTGATCAGGATTTAGGTTCAAGCCCACTGGAAAGACAAGTGAAGAAACCCTGTGGGTAGATGTGGTCTGCTATGCAATAAGGTGGTGAGAGTTGGGAAATGGCTGTAGTTAGGACAGCTACACTACCATATAAGTCTGTGACAGTTATACCTACAACTTACTACTACATGACTTAGGTACCTGGAATGATCCCAGGCCCACTGAATGCTGCACAGGAAAATGTAGCTAGTAAACCTCACCTTCCAGAGTCCTGGTCAGGGTCTAAATTGACTCATCAGTGGTCAATCCTGAGCTATTCCTAGCCTGGACTGCCTTCTACCTTAGCCGGGTATCTGGAGCCTGAATACCTCTAGCCACAAGCCATGGATTTGAGTAACCACAAAGTTTTGTACTTCCATTTTATCACAAAGATAAGGCTCCCAAGAGATGGTGAAACAAGTAACTGCAGAGCTCATTTCTCCTTGGTTCCCACTATACATCTTTATTTGATCTTCCCAAGGTCTCCCTTCAAAATGTAGCTAACCAACTGATAGAGACAGCTTGTACACAGCCTCACCTTACTTCTTTTCACTAGTTACAGGTAGATCTTTTACTTTTTTTTTTTTTTAGCCAGGAAAGACTGCCGTAGGTCGATCAAATAGTGCCAGCTCTGATGACAACTACGTGCCCATGAACCCAGGTTCTTCTACCCTGCTGGCTATGGAACGACCAGGGGACAACTCCCAGAGTGTCTACATCCCCATGAGCCCAGGGCCCCATCACTTTGACCCACTTGGCTACCCGTCTACAGCCCTTCCTATTCACAGAGGCCCCAGCCGAGGAAGTGAGATCCAGCCACCCCCGGTCAACCGAAACCTCAAGCCTGACCGAAAAGGTAAGTCCACTCTTTGCCCCATCTCATCTCTGGACAGCATTTGCTTAGAGATTGGGTAGATACTGGGCTTAGGGGTATGTGACCGTGCAGATGATGTAAATTCAGACTTTGGGTTTGTTTATAGGGAAAGTGTCTGGAATGCTTCACATAGTCCACTGCAGCTGTGCAGTAGTTGGCCCATGGTCTGTGTGCAGATCAGGAAAACGTGTAGAGTCCAGACTGGACTTCTTCTGGCCTTGGCTGAGCAGTAGGGATTGAAAGGGAGGAGTGGGGAAGTTGGACAGAGTTGGAAGCCATGGGTGTGGCCAACAGAACTCTGTGTGACCTTGAGCCTTACAGGGTCGTGTGCCCCTTTGCTTTCCTTCACTGTTATTTGTATAACACTGTCCAAAATCAACAGCAGTAGTCACAGTGACCATCTCTATTGTGAATACAATCTGTTCTCATGAAAAGTCATAAAACCTAGGGAGAATCTCTATTGTCAGACCCATAAGTCCCATTTTGTATTCTGGAAGTCTGGAACTATAGATACAGTGGGAAGGACACATACTTTAGAATGTGAAGACGAAGACATAGACTTAAGTATCTAGAGTTTGATATCTGTGGGAGTCCTGAAACCAAGTCATCTGTATGTCCTTACTGAGCCTCAGACCCTGTATAAAGCTGACAGCCTTTGTACATATAGGTTCCATATAGTCTGTGTGTGTAGTATAGTCACTGATCCTGAATTCTGGTCCTGCTTTAGCAAAGCCAACACCCCTTGACCTGAGAAACAACACTGTCATCGATGAGCTGCCCTTCAAGTCACCTGTCACCAAGTCTTGGTCCAGGATCAAGTGAGTGACTGAAGAATCAAAAGTTTGGGGTCAGAATTGGGTGGCATGATAGCTGGCCTAGCAGTCAGGACACCAGGACATTGATGATAATGCTATCAGGAGCTTTGTTCGGTTTCTGCTCTTTGCTACAAAATATATGGTATAAACACTTCAAGACAAGGATAGATGTGTTTTGGTTCATGATTTCAGTCTGTGGTCACTTGGCTCACTTGAGGCCTGTAGCAAGGCAGAAACACTGTGGGATGGAGAGAGCATGACAGCCAGAAAACAAAAGGTATGCCTGTCCTGGCTGTTCCATTCAGCCCCAGCCTATTTGGCTGGTACTATACACATTGAGGGTGGATCTTCCCACATCTGTTGCTGTACCACATGCCAATTATCTTCCATGTTTTCTTAATCTGTCACTTGATCTCTTGGGAATTGTTTTCCTCTTCTGTGAAGGGGAAATTATTAAAATGTCCCTATATTAAATCTATCTGATAATGGAAGTGTGAAGCTCAGTGAGAGGCCAGGTCTGGGTGTAAGAACCATAGCTTCTCAGGGTTCACTCTCTCTTTTTTTTTTCTGTCCAACAGCCACACCTTTAACTCCAGTTCCTCCCAGTACTGCCGTCCTATCTCCACACA
Source organism: Mus minutoides (assembly GCA_902729485.2). Taxonomy (NCBI): domain Eukaryota; kingdom Metazoa; phylum Chordata; class Mammalia; order Rodentia; family Muridae; genus Mus; species Mus minutoides. The sequence continues at coordinate 136,209 of LR749667.1, read as the reverse complement.
AAGCATCACCAGCACAGACTCGGGAGACAGCGAGGAGAACTATGTCCCTATGGTGAGTCCTTGAGATTCACTGGACCATCTCCCATTTCTTCTTCCCAGCTCAGGCCATAGACGTCAACTTCCTGATGCAGACCCTTCCTAGACACATGAATGTCAAACAACAGGAGTTATTAGCCATTAGAAATACACAGCTTTGCCCCTAAGGACATTTGTGTCTTAAAGATCCCAGGTGGCCTGTCTTTCTCACTACTCTAATTCAGGTGACATCATGATGGGTGTTCTTGGAGAAACAGTGTTGGGGAGACATAGAGATATATAATTCCATGCAGTATGATGTAGTAGTAGAAATACACACAGAGCATAATACAGTTCCTCTCTGGGGTCATTGAAAAGGGTACAGCTGCCAAGGGTGCAGAGATTCGGGAAACAGATCAATCATTAAAATGGAACTATCACTTCTTACTACAGTCAGACAGACCATGGGCACATTTTAGACATAAAGTGCTCTCTTAAAGCTGAAGACAAAGCCCTAGAACTTCTCACATGGAAAATGGCTGAAGAAATGAAGGCCTGTCACCCAGAAACAAGGTGACTGTTCGGGTCTCTGGAGAAGGGCAGAGAGCATAAGCTGCTTGTGGCCAGGTGTGATAGGAAGCTGTACATTACCAAGTGTGGAAGGAAGTTGCTCACCAGCAGCCAACTGAGGCGGGGGCTTTAGGATAGACAGTACCTAAGACTTGCCCCAAGTCTGCCTAGGGCCTGGGGAGCAGGCACATGGATTAGCACAGGTTTGGTAGTCAGAACACATCCCTGGCTCCTGTCATGCACCAGCTATATAAGTATAGATGACTCACTCTACTTCCTGAATCTAGTGTTATAACCTCTAGTGATTTGAACAGTGGTATCCACCTCTCAAGACTGCTGTGAAGACTTGAATGAGAATATGAACAGTCTCAGTGCATTGGCTCAGTGCAGTACACAGTAGAGGAGCTCTTGCTCCCAGAGGTAGTTTTCCAGGTGATGGTTTAGGTTGTTAAACTTACCCAGTTTTACTCTTTGTCATAGCAAAACCCAGTATCTGCATCCCCTGTTCCTAGTGGCACTAACAGCCCAGCTCCAAAGAAGAGTGCTGGCAGTGTGGATTATCTCGCCCTGGACTTCCAGCCAGGCTCCCCAAGCCCTCACCGCAAGGTACCTGGGGATTTGGAAGGAGGGAACACATCCCAGCAGCCCCTCTGCAGAGACATTTTATATGAGCATTGCAGAGCGTCAATCTGCTCGTGTCCTTGCCATGGGATATACTCACAGGGATTAGTCATGATTACAAAGGGATTCCATCAACAATGTAAGAGATGGAGATCCTCTCTCCCTTTCCTTTGAGAGAGAGACAGAGAGAAACTGTCTTAATGAGACACAACATACCTTGGAAGGGACTTCAGGGCCTGGGATAAGTCTCACCAAGAACCACTTTCAGCCCAGACAGCCAGGGAAGTCCACCTCAACACACTTTCCCTCAGTGTGTTGTGAGGGCTCTGTAAGGCCTGGTGCTTATTGTCATCCAACACATCCCTTTCCCTGGAGGTGTGGCCAAAGGAAGATGGGTGGAGGCACTATTGAAAGCCCGAGCCAGAGGCAGGGCCCAGGACTGGCAGGTTATCCTGAAAGCTGGGAATGAGGTGTCAGCAGGCTTGATGCCTCCAACAGAAGACTACTTCACTTTGAAATCCACCTTCAGAACAAACATTGAAAGTGATAGCCTTATGTAGGTAACTCAGCCATTTCTTTTGTCCCCTCAGCCATCCACATCATCTGTCACATCAGATGAGAAGGTAGACTATGTCCAAGTGGATAAAGAGAAGACCCAGGCCCTTCAGAACACCATGCAGGAGTGGACAGATGTGCGGCAGTCCTCCGAACCTTCCAAGGGTGCCAAGCTGTAATGAAGGGGGCCCGCCAAGTTCAAGAGCCATGAGGCAGCTGCCCAGACCTGCCTCTTCTGTCACCTCTTTCTCCATTTCTTCCTATGCCCCCTCTCCTCTGTACCACTTTCAGCCTTCAAAGCACTCAACATCAGGGACCTGACCCTTTCCCATCAGAGGCCTGGTGGAGACACTTCCTCTGCCACTTGGGTTCCACCTATGACTTCTGTCAATACTAGCTGTGTCTCCACCACCTTAGTTAGGAGCTGTTGCCAAAAAAAGCTTCCTGCTTTGGACCCATGTGTCTGCTGCTTGGACTCTTAGAGGGAGGGCTGAAGCTCTGAGCCAGGCTCATGCCTCGTGTCTGCTCACTGCTCTCTACCCTCTTCCTCAGGGCTGCTTCTCCATCCCCAGTGGAGGATGATAACCTAGGAAGCCAAGAACCAGCAGACCAAAGGTCACATGTGTTTTCCTATCCCTGCGATTTTGGCAAGGAAGAGGCAAGGTGGCACAAGACGAAATAGTGGAAGTCGGAAGTTGCCTTGAATGAGAAAGAAATTATGTCCCCAGATATGGGAGTGTAGCTGATAACCTGCAGGGTGGTACCCAATATCAGGCTATGGTGCACCTTTGCTGTAGACTGGGAGAAGCAAAATATGAAGAACAGCTGGAAGGAAACGTGACAATGATAAGCAACCAGGAACAACAGAAGTCTTCAGGGTGACAAAGCTTGGAGCTAGAGGACTCTGCCACTCTGGGACAGGCAGTCCTCTTCCCTGGCCCTGATGAGATGAGACAGAGCAGGGAAGACAGTAGCAGGTGATATGGGGGATGGGAGGAAGGGGGGATCCTGGGACAGGAGTGTGCTAGGCTCAGAGCAGTACAGGGACACTGCCATGGAAAGAAAGTTTCTAGTAGGTAGGAGGGATGACTTGGAGACTGGGAGGCAGGCAAGACATGTAGCATGTGGGGACATGTGTCCAAAGAGCCTGATGGAGGGCCCAAGGCCACATGCAGAAGTACAGCAGGGAGAAGAATGAGAAGGAGCCATACTTTGACCAAGGAAATCTAGAGATCACATGAGGGTCTGGGTAATTAATGGCTTGTGCTAGACAGAAGCACCTCTGACCTAGTGCCAGACCAGGTCTCTTCTCTGTTGTCCTCAGCTGCAGGGATGGTAAAAACTAACCCTCTCCTCCCATGGCTTCTGAGGTCACCAGAGCAGAAGGGGTGGGAAGCTGTCATTGCCTAAGGCTCTTAAGGTAGGGCAGGGAAATCTGAATGTGTTTGTGTTGAAAGTTGTTGACCAAATTTTCAAGCATTTCATTTCAGAAGAAAACCAGGGAAAACCAGCACTTCATTTTACCCTAGATGAGCAGAGTGTTGTCCTCTAAAAACTAGGACTGTTCAGAACTAAAGACACACCACACCTCACCTCTCTCCTCCAGAGAGCCCTGTCTAGGAGTTCCTCAGTTGCAGCCCCTCCTCACATTAGGATGGATTATTTAGCAATGGTTGTCAAGCCCTATGCTACAGATGAGTCATACCTTGTCCCTAACTACAGGTCACAATCAGTAAACCATAAAGATGACTGGCAAGTACATAGAAAGGAAAAGTGCTATAGGAAACTGAGCTATAGGGAGGGGGAGCCTCAAGGAGGGAGCAGAAGGAGTTTTAGGCAAAGGATAGGCAGAGGTGGGTCCATGGAGGAGGCAGGAGAGATGAGGAAGCCTCGGCTTTGGGAACAGAAGGTCTTTGAAGGTGTGAAGCCAGCCTCAGCAGTGTGCACTGCCACCTTGAGTGACATGGGGCTCTTCCCACTTCATCCTACTAGACTGAACTTTAGTAGGAACAGTAAAAAAAGGAGATGGCATCTCCTTGAGACTTGCCAGTCTGTGAAATGGGATGGTCACAGCTGATACTCTGCTGCTGCTGTAAGAACCTGGGTGATCATTTGAAGGTCTGAGTTACTGGGTAAGAGCAGCACATAGAACATTAGCTCATTAACTGCCTCTCTCTCTATCTGGATTTTGATATTTTGATAGCTACATTGACTCTATGAAAAGAAGCCACATTCCCAGGACAGAAGCACAACCCTTCTGAAGTTACTGGAATGAGGGTTCAGGTCTGTCTTTGGGCCCTTTATATAACAGTAGCTATAGTCCCAGCTGTAGCTCCCTCCCCTCCCTGCAACACAGCTTTGCAAGCTATGAGAGGAAGAAGCTCTTCCTTTCCATTGGGCCTTTGGCTGTAAAGTGTGGGGAAGCAGGCTGACCTTAGAGGGCCATATTTCTGGGGCTTCCCATATCTGGGGTCTTGGAAAGGCATGAACATCCAGACTTGCCATGGGCACCTACTGATAATTTGTGCTGTCGTGGTATCTGATGGTGTGTGTTCTTGTGTAATCTGTTGGCTACTTGTGTCTTGAAATGTAGAATCATTTCATTCAGGATTGTTACTATTTGTTGGGAAGAAAAAATGAAATAGAAGCAGCCTAGTCTTACATCGTGTCTTGTTACCATTTAAGATTGACATTTAATTTTTCAAGTCATTGTTGGTGCCTAATCACTTAAGTTATTAATTTATTCTGTTTTCAAAAAATTGTAACATATTTATCTTGTGAAGTCTGGGGGTGGGGTGGGAAATGTGTTCAAGTGAGTCCTGTTTCACAGTGGTAACAAATGGTACAGGCCTGGAGCTTGCAGGTCCCTTTTTATTATGGTGTAGAAGCAGGACAATAAAGTCCTTTAGAAATGCAACCCAGAGTAGACTGCTGGAGACTGTCTTTAGGGTGTGGAAACTTACTCTTGTCCCATCCTGGGCAGTCTTAGGACTGATGCTGTCCTATAGATACCGTCTCTGGCAAACTCATTTCAGGATCATTTCATGAATAACCCCAGGAGTTGGTGTGCCCAATTCTGCTCATCTTAATGGGCTGCCTTTGGGCACTTTTCCAGGCCAGGAGAAGAATGAACCTTCTTTACTCAGACCAACATCTGGCACCTGTCGTGGAGCACACCTGTAACCCCAGCACTCTAGAAGCTGAAGCAGGAACAGGGCAGTCAGTTTCCTTGACAGCTCCAGAGTCTGGCGTTTGGACCAAAACCTCTACCCCTTGTCACAGCACCATTTTGACCTTCCAGATACTTTGTTCTTAAGAGGATGATCGTGGGTGCAGGCCAGTCCCAGACCCTCCCTCAATATACAGCCACCCATGTCCCTCTTCAGCTTCAAGGTTGTGACTATGAACAGAAAGAGCTGGATGTTGGGTCTAGAGAGATGACTCAGCTGTTTGGTTCCCAGCACCCACACTGGGTGGCTCACAACAGCTTGTAATTCCAGTTCCACAGGATCTGATGCCCTCTACTGGCCTCCACACATGCATGGCACACATACACTTAACAGAGATACACACTGATACAATAAAAATAAAAGTTTTTTTTTAAAGCCCTAGATGTTGACTCTGGAGTGCTGGAGAACTGCCTCCCAGTCTGTCCCAGCCCATACCTTGTCTACACAGGAACAGGCTATGGCTCCGTTCTCAGAGGAGAAAAAAGGAAGGTAATGATGGCATATTCTTGGAATCTGAAAAATGATTGTTGGATGGTTTCTGCAGTCACTTGGCAAGCCAGACTGCTCCAAAGTATCCCTCAAAGCATTCCCAACCACTCCTCCTTCCTTCTTACCCCGCCCCCTCCTCTCTTTCTGCTGCTCCAGGAGGCTGCCAGCTCCAAGGCCTAGCACCAAGCACCTCCTTACTACATTTAAGGTCCCCAGGTCAGGGACACATTCTCACCTTACCAATGAGAAGCTCAAGTTACGATCAAGACTGCTTAGACACAATTAAACATCCTAAAGAGCAGCAGACGCCACAGCTCAAGCTGGAAGAACAGCATCCTGCACAGCCTTCAGAGAAGCGAGTTTTATTCCTATTTAAGAACGCAGGTTTCTTCTCTTCACTGAGAAGGGGCTATAGTAGTCTCAGGGCACAATGAGGTCAGGTGCATTACACAGTTCCTACCTACCCAGCCCTCACATTCCATCAGAGGAGCCAAGCCAGCCAGCTTCCTCAGATGACAATGGCTTTCTGGCAGACTAATGTCTTCAGTAAAATAAGGACTCTGGACCTTAACTAGACAGTGATGCAACGGCAGCATCTCAGGCACTGAGGCGGGCTAGGGAGAGAGAGCAGGGGCTCTCCCAGTGTCACTCGGGTAGGGGAAGGGCATGTGGTAAGATTCTTGTCTCTGATCCTGTGCTAGGCTGCCTTCCATCCACATGCCTCTAAAACACATAGCAGGTGCAGACACCCATATACCTTATTTTAAGGACCCCCCCTTAATAAACAAGAGGGTGGGCATTGGGGACATAGCCACCCCTTCTTGTCCCAAGGGCTTGACTTCAGCTGTGCTTTTTCTCCTATTGAGAAAGAGCTGAGTGAAGGAACTAGAAAGAAGTGCTACTGGACACAGGACACCAAGCTGACACCACCCTGGCTCCTGAGCTGGCTGGCCTTTCCAGGATTGGACCTGCAGGGAGGCAAAGCCCAGAGTGGATGTTCCTCGTTCATTAGTCAGGACACTTGTCTCTAACATCATAAGAGGATGAAGGCCTAAGGAGCTTTGGGTTTCAGTTTCTCTGTGCACTTCAAGCTATAGACTGATATCCCCAATGGTCCTCTTCATCCACCTTGCCTCAGAAAGACCTGCCTCACCCTGGGCTTGCCTCCACAGTTCCCTAAGACCCCAGCTGGCAGAGGGTTGTACCTGGGCCCTGAGCTCCACCTGGCCCACTCCGAGGTTGGCTGTGATAGCCCCAACAAGTGGGAGCTCTAATTAGAAGACCAGTCTGTGGAAGTCCCCATTGCCACCTGCAGGGTTGCAGCCCCCTGGCGAGCCTTCATCCTCATCTTTGTCTTCATCGAAGCCCCTACCCCAGTGTGGAGGGGCAGGGAGTGTAGAGATATAAGCTGCCCTGCTGCGGGCCTCCTTCTCCTGCTCCTAGAAACAAAGGACAGATAGTAGGCTTAGCATTTAGATCTCCTACTTACTCAGCACAACACTGCCAACATCTCTGATTCCCGCAAGGGCCTGGCCCCGCTGAGACTCAAACTGGATGACTTCATTCAAACTCTACCCTTTCATCCCAATGATGACTCGAGGCCTTTGAAGGACTTTTTCATACTAGATAGTGACCAGCTGACAGGTGCCTGGGATCTCAAGAAAACTTCTCCAGGCTTCCTGGCTTCCACTGTCTAGATCACTCACTGCCTCTCTCAAAGCATGAGGTCCATCTTCTGCCCATGAGCAAGTTCTTCCCTGATCAGCCTTTCTCAGAGTTCACCAAGCTATACCTTTCCTGGGTGTCCTGAAAAATGCAGAAGCAGGCCTGGCATCCCCATGCCTTCACATTCCTTACCTGAAACACCATCTCTAGATGCAGCACCCTCCAAGCTCTGGTGTAGACACCCCATGGCTATTCTTGACACTGCTAAGGGAGCCTGAGGCAGTGTCAGAAGAGGGCACTGAGGAAGGTGGCCCCTCTGGGAGCCCCATAAGCATCCCCTGACCATTAACTGCACTACTCTTTCCCTCAGCATCATCGACTGTGCTGTCACTCAGTATCCCTTCCTCTGAGGTTAAGAGGTGTGCCTTACCTAAAAGCCATCAACACATAACCTACTAAGTGATGAGTGCATGGATGGATTTACACTTAAGTCAGACTCAAAAGAACAGATCACTGATCTATATAGGTGGCTGTGCTGAGCCAAACTCCTTACCTAGAAGTGGCATCAGGTGCCAGAGGGTCTACTGACCCTCAGCACATGACTCACCTGCAGGTAGAGGACATTGTCTTTGGAAATGGCCTCCATCAGGTCCTTGTGGAGGGTAGGCTCTGCCCAGACTCTAGGGGAGCTGGGCTCAGTCTCAGGGTCCTCCCTGGGCCTCTGGCGGTAGAAGAGCACATAGGCAGTGTCCTTAGGGAAGAAGGAAGTGACATTGCTGACGGACTCAAAAGATGAGAAGGACACCCGGGTATCATTAAACAGGTACCACTGGTTCTCAGGCTCCGGCCTCTCTGTGGATCCCAGGACGGGAGCTGGCCGAGCAGCACCCTCACGAGCATAGCAGTAATAGTGGCCGCTCTCTGAGGACACTCCAGAGTGCACCACCACGCTACAGAGGTCATAGGCCTGGCCCTGACCCCCAGCCAGTGGCAGGCGCAGCAGAAGGGGGATGGTGACATCGTCCAGGATCTTACGCCTCCGCATGGTGCGCAGGTCAAAGGAGAAGCGCAGTAATGTAAGGATAAGGTAGCGCGGACCCTGGCTCAGCTCCACCACCTTCTCTGCATCCTGCAGGGAGGCACAGGACTCACAGTAGTAGCGGTTCTCAGCTGTCAGCCTCTCAGGGGACAGGAAGTAGTTGACCAAGTCCAGTACAGAGCGGGAACCCTCAGGGCCGCATGCCTGCTCCCTGGGTGGGGTGGCAGCCTCCCTGCGGGTCCCTGATCCTAAGCTGTCCCCTTCCTTCTCCTTGCCGTCCTCAGCTTCCTTTTCCTTTTCATCTTCCTTCTTCTCCTTCTCTTTGTCTTTGTCTTTCTCTTCCCCCTCTTCTTTCTCCTCTTCCCTTGTTCCTTCCTCTTCCCTGTCCTCTGCCACCTCCTTCTCCTTCCCAGCCTGCTCCCTCTCCACCTTCTCCTGCCCACTCCGTCCACCAGTGCCTATGGTGTCCACACCTTCAATGTCCAGCCCAGTGCGAGGAGCGTCCCCTGTGATGCAGTGCTTCCTCTGCCTCTGTGCCCCCGGGACTCTGGGAGCCAGTGTCAACTCCTGGGCTCGCACATCCTCAGTGGGGAGCATCACGGAGCCGAGGCGGCGATGGCGACTCCTCTCAGGAGGAGGAAAGGCCAAAGAGAGGTCTGTGAAGGCTTCCTCCCTTGAGGAAACATTGAGGCAGTGGAGACAGCATATCCGGGTCACAATCTTGCCTCCGAACATCTTCTCCACAGACGTTGCATTGGAGCTGGGGAGCTCTTCCTGTGGGGACGGCAAGCTGGACTGCTTGAGCTTCTGGCAGATCCTCGTCCCTGTTTTCTCTTCTTCATGAAGCCTAGAACAAACAGGGAGGCCAGGTACATGCACCTTCCAGCAGGCCCACCCCAGCACACTGCCCACCTCACTTAAATACAAGGGCCGGGAAAGAGAATTCCCTTCCCTATACAAAGCGGCATGCTAACATATGTCTATGTTCACACACACACCTAGTACACGCCTACCTAAAGACAAGCCTGTGGCTGTGTAATCAAGATAAACATACTCAGGCAACACAGTGGATACTCTTGCTCACACTGACAGCCCTGTCCCAGGCTTCACATATAGTTCAGAATCTTTGGAGACCAATGGCACACAGCTTCCTTTCTGCCTTTCAGAAGAACAAGGAAGTGTCCTGATTTCCAAAAAGATCCAACCCAGCTAGCTCAGAGGAGCAAGCTATCATCTCAGAGTGTTCTCAGAACCCACACAGCATCCTAACCCACCAGCCCTTCTTACCGATCCAGCAGGTACTTCAGATACTCTGAACAGTCCTGCTGGGTGCCAGGACTGAACCAGGGTGTCCAGGATGCAGAGAGGAAGTTCTCAGGAGAGATGGCAGGCCTCTAGGACAAGGCAGGCAAAGGGTGGGGTCAGGAGCATCTCAAGCCACACACACTCCCAGCAGCAGGCAACACGCTGAGGGTCTTAGACTGTTCCAAACATGCCTGCCTATCCTATAACCTTGCCCCTTCCCTTAGTGCATGGGACTGAACTCTGAAGGGAGGTTGTGAACTGGTACTAGCAGGCCTGAGGCTCGGCAGCTCATTCCACAGAGCCAGGTGTGGGCAGATCCTAGAGACATGAAAAGAATCAGAGCAGAGCCTGGCATTGCCTGCTCTCCCTGCCTGCCCCAGGGCACCCAGCACGCACCTGACTGTGCTCCAGGAAGGCAAACAGCCACTGCAGCTTGGTCATCAAGGGCTGGGAGTTGTTCTCAGTCAAGCGGAGCACACAGTGTCGAAAGCTTCAAATGAAACGGGAGCCCAGGGTGAGCTGAGGCCCCAGGGAGCTGATGATCCTCTATACCAGGCCCCCCAGAGCCTCTGGCATCTGCTCCAGATGAGGCCAGAGACTGGGGAGGAGAAGATGGCGAATAACTTGGCCTGGAATGGCTGGGGACCCGAGCTCTGTAATGGTCTTGGTATGACAACTATGAGGATAACTAGGTGACTCTTGCTATCTCTTCCAGCTCTGACACCCCATGACTCCAGGACTCAAACATGTTGATTTTCTAAGGTGGGGACACTGATGTGCCAGAGTTTCTGCTATCATCATCCAAGGCTCTGGCATACACTGTGTGATAACATCCAAGAATTACCATCCACTCCCAACCTCAGGCCTCCAACCCATTCCTGCAGGCCCTGCTCAGGCCCTGGCCCAAGTCACCCTGAAACTTGCCTTAATCCAGGCAGGTTCCACATGAGAACATCCCTGACATTAGAGGACCCTGCAGGATGGCCCTCATGGATGAGGGTGACCCTGTGTGATGAGGATGTCCTGAGACCCACTGTCCCTGAAGCACACTGCCTTCTCAGTCCCACAGTGCTCCATCCAGAGCCACTGTGCAGAATGGCAGCACTTGGTCTCCACGGCAGGTACCAGACAAGCTTAAATGTAGAAGCTGAGCTGCACATGGGACCTGTAGCATAGTATCACATGACCACACAAGCACAAGGCATTCTCTGGCAAATGCTTTGTTTGTTTGTTTGTTTGTTTGTTTGTTTTATAGATCATGGTCTGGGCAGTCCAGAAATCACCACAGTTTAGCCCTCTGCAGGCAATGAGGACGGCAGCAGTCTAACACACCTTAAACACAAATGCCCATGTCTATAACTTAAAGACAACTGATAGCCAGAGGCACACCAGAACTAGTACATCCCTACAGACCCCTGAGGGATGTTAAAGGAAGCCATAGGCATACCAGGAACCACAGCTGACAGGCACTCTGCTTGCTACTCTGAAGAGGAGATATGGTTATACCACAATGGCAACACTAGGTTCAAAGCTTGCCTAAGCTACAGAGTAAAACGCTGACTCAAAACCTAGGGAAAGCAGGAACGCAGGTAGAAAGACGAGAGAGAGAGAGAGAGGAAGAAATACAGAACAGCACCTACTCAGAAGCCATGAATAAGGCCTGAAGGACACTGTTCACGTAGCATGTGTTGCCCAAGTTGATTAAGCCAATCTTGCCCGTGTCTGACTTGGCCATGAGCCGGGGATAGAAGCCAGCCAGTTCACTCTTCTGTGAGGTCCAGGCATCCTGCCCCAGAAGCTGCTTGATTCGGTCCTCATTGGGAATGTGGAGGTCCTAAGGGGATAGCAGACACCAGTGTCGGCTCTAAAGCCACCTCCTCCTCCAGGAAGCCCTCCTGGACTAGAACCCACTCCTCCACTCCCTCCCAAGCACTCAGAAGAGTCCAGAAGAGTGCAGAAAAGGTATATGCACAGCAACTGCTTACACCTCCAAGGTCTCATTCTCACATGTGGTCCTTCTATGCAATCTCTCAGGTGCCATGTCTGAAGTAGCACAATCCCCATCTCAGAGATGGAAAAACTAGGATTCAGACAAAGCAAAGAACTGTGTAGTCACACAAACAGTAAGTGACAAGCATGTCTGTCCTGGGCAGAACCACAACAGCAGTCAGCTAGCAGCCAGATATGCTGGTGGTGAGACTTCAGTTCCTGCCCTAACTCTCACCTCACCATGTGTGAGTGCTTAGCAGGCCGTCTGTCTCAGTCTGGCAACCTCCCTGGGCCTCAGTTTCTTCAGCTGCCAAAAGAAGACAACCTTTCCTTCGGTTGGTCTGGCATCTCCGCTGTCAATTCTGACTCCACTGTCCCTCCCAGTTTGAGACTGCAGAGCCAGCTTCCCAGTAAATCAAACATCCCCTGGGACCAGTCCCACCACATTGGCAGGAGGGTCTGAGGGCACTGAGGTATAGTCAGTCCTCTGTCACTGGCTCAGGGCTCAGCATGCCTTCCCCTGGCTTTTCTTTGTCATGCTGAATAGTGGCACCAGTTTTAAGATATCAGAGACAAACACCTAATGACACCACACTACGAAAGAGTGGATGTCAAGACGTTACTGATAGTTCCTCTAACTCAAGTCATCTGTCCCAGTTAGGGTACCATTGCTGTGATGAAACATCATGACCTGGGGAAGGAAAGGGTTCATTTTGGCTTACACTTCCACAATTGGAGTCCATCATTGAAGGAAGTCAGGACAGGAACTCAAGCAGGGCAGGAATCTGAAGGCAAAAGCTGATGCAAAGACCGTGGAGGGATGCTGCTCCTTGCTTGCTCCTCCGGCTTGTTCTGCCTACTTTCTATAGACCCCAGGACCACCAGCTGAAGGGTGTCCCCACATACAATGGCTGGGCACTCCTCCATCAATCTCTAAGAAAATGCCCCACAGGCTTGCCTACAACCAGATCTTCTAGAGGCTTTCTCAATTCAAGCTTCCTCTTGTCCGATGACTCTAGCATGAATTAAGTTAACATAAACCCATCCAGCACAACCAGGCCCTTGTCAGCTTACACACAAACACGTCACACTAAGCCACAGCCTTTCCTTTCTTGTGCATTCCCAAGGCTACACATGAATATTAACATCACAATAGATTTTCAAACGTAAAGGTTCCACAGCCTTACAAATTCAAACACTTTAAAACTTCAGTTTCTTTTTAAAAATCCAAAGTCTCTCTCTCTCAGCTCTGGGTTCCTATAAAATCAAAATAACTTAAATACTTTTCTTATCTCAAGAGGAGAGAAACAGGTCACAGTCACAATCAAACTAAATCAAAACCAAACTCCAACTGTGAAACGACTCAACGTCCACTATCTGGGGATCACTCCTGATCTGGATCCTCTCCAAGGGGCTCAGATCAAACTCTCTGGTTCTGCCCTCTATGCAGCAACCGTCCATGGTCCCTGCATCAGCTTTTGCTTCTATAGCACACTCAGCTTGTCATCTGGGCTCCAACTGGCCGCACTCCATTGAGCTCTTCCTGATGGTCATCCCAAGAGATGGACCTCTCCAAAATGCTGGGGTCTCCACCCCACTGAGCTGCACTCTCACCCATTGTGTCTCCTGGGCTCTCTTCCTGGTGCCCAGCCTCACCTCTGTGTGGCCCCTTCGGTTCTTCAACTGCTCCTGAGGCTGTCCCTTCACCAATGGCCTCTCCTGGCCTCACAGTGCCAAGCCTCAGCTGCTCTCCATGACCCCTTCATGCCTTCAAAATCAGTGACTCTTACACTACACCAAGCCCAGCTGCCAGCATAGGACACATCCATGGCCACTTCTGGAACACAGTGTCTGTATTGAGCCTGAGGAGACTTTCCAGGAGGGTTCACCTCAGTAATTCTGAGCTCTTCTTAGTCACCAGTAATTTCACAGAATCTTGATTCCAAACAGTGAGTACACAGTGGCCCTGACTAACCCCCTTAAGCCTCCCTTCCTCACTCGGCCTTCCCCCTGGAACACCACAAGCCAAGCCCCACTGTCTGCGATTCTTTCAACGCTCTTTTCATCCATGTTTCCAAAGAAGAACTCGCTGAGCCCTCAACTCTCGATGGCTTTTCTTGCCCAAAAAGTGCCACAATCCTCCCCCCAAAAACCCCAATATGGTTAGATCTGTCACAGCAATATGCCACAATCCTGGCCCCAATTTCTGTCCTAGTTAGGGTTATCATTGCTGTGATGAAACACCAAAGCAAGCTGGTGAGGAAAGGGCATATTCAGCTTCCACTTCCATACACCACAGTCTATCACACCTCCCAGTCCATCACTGAAGGGAGTCAGGGCAGGAACCTGATGCAGGTGCTGATACAGGAGCTGATGCAGAGGCCATGGAGGGGTACTGATTACTGGCCTGCTCCCCCCATGCCTTGCTCAACCTGCTTTCTTAGAAGCCAAGAGCACCAGCCCAAGGGTGGCACCACCTACAATGGACTGGGCTCTCCCCCATCAGTCACTAATTAAGATACTATCCTACAGATTTGTCTACAGCCAGATCCTCTGAAGACATTTTCTCAGTTGAGGCTCTCTCCTGTCTGATGACTCTTGGCTTGTGTCAATCTGACATAAAACTAGCCAGCACAGCATCCTTCCAGCTCCTAAGCACAAAACCCTACCTAGAACAGTCAAAGGCATCGCACCAGCTTGGTGCTTTGAGCCCCCACTCCCCACACACCGAAGAAGCCTTGACCACACTGCTTTAATGTTCCTGCTGGCTCCCTTCCCAGGGTCATTTGTCACATGTCAGTCATCTCTCACAGATGAAAAGAAAATCTGCCTGTCCTCCCAGCCATGCAGGTAGTTGCTAAAGAAGGCTGCAAGTTCAAGGCCAGCCTAGGCAACTCATATCTACTGGACAAAGCAGACCGACTCTGCCTGGATTCAAGGTCTTTCTGATGTCCCCTGGACACCACAGAGATATTACCACCAAACCCTTGCACCCTTCCCTTGAATCATGTGATGTATTCTCCTCCTGCCAGACACTAACTGTCAAGGTCAAACTCCTGTTCTCTATCAGGCTTTCCAGAAAGTTCCTTACACTCACCACCTGCTATACAAACCTCTATCTTAATTGCACATGGCCTTGAGGAGGGGCTACAGTATATACATTAGGGAGGGGCTCTACCTATGTGGCCACAGGGAAGCCCTCATCCCTGCTTGGTAAAGGCTTTCCAGGAGAGGCTTACTGGGGGGAGGCGCACCCACATCCTGTAAGTAGCTGATCTCCTATGCTCTATAAAGAAGCCTAAAAACACGATGGTTCCCAGAGTGGACTCTGGTACCTGAGTTTGTCCCTGGGACGCTTGGAGAGGAGCAGGGACAGCTTTCATCTCTTCTGAGAAGGAATTTTTACAACAGAAATTTCTAGATTACTCATCTGCAATACAAGCTTATCTTTATGGCCTGTTTTGTGTCTACCAGACAACTCTAGGGTATTAAAATTTATAAGCATGCCTGTACTGAAGAGCACATTCCATTACTAAGCAGTCTGAATTTCAACCTCTAAACAACCTGGTGGTAACAAGTTTCTAGAGTCTACATGAAGCTAGAAAAAAAATTTCCCAGTTTCTACTTTGGCCCCCATGTATACTTTTTCTAGACCATACTTTTTATTAACAGAGAAGCCTTTTTGTTGGCTTTCCAGGCCTTCATAGTACCACTCCATAGTGACGATTAATCATGGCTTGCCAACACCAATTCAAGCCCCTCTGTATTTGAGCTTGGCCATGTTCCTGACCCCCCAAACCTGCACCCAAGTCATCATCCCCTGCCCGCCCCTCCCTATTTGGGAACTTGTATTTTATTTCCTTTGGGGACCCCTGGAGGACCCTCATCACTCTCTTGCAAAATCAGCTCTGTACTTTAAAAGATGTCTGCTATGGTGCTGGAGAGGTGACTCACAAGTTAAGAGCACTAGCCCTTAACTAGCTCAAGGGTGAGTGCAGTTCCTGCATGCCCAGCAAGTAGCTGGCAACCACTATCACCCCAGCTCCAGAGGATCTGATGCCCTCTTCCAGCCTCTTCATATATGCATGCAGACAGACAGACAAACAGACAGACACAAACACACACACACACACACACACACATTTAAAAGTAAATCCTTTTTAAAAGATGTCTGCTATGTCTCAACACACAAGCCCAGATGTTTTGTAGAGACATGCTGGGGGACCAGGTCTGCCATGCTGTGGGAGTGAACCTCAGTCAGAGGCTCTGGAAGGTACCCTCCACCCCTACACGGATTCTCCTTAGTATCAGTGGGCCTTAGATCACTTCCTGTAAACAGATATGTCACCCCAAAGGCTCCTCCAGGAAGGCAGCTTGGTTTGCTTTGTGCCTGCTTCCCCACATCCGAACTTCTGCTCTGCTGAGATCAGGACACCAGCCTAGTCCTACGAGCCAGACGTCACTCGTGTTCTGGACTGCTCAGGACACACAGTGTCAACACGTGACAAAGTGCTGGTGCTGCAGAAGCCACCAAGAGACCCTGCTGGGGAAGGAGGTGTGGGGACACTGAGAGACAGTCCTGAGAGCCTAGAGACCTTCCTGAACATTAAGTAGGTCCTGTGACCCATTACCCCATATACTAACTAAAAAACAAGAAAATTCAAATAAAAGAAAGCAGGCACTGTGGGTCAGGTGGAGGAAGGGGTTTCCATGGGCCCTGTAACACACTCGAGAAAAGAGGACCCTGGTGGGGACCATGGTGACCTCCAGCAAAAGGCCCCAGTGAGGATACAGGAAACAGCTCAGCTCCAGGTGATGGAGGCAACTACCAAGCCATGGTATCACCTCAAAGAAGGCTCAAACCTGTGCCAAAGAGGCTGTCCACTCACCTTGATGGCTTCCATGACAGGCTCGTACAGGTCTGGGAAGCCTGGGAACCGAAACACCATGCAGTGCACCAGCTCTGCCAGCTGCTCTAGGCAGCTGCTCCCAGAGTTCGAGTCCTCCTTGACCAACGAGGCCACCATGGGGGGAATGTGAGGGAGAAGCTGTAAGAGAAAAGGTGGGCTAGTTAAAGTGTCAGATTACCTATCTGAAGCTTGGGGCTGAAAGTGGGGGCCTCCGAAGACTAAAGGGACACCACACCCATGTGGCCAGTGTCCCCTCTACTCGGTGGAGCCAAGTGCCACAAGAAGGAATTTTCCTTACAGGATTATGACCTACGATTCCCTGACTCGGTTTCTTTATCTGCAAGACAAAATAGATAATTCCTTTCTTATGGCTAAGGGAAGGCCAGCTGTTCAGCTTTAGCCGCCTGCCCTGAGAGCCAAAGGCCGGAGCAACCATGGGCTTCTCTACCTAACAGCAGACGCTCAAGCCTTACCAATCACCTGCCTGAGCCCAGCACTATGAACACTCCCTGTTCCCTAACTCGGGCGAGGGGCTGGTAATGCTGGAGACAGAACACAGGGCCTTGTACATGCCTAAGGCTGAGACCCTTTAATACAAGGGTCACTGGTGATGTGGTGACCCCCAACCATAAAATTATTTTCCTTGCTATGTCACAACTTTAATTTTGTTGTTATGAATTGTAATGTAAATATCCTGTGTTTTTACAATATTAGGTATCTTGTGTTTCACAACGGTCTTGAGTGACCTCTGTAAATGGGGTATGCAATCCCCATCAAAGGGGGCTGAGACCCACAGGCCGAGAGCTACCGCCTTGGGGCACTGTATCACAATGGAAAGTTGGGCTACAGGAACATGAGGGAGAGAGGAAGAAACTTGTGTTTATATATGGCAGGCTCTAAACAAGCCTCAGCTCATCTCTTCCCCTCCTACGAGCCCCAGTGGTTTACCCCATTCCAGATTAAGATCATCTCAGTGACACTTGGTTCCCATCCCAGCTTCTGATCTTTTCTCATTGCAACAAACTAGAAAGGGTGAAGTTGCTGTCTTGTCCAGGGGCCGTAAAAATTAAAGCTCTACCATGTGGACTTCGGCCTCGTCAAGGAGGAGCTCGTGCTACAGGCCTGACCAATGAGTGCTGGTGGCAACACAGACAGCCAACTTTGCTGAAACCTTTGCTGTCCACCTATCTGGGACCAGTGACTTGCTCACCATCTCCCCACTGCATTTCTTTATCTAAAGAAGGAAGGCCAATCTGAGAGCTGGGTGAGTGTTTGCACTGTTCATAGCACTACTCACTAGTTCTAATGCCTGACACACACCTGACCCTGAAGAACTGTAGCTGTCACCAACCCAGGCTTTGTCATTCTACAGTGTGCACATGGGGAGTCACACGTCCTCTGGGGTCTTGAGCCTAAGATCCAGAGGTTTGCTTCAACAACCCCAACTCCCCAACGCCCAGCAGAATCCACCTTAGGTCACTGGCCAGAAAGTGCGGCAGGGCCCTTACCAGGTGGAAGGCTTCATGGGAGTGCTGGAAAGTCAGGAGCATGTACTTGAGGACACACAGGGCAGCTCCCCGCACGATGGGGTACAGCAGCTTAGAGAAGACCTGAAAAAGAGGTCATGTCAGGGGGTCCCCAGACCTGAGCAACCCAGTGCCAAGTGTGACCACAGTGAACCCTGTAAGGGAACCTGAAACACAGTAGAGTGAAAACAGCTGGCTAACCATGGGAACAAGATCACAGATGTGTGCCAGTGCTGGATGGAGCAACAGACGGTGAAACGGGCAGCCAGAGTTAGGTGAGCAATGGTGAGCAGGCACACAGTGGAATGAGTGGTCAGAGTAATGGAGTTAGCATCCGAGGCCCAGAGAGGGGCAGTGATATAACCCTGTCACACAGTGAGCTTGACTGGGACCCCAGTACCTTGCATCCCACACCTGCACTGCTCCCAGAAGAGAGCAGTGGCAAAGGCCACATGCCCAGGCTGGGACAGGGGCCACCAACCTTCTCAATTTTGGCGAGCGAAACCTCGATCAAGATGCTGAACTTCTTAACGGCAGCCAGGCCCTTCAGCAGGGCAATGATCCACTTGTCAATGTTCTTCCCCAGGGGCCAGGACACCCAGTCGATCATCCTGGTGAGGGGAGTGACAGTGACACAGGGACAAGGGAGGCCCAAAAGCCAGAGCAAGGGCAGCCCAGGGACTGGCCGTAAAGTCCTGACCCACACCTGCACCCCTAGAAGACACAACAGAGCCCAGCAGACATGGCTGACAGCCCTCCAGATCCTCTCACCCACTGCTCCTCATTACAGGGAGAAAGGGGGTTCCAGGCAAGGAGCTGCACCCTGGGTCTGAGAATGCTGGCTCCACCAAGCCCCACCAAGGACCAGGGCCAGCCACTTCTCTCTGAGCCTGGACTTCATCTGCAAATGGAGACAATGCCTCTCTCCTGAGAATATCACATTAAGCCAGGACCAGCAGCTGAACTCAGCAGGGATCTACCTACACCAGGCCTGTCCTGGGATGAGCATGGGGCTGAGATGTGGTAAGTGCTCAGGAGAACAGCATCACTCATTAGCATACCAGAGTGTGGGCAATGAGGAAGAACAGAGTTACTAATGAAAGTTCCCATGGCACTGCCCTCCGCTGCACGTGGCGGCTCACTTTCACCTGATCCTCAACACTTTCTTTGATGGACCCAACAATGACCACTTTATTGCTGAGAAACTGAAATAAAATCACACAGGCGAGAAGCACGGGGCAGGATGGCTCTTGCGGGGACACAACTCTCCTGCCTACACTCTTGCCCACCCTCCTCCCGCCTACACTCTTGCCCACAAAGACAGGGAGCCCAGAAGGCCCTATGGAGATGGTGTTCTGTGCATGAGTACAGGAAGAAGGGCAGAGGGAGGCATGCCAGGTAGATGGGGTCTACACAGGCAAAGGCCTGTGGGGAAGAGTGCAGGTGGCATAGTCAGGGGTCACAGGCAGGCAGGTGAAGCTGGCTCACAGGCGACAACATTCAAATGAGGGAATGGACACAGATCCAGTGAGTTGAAAAGCACCCAAACTCTGCTTATGACCTTTTGCAGACTGATCTACTTTTACTCTGTGTGTGTGTGTGTGTGTGTGTGTGTGTGTGTGTGTGCATGCGTGCGTACATGTGTATTTTCACACACCTACAGACGGAGTCCAATGGACAGGCAATGTTCTACTCCATTACTACTCTACATCCAGATGCCCTTTGTAAGTCTTCCTACCAAGCTCGAAGCTGACTGGCCAGTGAGCTCCAAGGGTTTGCCCATCTCTGCCTTCTCAATACTAAAGTCACTTGTACACACAGCTATGCTAGATTGTGGGTATCTGAACTCAGGACCCCAGAGGCCAGCACTCTTAGCCACGGAGCCAACTCCTCTGCCCCTATTTTTACTTTCTCATGCTACCATCCACTTCCATTTTTATAGAGGGAGAAACTGAGACCAAGAGTTCAGTAGCGTTTCCAGGGTCACACAGCTTGTACCTAGTCTGGTGGTATCACTGGATCAGGATTTGGTGTTACTTATATCTATCCCAAGGCCAAAGAGGGTGGGACTGTTGAGCTCACAGTAGACAGATGCCTGACCACCTCTGACCACACTGACCCTCAGCACCCACCTGCTAATGGCAGTCAGCATCTGGGAGTCTGTCACACTGTCATCGTTGCTGAGGTTCCGGACCACACCATCCATGAGCTCCAATGGGAGGTGCTGGACCACGCTGGCCAAGGCGCTGGACGGTGGCTCCTCCTCTGGAATGGATTGAGCTCTCATGCACCACTATGTAGACTAGGCCTCTGAAAACAGCACATCGGGCCATACCCTCTCCCCTGACAGCATCAAAGTCTGATTCCACTGTAATACATTCACTCAACAACCCTTCCCTGGCATACTCTGACACCACGAGAAAGCACTACGGCCCAACTGTGCATGTAAACAGAAACCCTTTGGAAGAGTTCATGCTGGAGCTGGCCTTGAGAGGAAAGGTCATTCCAGTCGCATCTACACAAAGGTTGAGATGTAAAAAGGTACATTTAATACCAAACTCTTATGCAAGTGTATAAGAGGTAGGTCCTGGCACACTGTCGGGTTTGGCTCTTCCTTCCTCTCCCTTGCACAGTCCTGCACGGTCCTGCCATCAGGGACAGCACAGACCTCAGCTCAGTCATCCACACTGCTGGCTGGCAACTGGATATCAAGATTCCGAGTTGAGGGGCTGGAGAAATGGCTCGGTGGTTAAGAACACTTGATGTTCTTGTAGAGGGCAGAGTTCTGTTCCCAGCATTCCAGCACGGTGGCTCACAACCATCTTACCTCCACACTTCAAGGGATCCATGCATTATTCTGACCTCCGGTGTGCACCAAGCACACACGCAGTGCACAAACATACACACAGATAGAACACTCACACACATGAAATAAAGATAAATCTTTTTTAAAAGATAGATGATGAGTTTAGGTATCGCCTGCTGCCAGGTACTAATCGCCCCAGATCAAGCCTGCCTGACCCAAAGGCCAGGACCATTCTGCAGTCCCAGGTTGACAGTACCCTCCCGCCCACGTGGAGTGCCCCTGAAATCCAGCCCCACCACAGGACGACACCCACATTAAACGCCCAAGGTAGACTTTCTCACTAAAAATGAGCATCGCACTCCGTCGCCTGTGCAACCCATCACAGGACCAGCCCGAGTTCCCGCCCCGGTCCCGGCTGCACACGCACCTGTGCAGGAGATGACAGCGAACAGCTCCTTGAGGCAGGGCAGGATGGCAGCGGGCTGCGCGCGCCACAGCTGCGCCAGGAGCCCGCTCACCTGCTGGGCCTGCTCCAGGAACTCCACCGCGCCCTCCTCGCCTTCGGCTGGGCAGCGGAAGCGGCCGAGGCAGCGCACCAGCTGCTGGCAGAAGAGCAGGCGGTGCGCGCCGTCGGGTACGCAGCGCGGGTGGCGCGCCAGCAGACGGGCGACCTGCGCGCAGGCTGCGGGGCCCGGGCGCTCGCACACGGTGCGCAGCACCTCGCGCCGCAGCAGCGCGAACACTTCCTCTGCCGCAGGCCCGTCGGGCAGCAGCTGCAACCCTAGCTGCACGCAGGCCAGCGCGCGCGCCCCCGGGGGCCCTGCACCGCCCTGCAGCAGGCGCAGCACGCGGCGCGCGCTGAAGAACTCGGCGAAGACGTCGGGGTGGTGGCGACCCGCCACGTGCAGCAGCTGGCAGCCCACGCGGCGCGGCAGCTCGTCCGTGCCACCCACGTAGAGGCGCGCGCCCAGGGCCAGCAGCGCCAGGCACTGCTCCCGCTCCAAGGGCTGCCGCGCAGCCTCCAGCACGCGACGCACCAGCCCTTGCTTCACACTTGCAGGGTAGGACGAAGTCACCACGGCCTCCAGGATCTTGTCCATGATGGCCTCACGGGGACAGGGACTGGGCCACGCTCTGACCCACAACCCAGTCCAGATCCTTGGGTGGTGATACTGTAGAAGGGCCTAAGTTTTCTTGCCTGAAAAATAGAACAATAATATCACGTTGAGGAAGAAAGAGTTTATTAACATCCACATTGCTGTTCATCACCAATAGAAGTGAAGACAGGAACTCACACAGGGCAGGAGACTGGAGGCAGGAGCTGACGCAGAGGCCATGGAGGGATGCTGATTACTGGATTGCTTCCCCTGGCTTGCTCAGCTTTCTTTCTTTTTCTTTTTCTTTTTTTTTAATTTTTTGTTTTGTTTTGTTTTTGTTTTTGTTTTTTCGAGACAGGGTTTCTCTGTGTAGCCCTGGCTGTTCTGGAACTCACTTTGTAGACCAGGCTGGCCTCAAACTCAGAAACCCACCTGCCTCTGCCTCCCAAGGGCTGGGATTACAGGCGTGCGCCATCACTGCCCAGCTCTCAGCTTGCTTTCTTATAGAGCCCAGGACTACCAGCCCAGGGACAGCACCACCACAATGGGCCTTCCCACCCTTGATCACTAATTGAGAAAATGCCTTACAGCTGGATCTCATGGAGGCATTTCCTCAAAGGAGGCTCCTTTCTCTGTGATAACTCCAGCTTGTGTCAAGTTGACACACAAAACCAGCCAGTGCAGATGGTATTATCACTTTGGTAGAATCTAGAATCACCTGGGCGACACACTTCTGGGCACACAGGTGAGGGATTTCTGTCTCTGAACATCTGTGGGGGATTATCTTGATTGGTCTGAAATGGGAAGACCCATCCACCATTCTATGTGCTGGGATCATCAACTGTAGAAGGAAACGGTGGCCTAAGCACAGGTATCATCCCTCTCATTATCCTGTGCATGCAGCAGCCAACTGCTTCAAGGTTCTGCCACCTTGACTGCCCCACACTGACAGGTTAGACCTCAGACCGGAGCCACAGAAATCCTTTCTCCCTTGGGCCACTAGGATACAACTTTTCCCCTGTTGAAGCTGCCATCGCTTAATGCTAGGGTACTGCCAATGCTCTTCTCTGACCCTCCCACCCAGCCTTGCTCTACAGCGCTTCATCCCCGGGGTCCTGCCTGCTTCTCCCGCCCAGGCTCTAGCTCTCTGTCCACAGTGTTTCCTCTGCCGTATGCATGCCCCACCTCTTCTCCTTGCTTGCTGTGGTCTGAATGAAAATGGCCTCCATAGGCTCACATCTGAAACCTTGCCCCTGACAAGGAACAGTTGAGGAAGAATTAGGAGGTGTGGTCTCCAAATTAGGAAGAATTTGAGGACGTGTCATTGGGTGTGAGCTTTGAGGTTTCAAAAGTTAGCTTCCTGTGCCTCCTGCTTGCTGAACAGAATGTGAGCTCTCAGCTCTTCCTGACCGCTGACCCACTGTGGACTCGAACCCTCTGAAACCAAGAGCCCAAATTAACTGCTTGCTTTCCTGAGTTGCCCTTGTCACGGTGTCTTATCACAGCAATAGAGAAGTAACAAAGGCACTTGGCTGGCACCTGCCCTCCCTACCTGCTGCAGACAGAGTTACATACCCAGAACACCCTGCTCGGCTTCTCTACTGCACTTAACAGCTACTTGGCTCCCATTGGCCTCCCTGCCACACTAAATATGGTCCCTGAAGTTGAGTTCTGTTCATTGGCCTCCCCAGCACCTAGCACATGGCCCAGCACACAGTAGGCCTATGTTGGATGAGGTCATTACTGCCCTGGCCCAGCACACAATAGGCATGTGTTGGATGAGTAAGGTCAATACTGCCCTGTGGTAAACGCGCTCTCCACCGGGGCTGTTCTCTGTTTGGAAGGGCTCGCCCTCCCTGGGTGTCATTTGTCTGGAAGGGCTAGTATTGAACCTAAGGCCTCATGCATCCTAGGGGAGCACTCTGAGCTTGGCTTCAGCTACACCCCAGTCTCTCTAGTTCTAAAGTGCATTGCTTAGCTGGCTCTCCCAGTGTGGTGCTTGCCTCTGCTCCTTACATTCTGCTGTTGTTTGAGTTGCTCGATATTTTGTTGTTTTGAGACAGGGTCTCGTGTGACTCAGGTTGGCCTAAAACTCACTAAATCTCTGTGATTGTCTGGTCTTGAACTCCTGATCCTCCTGCTTCTACCTCTCAAGCGTTCCAAAATTACAGACATCAATGACTACGTCTGGCTTCTTGATGTTTGTTTGTTTGCTTGTTTGTTTTTAGACAGGGTTTCCTCTGCAACCCAGGTGAATCTGTCTCTCCCTGTGTCCTCCCTCAGCTTCCTCAGTGCTGTGATTTTAGATCTGAACCAGCAGAGCTGGCTTTCATTATTCTCTGGAAATAATTATTTCATTTTAGAAAAAAAGTCAGATGCCCAGAATCCCCTCAAGTGGCCGTGGGAGGATGGTGGACAAGGCTCCACTCTTACTCCAAAAGAGACTTATCTGGGGTGGGTTCTGGTTATCAAAACGATCGCTCAGCTCCAGAAAGCTCCCACTGGTTTGGATGGGCTATGACAGGAACAAGAGGCACTCAGCATGGCTCCGGGCGGGCGTGAGGAACAAGAAGGAACTCATCAGCAAACACCAATTCCCATTGCCTAGGAAGCAACGTCCTGGTCCTCAAGGACGTGGCAGCCTGGCGTGTTTACAGAGCACCAGGCCATGCAAAATGTTACCCCTCCCCCCACCCCGTGGACATTTAAAGACTAGTCTCAAGGCTGGAGGTGTGCCTCAGTAATAGAACCTAGTATGTAGAATTAACAAGAAATAAAATGTCCCACCGCCCGTGTCAGCCTTGGCCCTCTTTCTTAGGCAGGACCTAGGACAAGGAAGTTGCTGTCATCAGCCTCCTCTGCCTCGTGGACTGCTGGGTGGTCCTGCTTTTTAACCCAGGCTGCCAAGAAAGCAAGGCATTCATGCTGCTAAGAAGAAACCTTAATCAATGAGATCTTGGCATCATGTAGAGCGGGCCAGGGCACAGGGCAGGCATAAATGGAATTCTGGAGCCAAGGAAGGTTCTAGAAGACCATTTTTTAAAAATCGAAGTAGAAATGGAGACCTGTACTGTGTGACCTTGAGTGAAGCCTACGAACCACGGGATAAACGGCGTTTGGTTAAACCACAGAAACGGAATGACCGAGCACCTGCCACTCCCTGCCCTTTTGCCTGATACTATATCAGGTAGGCTGCACCTGGCAGCTGGAAGCCCAGTCCATCAGAACCACATGAAGTTCCAGTCACAGAAGCCAGCCTTCCTCAGTCCTTGGCCTCTGCACAAGCCCTGCTACCTGCCACACCGCCTATGCAAGTAGTCAGGTCATCTGTCACCATGGTTACCAGTAAACCCACTCCGTGAGATCCTGGATGCATTCATGCAACAGAGCTTCAGAGGTTTCTTCTTCACCTGACTCCAGTCGCAGGCCGGAGAAGGAGGGCAGAGGGGGAGACACATTTCCAGGCCACGGCAGAATCAGCCAGCATTCTTCCCTCCCAGAAGAAGCTGTGGGCCACCAGCCCTCCTCAGGAGAAGCTGGGTTACCCAGCAGGGATGGCTTGTCTACACAGGCTTTGAATCCAGCCAGCTGTTCCATACCAAGTGGAGAAGCCCTCCTCCCTTCCCAGAGCCTGTGTCCAGAGCATCCGCTCAGAAACCACCAGCTCGCCTAAGGCTAAGCGCTTCCTAGCATCTCAGCTTTCTCACAGGCAAATGGGAGCTGTTCTGGGCCTGCCACTCCTAAGACTTGGTCATCTGTCATGGAGGGAAAACACCGGTGCTGTGAGGGGAAGCAGGCAAGCACACTGCTGACAGCTGCCCCTAGGAATTTCAGTTCAACTCTTCCCCTTGGCAGCCCAGCTCCAGCCCCCCCCCACGCCCATCCACCCCACCACCACCCATCCCCCAACCCCCCCCCCCACATCAGCTCCTCTTCACTTCTTGCCTGGACTAGGACAGTAGTCTCCTGAACCTCACTCACTCTCTCATTCGATCCATCCTCCCATCACAAGACCTGGAAGACAGCAGTCCAGGTTTTTAATTGAGCTGGATACCACCTCCATGTTGGCCTTGGTGACAGAGGAAGAGACTCCTCCAACTCTCAGCCTCTGAAACCCAAATGGAAGGTGACTGGCCACGTACCTCTTGGCCTTTCCCCAGCATGGCTGATGCCCTTGCCTAAGCCCTAAGCCTGTGCCCTCAGCCTGCCATCAGATTGTGCTTCGGAGAACCTGGCTCTTCTCTATCACCATGGGGGTTAGGGGGTCTGAGCTCCACCTCCATCACCTCCTCAGCCTCTCTCCCTCAGCAAGGCCATCAGATTAACCTCATTTCTGAAAAGTTCCCTCTTGCCTGGCTACTCAGACCCTCAAGGCCACTAACCCCCTCAGACAAAGCCCATTCTCGAAAGCCTGCCACTGGGGCTGTCTATGTGACACCACACCGATATTAGGCGTAGATGGGAATTGGAGAAGGGCTTGTATTTTGTTTTGTTTTATTTTCTTTCTGTCCTCTCTATGGGAAAGGGCTTGCCTCTTCCCTCCTGGCTATTTCTGACTCATCCTGCAATGCCCAGTTTGCAAGCCATTCCCTGTCCCTCCACAGAGCAAGTCTCTAATCTCCGGTTCCCAGGCCGCCTTGACTCCTTCATCCTCTGCAGTCTAACTTGCTCCAGCACGCTCTCTCTCCTACCTGGCTAGGGTCTGACTCTGTAGAATACAGATCCAATCCTGTTCTGTACACAGTGCCCGGGATAATAGTGTGCCCAGGGGCAGAGGTGGCCATATAGGTGTGCCTAAATATTGATGAGAGACATTTGGTAACAAAACGAGATAAAAATCAAAGATGTGACCAGAAAAGTAGTATCCAGAGACAGGGTTACCTTGAGGCCAGTCCCTGCCCCTCCTCAGACTGGGCCTGGTTTCTAATATCCACAACCCTTAAACATCTGCGAGACACCTCACAGAGGCCAAAGAGGACTTAGCCACTCCAGAAATGGTCCATACGAACAAGGCAGAAAAAGCAATATGAAACCCCAGCTCCTGGTTAGCTCCTGGATCTGCTGTTCCCAGATCTCCTCAAAGGGGAGTAGGGAGGGTCTGCAGGTCCCTACCCTGCGTTAGGGAGGAGGGGGTTCATCTGCTGCCCTCTCAGCCCCTCACATTCATGCCCCACACCCTGACTCCTATGGACGTCAGGGTTCCCTCAGGTCTCTTGGCAGCAGAAAGCGGTTTAACTCAGTGTCTTACCAAGCAACCCTAGCATGGCACCCTTCCCCCTAGGAGGCCTCGACCAGCCCCAGACTGGGTCCTGAAAAGACAGGAGTGAGGGCTTTGCTAGTGACAGGCAAGAGCCCTGTTACTGAAGAGGAATTAGAGAGATGGAAGGGAAGATGACAGGAGCACTGTTTCCCCTCTGGGATTGTCCACACTGCTTACAGAGCCACCGCTCACTAACTGCTGCTGACCCAGCCCCCACTCCTAGCTCAGACTTTCTCGGAGGGGGGACAGGCGCTTAAGCTTCAGTCCTGCAATCTGCAAGCGTTGTCAAGGCCCCCGGACTCCGGGACGAAGATGATCAGACTGCCTCTGGATCCTCAGTGTCTACTCCAGTTGGGCCCCCTCTCTCCCTTCCTTACACCTGTCACAGCATCCTGTTCAGCCCAGACTGGGGGTTCTCCGCAAAAAGATTGCCAGACTTCATGGTTCTAGGTGTGTGTGATCTCAGGACTGAGAGATACAGAAGCTGGACCACTTCGCTGCTCAATTGATGAAGGAGATGGTTACGGCTCAGAGAGGTGCAGTTAGAAGGCCAAGGTCACACAGCAAAGGCCCAGAAGCACCTAGATCTCCCACCTTCCAGTCTCGTGCTCTTAGAGTCCTGAAGATAAGTATGGAGCACTTGAAATGTCAGGATGCAGACACTACCCCCCGCGGCCCCCCCCCCGCCCGACACGAGCACTCACACCCAGAGCCCCCTTACCTCCTAGACTTCAGAGGGCCTTACCTTAGAACCCACTCCTGGGCGGGGCGCATGGGCCGGGCTAGACTAGGCTGGGCCAGGCGAGGTCAGGGCGGGTCCTCCGCTCCCCTACCGAGGGGTCCCAGACCGCAGGGATGCTGCTGCTACGGTGATGTCCAACTCCACCCACCCCGCTCCGCACAACCCTAGATGGACCTGGGCAGTGCAACTCTGCTGCGCGGTCTCTCGGCTGCGGGACAGAACTGGGGGAGGGGTGAGGTGCGGGGAAACGAGGCGGAGCCAGAGCGGGGGTTACCCTGCGAGCTCCCAGTAGGGCCGCGTCCCCTTTAAGGCCAGCTGGTCCCAGTGCCGGAGGGGCGGGCCAGTAGTGGGCTGGCTCTCCGCGTAGCCTTCTGGGAGGTGGAGTCCGGGCGGGGCGCGCGGCACGGGAAGGAACACAGAGGAGACTACAAGTCCCGACGGCCAGCGCGCGGCCCGGGACGCCCCGCCCCTGCCCCAGCCCGGCCCACCCCCTAGCGAAGCTGCGCTGGCTGGAGGGGAGGCTGCCGAGCGAGGGCAGGAGGTGGGTGCGGTGCGCAGGGCTTGGGGAGAGGGCTTTGGACCCAGCGGACACATACATGCCTTTCCGGGCACCTGTCCTGCCGTGAAAGGTCATCTGTCGCAGCCTCGCTGTTCTTATCTGTGAAATGGGGTAGCCCCGCCCGTGGCCGCGGGGGAGGGGCGCGTTTCGGGGTGTGGGGGTGGACCGAACTACCTGAGGGGCGGAGCTGGAGAAAGGGATGCGCTGTGGGAGGAGCCTTTGGTGAGTAGGGAGAGGGGCGGGGTCGCTAGGTGAGAAGGGGGCTTCTTGTCTGATCTGATCAGAGGGGACCGGTTCCAGAGCTGAGGAGTGGGTGCTGGGTTAGGTGCGCGAGCACAAGGCGGACCACGGGGACGACAGGGACCCCCTCCCAGCTCTAGTGAACCCAGGGCGTGTGGATGTACACAGCACCATTCTTTCCCTGTGACTAGAAATAAAGAGCCCATCCCTGGAGCTCAGTGCGTCACACACATACATACTCATTCTACGCACATCCCGCCAAGGCCTCACCGTGATAATCAGTTGAGCAACACACATGATAAGTGACTTGCCCCCCAAAGCCTTCAAAGACCCTGCCTTTCTCTGCCCACAGGGGAAACGGAGGTTTGGTCTGGGGTGACAGGAAAGAAGCAAGCATTGTGATGCCCCACCTGTCCAAAGTTGTGCTTCAGGACCTGTGCCTCGCACTTCCAATGCCGAGCTACAAGGCAACCCTTCTATGGTGGGAGCTGGAGCTATTTGAAAGCCCTTTGTTTACAGTTATCACTGTTGGGAGGAGTGGGAAGGCCATGGGAAGAGAAAGCTGAAAGGAGGTGTGGGTGCCTGAGGAAAACCACAAGATGAGCCAAGGTGGCTAAGGAAAGTTCTGCCGGCAGCTGAGGGATGGTGTTGGGACCATCTTCAACAAAGTGTTTCTGTGCAAGCAAGGAAATGCCTCAGGTTGGGTGGTCTCTTCTTCCAGCCCACCCCCACCCCGCCCTAATGGACACAAATCCTGGTGCCCCTTGTGTGAACTGAGGGGAGCAGGCTGTAGGCCTCTCAGAGATAGGACAGGGCAAGGTGGCCATCAGCTGTTGGGTGTGAAAGAGTGAAGGGGAAGTCTGCAGGGCTCTGAGCCAAAGCCCTTATCCTGGCGATCACCCTGGGAACAAGGTGATCAGGCTGGGAAGCTGCTTGTTGATGGGCAGATGTCACTTACTTGAACATTGTCATCTTTGAAATGTACCGGGTGCTCCGCCCCTTCCCCTGCACAGTGGAAGCCTCTGTGGCCTTGGCAACACGGCAGCCAATTAGACATTGTCCTACACACTTAATTCCAAAGTGAAAATTCAAGGGAATATTTCAAACTGAAAAGTTTTAAAGTGTTTATCTCCAAGACAGGGACATAAATATTCCTGTTGGTGAGCAAGTCAGTCGGGAAAGATGAAGATAGCTCTAACTGAACAAAATTTAAAATAAAATAAAATAAAATAAAATAAAATGTCTTCCCTTCTCCCTGCCCACCCGTTTCTGGGGCTGGTGAGGGGTTTCTCCGCCCAGCAGGGAGGCCAGGCACCTGCTGAGGTTAATTGTGCTAAGTACTGAGTATAAAGTGCTTTGAATCGAAAGGATGGTGTGGGTGCCCCAGGTGAGGCCTGGCGGCTCAGTGAGACTCTTCCTTCAAAATCCTGGTGGAGGGGGTGACTAGAAGTCAAGTTGCAGAGGAAGGGAAGGGCCTGTCATGCTGGTCTATAAAGCTACAAGAATGTCTATTTCATGAGGCCGTGGTGACTCTCGCCTTTAATCGCAGCACTTGGGCAACAGAAGCAAGCAGATCTCTGAGTTTGAGGCCAGCCTGATCTACAGAGTGAGTTCCAGGACAGCCAAGGCTACACGGAGAAACCCAGTCTTGGAAAAACATAGAGGAAAGAGAGAGGGAGCGGGGAGTAGAAAGTAGAAATTAGCATGTTGAGTGGCTATCACAGTTTGAACTGTCACGGTTTTCAGGGCCACCATCATCTTCCCTCGGAGAGCCTACCACAAACACTGACCATATGCTGTCCTCAACCCCAGAAGCCCCATTGCTTCTCTCTGCCCATGCTCAACACACCTTGGCTGTATATCTCTCAATGTGCACAGCAGGAGTCTCCTTCCTGCCACTTAACAGCCACAGATGCTAGGCTCAGGAGGAAGCTGTCCTAAGAAACTAGGCCCAAACAGCCATATCTCAAACCCTGGATCCTCTGGGCCAAGTCCAATCTAGAAGGACTTCCCACTCAAAACACTTCTCCAACTTTGGTCCTAGTTGACTATCTTAGTCATTCTCTAGACCAGTGGTTCTCAACCTGTAGGTGATGATCCCTTTGGGGGTCAAATGACCCTTTCACAGGTCACCTAAGACCACTGGGAAACACACATTTGCATTCTGATACCTAGCAGTAGTAAAATTGCAGTTATGAAGTAGCAGTGAAATAGTCTCATGGCTGGGGGGTCAGCACAACATGAACAAGTGTGTTAAAGGGTCCCACATGGGGAAGGTGGCGAACCACTGCTCCAGACTGTGTGCCTTCCATGCCATTGCCGCTGATGAGCTTTGCCTGAATTGCAGCACTGAAGGCCACAAAATGGTGTTTTCCTAATTGTGCTATTCTTTCTGTATCAGTCAGTGTTCATTGTGAGTGCAGGAGTATGTTGAGACAGGGTCTCCTGTAGCCCAGGCTAGAAAAACAGGCCTATAACACTGTGGTGGTTAGTGGTAATTGTTCACGTGTCAAAATCTAGAATCACCTGTGAGCCAGGCCTCTGGGCACGCTCTGGGAGACTATATTGATTATCTTAATTGATGTGGGTGATCTGTGTTATTTTTCTCTTGCTTCCATAAAACACCTTGACCAAGGCAATTTGTAAACGAGTTGGTTTGAGCTTATCCAGAGGGCTAAGAGTCCACCTTGGCAGGAAGAAGAGCTAAGAGCTCACATCTTGAACTGCAAGTAGGAAGCAGATAGAGCAGGCTGAGAATGGTGCATAACTGTTAGAACCTCAAAGTCTGCCCCAAATCTACCCAACAGTACCACCCCGGAGACCAAATACTCAAACACCCGAGCCTATGGAAGACCACCATTCTCATTCCAACCACCACAAGACCCATGTTTCTAGTTTTTTTGTTTGGTTGGTTTTTGGGTGGTGGTTGTTGTTGTTGTTCCAAAACAAGGTCTCACCGTGTAGCTCTAGCTCTCTGGCTATCTTGGAACCAGCTAGCCTTAAATTCAAGATCCCAGCCTCCTGAGTGCTGGGATCAAAAGTATGTGTCACTACACCCGCCCACAAGACCGGCTTACAAAAGGAGAAAGGGAACTGGGTGCTTGCTGCTGTCTGCTTCTTGACTGTTGATGAGTGTGACCATGTGGTATGCCTCCTCAGTGTGACCATGTGGTGTGCCACAAACCCTGCTGGCCTGGACTCCCCTGTTGTGATGTGATGAGCTGCAGTTCAAACAGTGATGTAGAACAGGCTCCTCTCTTGAGTTTTTTGGCTTTGTTTTTTTTGTTGTTGTTTGGTTTGGTTGGGTTGGCTTTTTTGGGGGGGGAGGGGATGGATTTTTTGGTTAGGATGTTTTATCACAGCGACAGGAAAAGAAGCTAAGACAGCAGCCGGGCCCGCCCACTGCTTGGTGTTCCTTTTTATAGAATAGCATTTTCTTCTTTCTCCCTGTTCCCTCCTCACCCCCTTTTCTCTGTTTGCAGTAATATTATAGACACATTAAATTTTTCCAATGTATTAAAATTTATTATCATTTTTTTCTTGCTACTCAAATTATATTAAATCTGTCCTTGAGGCCAGTTCCTATATGCTTCTAACATGAACATATTAGTCTTTGTTCTTTATTATCTGCCAAAAGATGCTCCAGGCCCACCTGGAATTTTTCCTTAAAAACATCTATTTCTCCAGGAAGTTCTAGTTTCTTCCTGAATGAGGTATCTATAAAGACCCAAGCAGGTGTGCTCATATTATAGATCATTTCTAGGCTCTCTGAGTGAATGAACCAGAGGGAAGAGAATTATTACTCATAGGTTTAGAGTTGTTACAAAGGTTGG
Source organism: Mus minutoides (assembly GCA_902729485.2). Taxonomy (NCBI): domain Eukaryota; kingdom Metazoa; phylum Chordata; class Mammalia; order Rodentia; family Muridae; genus Mus; species Mus minutoides. The sequence continues at coordinate 103,758 of LR749667.1, read as the reverse complement.
GCTTCACTGATAGCACATAAAAGATTCTACATCTTATTATTATTTTAGGAGAATGGTAATATCTTTTGGTTTGGGCTCAGTAACTCAGTAGTTCAGCACCACAGTTAATCAATTAATCAATGTCTCTTGATTTCCTCTCAGAAGAATTATGAGCCTTTATCAAATTCTGTTCATGGTCCTTAATAAAATACTATAGCTTATGGTACTGGCCAGGGCACAGCTCAAGAGCCCTCATTTGGAAATCAAGGGGAGCTTCCCCTCAGTATGTGGGCCTCACTATTCTGGGCTTTGGTTTTATAATTCTAGAACCAGGACAATAATCACAGTCCCTCATACTACTGCTGTGGCATTTTAATGAAATAATCTTCAGAAAATGCCTCACAAGGCTCTGAGCATCCATGGGCTCACTCAGGAAGTACTCACTCCCCGGCCCCTGGCATATGATTGAAGTTAAGACTGGCAGATGTGAAAATACCTACAGGGGCAAAGACCTTCACTTCCAAAGGCTGCAGAGTGCACATCCTGCTGGCAGAGTAACCTGCACACAGCCTGCTGACGCTTTGGGCACGTTATCTAATCTCCTGAGCCTCTGTTTCCCCTTTGTAAAGTGGAGGTAATACTCTCTGTGATGTGCTGTTGTGGAGCTTAAAGAGGCCACTATATTTAACACACCCACAACCAGGTTGACTGCACACGACTACCCTCCTGGAGTCTGCAAGGATTGAGGATTGCAGGCCACAGCCCTTACAGAACATCTCAAAGATTTCTATTTCAAAGGTCTTAATTAAATGTTGCAAATGATGACTTTCAGGCCCTAGACTGAAATTGCCCACAGAGCCAGGTAGGGCACCCCTTCCCACAGAGCCAGGTAGGGCACCCCTTCCCACAGAGCCAGGTAGGGCACCCCTTCCCACAGAGCCAGGTAGGGCACCCCTTCCCATAGAGCCAGGTAGGGCACCCCTTCCCATAGAGCCAGGTAGGGCACCCCTTCCCACAGAGCCAGGTAAGGCACCCTGGCCCCACTACCCTGTCAAATGCTCTTAAGGATCAAGGTGCTACCGTCTTCTAGTTTGATGTCTGTGGTTTGCTCAGAGAGGCTGAGAGGGTAGTGTTTTTCCCCTGCGTTTTGACTGGACAGGCAAACTGGAACTTTAGATTTGCCTCTTAGAAAACTTCATAAGAGAACTGTTAATCCCCACACGGGCTGCTGCTTGGAACTTGTATTTCCTGACTGAGTTTGCATCCTCATTCCTCTCTTGAATCTGACCTTTAAGACCTGCTCTTTTGAATGCTGCTTTTCAGTAGACACCCTGGGTTACCATGTAAGTAGAAAGGTCTTGATTGCACAGACCTGCACTGTGCAAGAGCTGTGTGTCATCCTGGGATTTTTGTCCTCGTGGCCTCAGATATGATTGGGCAAAGTTCTACACAGAACTTGAGGATATGGCCTCTCTTGCTTTCATCGCACACTGGGGTCCTGTGGTAGACAGACATGGACTGAGGTGTGCAATTCAGCATGGGATTCAGATCTCAGCTCGCCCACTGACTAGATACGTGATCTTGAGCCATTTCTTACCCTCCCTGAGCCACAGTTTTCCTCATCTACAAACTGGGAAGGGTAATAAATAGTATTGTAGGAAAAAATAGGATATTAGATGCCTAGGATGGGCTTCAACTTAAACTGACACGAAGCAGATGAACAGGAGAAAGCCCATTTTGGTTAGTGTGTACACATTTGGGAGTCCCACGGAAAAGAGACTCAAAGAAATTGTGATTGAAGTTCACACAATATCCTGGAGTAGAGAAAGGAAGAAAAGCTTAGGACTCTGGCAGAGGTGGAGAATTAGGGGGTAGTGGGGGATGGGGAGGAAGTGTACATTTACTATAGGTGAGCTTCTCATACAGATGAACGCCTCCGGTGGCCATGGCCGTCTCGAGCCACACTCTTCTGGGTCCTAACGAGCGTCCTCTGTGCTGCGAATCCCCTTCCTGTGAGTGCATCACTCCAGAGCTGCTCCTCTGGCTGCACTTTCTCAAAATAACTAAACAATCGATAGCAAAAGGGGACATGGCAAATCCTGGCTTCATGCAGTCATACTTGAGAGTGGTGTGTCCCGGACCACCGCAAAAAGGAAAGCATTTAGCCCAGCAGAATCATTCCTTGTACCTTTCTATATAGCATTATTAAAAGTCGGGCTGAGGATAGAGCACAGTAATAGAGAGACTGTCTCAACATCCCAAAGTTGTAGATTTTATTTCATGTATATGTGAATGGTGGATTGACAGCTCAGTGATAGAATGCCTGCCTAACATACATGAGATTCTAAGCTGATCACCACCACCCAAGTGAAAGGAATTAGTTAGAATGAGTAGAGTTGCTGGTGTGAGGCAAGGACAGGCAGCGAGGCACAGGGACAGGTGGCAGCACTGGGCTGCCAAGCAGGTTGCAGAATGGTGTTTGAGCATGCGGCTTCGGAGGGCTCAGACTTTTTAAGGCTGTTACACCTTCTGTTGCTTATAGCTTTCATTCCCAGTTTTGTCTGTCTGCCTGTCTGTAGTGCTAGGAATGGAAACCAGGACTGCATATATTTGGCAGATGCTCCAGAGTTCTCCACCTCAACCCTTTACAACCACCTTCTGAACCCAGGGCCTCACATGCCAGCAAGTACTCTGTCACGGAGTTACACCCAGCCCCCACCTTTGTCACTGTTATGTTGCTATGAAGAGACACTATGACCAAGTCAACACTTACTTATTTAGTCATTCGTTCACTCAGGTTTTTTGAGACAGAGTTTCTTTGTGTAGCCCTGGCTGTCATCCTAGAACTCTCTCTGTAGACCAGGCTGGCCTTGAACTCAAAGATCTCTCTGCCTCTGCCTTCCCAGTACTGGGATTAAAGGTGTACACCACCATCACCAGGCAGCATCATTTAAAGCATTTAATTGGGGGCTGGCTTACAGTTTCAGAAGGTTGGTTCATTGTCATAATGGCAGGGAGTATGTCTGCATGAGGCAGACATGGCCCTGGAGCTGAGAGCTTTATATCCTGATCTACAGATAATAGGGAGGGAAAGACACTGGCTTGGGCTTTCAAAACCTCAAAGCCGCTCACACTGACAACACTTCCTCCAGCACGGCCATACTTCCTAATCCTTCTAATCCTTTCAAACAGTTCTACACCCTGGTGACTAAACACTCAAATATAAGAGTCTATCAGCTCATTATCATTCAACAACCCTCCCCCAAAAAACCCTACCCTTTACTCTTACAACAATACCAAACATGCTGGTAATTTCTCTGACATTGTCTGCCTAGAGTTAGTGCAGACCCTACAGGCTCAGAGGTCTCTTCTCTTCCTTCCTCAGATGCCAGTTGCAACTGTAAGTTGTCATGTGTGCTTCTAACCAGCTAACTGTAATCAGAGGGCCCCAGGACATCCTACCCAGGTCAGATGATTTGTAAGAATGTCCTACAGAGTGCATGAAGGCAGTCTGCTTATTTTGGCTTATTGTAGAAGGATAAGTCTGAAAAGGCCAGGGGAAGAAGTGCATACGGCTGGGTCAGAGAAAGGCCAGCAGCTTCGTCCCCCCACCTGCCCCACCCTCCCGGTACCTCTTTGATTTGCCAATTCATAGTCCTGTTTGGGCGTTTGTGAAGACTCCAGTATTCGAACATGGCTGATTAAATTATTTAGCCATAGTGATTGTCACTCTGGCCCCTGCTGAAAGGTGAGGGGTGAAAGTTCAACTTCTAATAGCTGGTGTTTCTGGCAACCAGTCGCTGCCCAAAAGACGCTCTATCACATGTACTTCCGGAAGAGAGGCTGAGATTAGTAGACACCCAAAGGACCTTCTGGGGCTTTTTCCTGTTCAGAACTCTGACCTGGAGACCGGTCCAGGATGCACATTTCTTATTACCACAGTCCTCCTGGACCTACTGTGTGCTAGACATCCGCCATGCAGACAGGAAAGGACTAGGGGCTCAGAAAATGATTCCCCAAAGTGTGAGACTGCTTGCTGAGTGCCTTGAATTAACAAAACAAAACAAAACAAAACAAAACAGCCTCTCTGACTTCCTGCCCTTCTGGTGCCTAACTCTCCTTCCAAGTGCAGGAGGGGGCTTTCTCTAAAGATTCTTTACTCGAGGACAGACTGAGAATTGTCTTAGTAACTCCCTACCTATTGGCTCCTCAACTGGGAAGATGAACCGAATCACAGAATAGACTAAGGAACGCCACGCCCAGTGCCCAAACAAATCTTACCTCAGGTTGTCACCTGTTCCTCTGGGAATAGCTCTAGAAAGCTCTTCTTACCCGAGATAACCAGCATTACCATGTAAGTATCCTTTCCACACAACTCATGTGGCAAGCCCCAGCCCCTATTCTTACATCTTACTTGGGGTACTATATAGACCTTAGTCATCTGACCCTTCTTTGGGGTCTATCTGTGGAACAACTATAACATACATGTTTTTCCTCTGTGGACCTGTCTCCTGTCAGGTTATCTGACCCTCAAAGCGGGGAGCTGTCTTTTCTCTTCCCTACAGTCTCAACCTAGTCAGTAATTCTAAATTTAATTTAAAGCACTCTGCAGGTGAGTGTCTCCCTTTGGGGTATCATTTTATGATCAAGTACACACATATAACTGAAACAAAAATATCACTGCAGTAGATGCAACTGGTCACAGCCGAGTTACTGTATTGATTTCATGACTCATGAATATGCTATGTCATTCTCTGTTTCAGTTTATAGAGATAATTTATAGACAATGAAACTCATTCTTCTTAAATTATAATTATTTATGTTTTGACCACCATGACATCGAGATGTACAAAATTTTCATCACTCCAAAATATTCTGTTGTGCCTCTTCATAGCCCATGCCTTCTCCCCAGTCTGGCCACTAACAGATCTCCAGCTCTAGTTTTCCTTGTCACAATGTCACAATGTTATACAAATAGAATCATGCACATTACTGGGGCTGGCTTCTTCCACTTGTGGCAATGCTTTTCGTGTGTGTGTGTGTGTGTGTGTGTGTGTGTGTGTGTGTGTGTGTGTAAAAGTTATATAATGTACAGTTCTGAGTCATACTCTGGTATATAGCACAGTTTGTTTATGTTTTGGTAGTTTCTGGGTTTCGCCCAGTATGAGTAAAGCTGTTGTTAGACATTCCCATGCAGGGCTCCATGGGCATACAACTGTCGGCAGCTTGGAGGCTGGAAATTATCTCAGGCAGCCTGTCCATGGGATTTGGAGCCTCCTCTGGGCAGCTTGTCTTGTCTGAGAGGATGGCTCTGCATCCTTGTTTATGTATGCTTGAAGAGGGAGAAGCCTAGTGAACAAACTCAGTTTCAGGGACTTCCTGGAGCTTTGGAATTATTTATTTTGGGGGTCTTGCGAGCTTCCCTACAAGAAAGAGCGTTTCACCTCCCTTTAGAGCATCCTTGTGCTCACCTCAGTGTTAGCATCCTGCCTCTTAATGAACTTCCCTCCTAGACCTTCCTTCTAGATGGATTGTTTAACCCAAAGGAACTTGCCATAGAACAGCTGGTGTCAAACAGTAATCTTCTACTTCCCAAATGCTGGGATTTCAGGCATACACCATCATGTCTGGAGCTTGTGTTGTTTCTATTCCAAGATTGAGCGTGTTCACCTCTCAGAAGCCAATACTATGAGACAAGAATGTGGTGAGAAGGAAGTCAGGGTTTACTCAAGGGCTGAGACTCATAAGATGCTGTAGGCTATGCCAGGAGCTTCGGCAGATGAAATGGCTTCTTATAGACAGGGAAAAGAGATTCGTGGAACACGGGTGGGAAGGCTGCCTGCCAAGAAGGCTCCTCTCACACAGGGTGAGAGGAATAAACATCTACTCGGTTCAGATAGGAAACCACCATAGTCCAACGTGGTGTCCTTTCATCTTTGGCCTAAACAGCTTCAACCCCCTGGGAATGATACCTGGAATTCCCTAGACAAATACATTGCTTTTCTGAAGATTAAGCATTATTTACACAGTCTAATAAAACCTGTCACTCATCTGATGTTCTGCAAAGCTAGAGAAAGGGTTAGAGATGGTGGGAGGGAAGAGGACCTTTTGTCCAGTACTGGGGATTGACCTGAGGTTTCCTGCATGATAAGAAAGCATTCTTCTAATGAATTATCCTGGCCCCTTTTTATTATAAGACAGGGACCTAACTAAGTTGACTGTCCTAACCTTATCCTGTTTTAGCTCTCAACTAGCAAAGATTACAGGTTTGAACCACCAAACTGAACAAGATTGAAGCCCTCAGAAAAGCTTTTTGTTTAGAAAGGAACTCACTGCAGAACCTTAGCTGGCCTGGAACTTGCTATGTAGACCAGGCTTCGCTTGAACTCACAGAGATCCTCCTGTCTCTGCCTCCCTGGGTGCTAGAATTCAAAGTATGGAACACCATACCCAATGAGAAAAGAGTTCTTAACATAGAAATTTGGGCAGAGCCTCACAGATAAACTGGCTCTTAGTTCAGGCCTTCAACATTGACAGTAGAAAAGATGGAGGGTGAAGAGTATGGGTAGCAGGCAGGGCAGGTGGGTGGGGTGAATGCAGAGCCCAGAATGTAGAGAGAGGTGGGGTTGTGGGGAGAGTGGAAGGACAAAGTGGTTTAGACAGGGAACAGCACTTCAGGAAAGTCTGGCCTAGGAACCAGAAGAAAACAAACAAAAGGCAAAGCCAAGGGAAGATGTAGGGTGTAGCCGAGGGAGCGGGCCTGAGGCTGCTATAGCACTTACAGAAATGGTTTCAAGACACATTGTAGTTCTGAAGAATCTAGGCAGCCTCCCAGGTCTTGACCTCAGCAGCTGATAGCCAAGAAGAGCTCATAGTGGGTCTGGAGCAGACCCCATAGAGGGTTCCCTAGGTTAGAGCAAGAAGCCTGCCCTCTTAGTCTACCTCCTCTACTACCAACTAGAACTGTTGCCTTCCCCAAACAAAGGACAGATAGATACTCCTGAAACCATGCTCTGCTACTTTGTGCAAGCAGAGAAACAATGTTTAGGCACCACCCATAAATCTCCAGGAAAGCCCAGAGTCTCCCTCCCCTCTCCACCCTACACTTCTGCACCTGGAGGAGATACGGAGTCTTTGGACCACAGAGGGCTGTCTCGAGTCCAGACCCTCTGATCCTTGAGCCTATGGAACTGAATTACTTCACAAAGCCTAAGCTTGAAGTGCAGTATTTTAGAAAGGCTGGGTTAGGGAAGAGGGTGACATTTCTCAAGGATAAAAACACTAAAATATCAAGGTTGTTGTCTAAAAAGAAAAAAAGTTCAGGAATAAGGAAGACGAGAGAGAAGATTCTAAATTAGTTCATAAGACTAAAGGTGATCCAGTCCTGGGTCCTGTCTGTGCCTGACTCAACTGTGAGCCCAAGCACCCTTCCCAGCTGCTGTTTCTAAAGGCTGGCCTCCCTCCACTCCTTCCCCTTCCCCCCTTCCGAGGCTGCTTGCCCACCCAGCTCTGTTGGGCCTCCCCAGTGTCTCACAGCCCATCTGTTCCACATTTCTGCCAAGAGTTTTGTAACTTCACCGTGGGCTAGTTGCTCTTCAGACACTCCAGATGGTTCATGCTTTTCTGCAGAATCAGAACGCTCCATTAGACTGAGGAAGACTTGAAAGGGGACATTCCCCCACCCAGCACAAAACATCTGAGCATCTTGGTCCATCCTGGCTCTCCATCTCTGGAGAGAAAGAGGGTCTCAAATAGATAACCTCTTCAAATAGAGATATACAGAGAAGTGTTTTCTGCCCCTGCTATCCCATCCCCACACCTCCATAGACCCATTTCCCAATCTGGGCAGTAAGCCTGCTTAGCAGGATGTTCCCTGCTTTGCCAGGATTCACCCCCCTACCTACCCCCCCCCCAGCTCTTTGTGCATCTGTCTTGTCAGTACCTTCACTGTCTCCTGTCGGCCCTCCCCACACTCCCACCAGCATGGGTTTTTCCTTAGGGCAGAACTGAGGCTTATTTCTCCTTGTTTCCCTACCTCCACTGTCAGGGTAATGTTGCCGAGCTCATTCTACAGGTTTTCTGTAGAAGATGAGAGAGCTCATGCTCTCTAGAACCTTAAAAAGATTTTAGATCCAAGGCTTCCAGTTAAAACAAGCTAACACCCTAGATGCTGGAGGCTATAAGGCAGTGAGAAGTATTTCTGCTATCTTTCAAAAATATTCTGTTTCTTTTAATTGTATATGTGTGAATATTCTGCCTGCATGTCTGTGCAGCACATGCATGTCGAGCCCTCAGAGGCCAGAGAGAGTATTAGATCCTCCGGGACTGGAGTTCCAGGCAGTTAGCCCCGATGAGATTACTGAGAATTGAGCCCCAGTTAACTGCTCAGCCATCTTCTGTAAAGGGTAAAGCACCTGCAGGAAGCAGCCCTGCTCTGCAGTCAGCTTCAGATAGCTGAGGGACGAGATGAGCATCTTCATGACAGAGTGGGTTGGTGTGCTAGGAGAGGGTGTGTGTCCAGAAAAGATTGTCATTTGGAGGCCAAAAACTAAGTGATCCATGATAGTTCTAGTAGATAGGAAATGGCTCTAGTTACAACTGTTTGTAATTTGAAAGAGAAAAAATAATTCTCTTCAGATCAGCACTGCTGGGGTGAGACTACTGAGCCCAATCATAAGGCATTGGTTAAGTACTTCAAAGAAGAGCGTTCTCCAGCCAGGAACCTGAGTGTGAATCCTGCCACAGCCCACACTTCTCTAAGCCAGGAATAAGTTCTGGCCCAGCTGTCCTCCTCTGCAGTCGGGGTGGATAATGACTGTGTCAAAGATGATAGGACTATTATGTATGCAAATTAATAGTCATTTTAAAAATTCAAGGAGTTCTGTCCCAGACACATTTTCCTTTCTCCCACAGACCAGTGGCTCTCTGGCCTCACTGAACATTTGAACTCACCAAGGAAGCTTTTCAAACATTCCTCTGAGTGCTGAACACACCAGCTCTGTGTGCAAGTCTGTGTGTCTTCCCTTGTGAGTTTAGTATGCTTTACGCAGCATGGCAGTTATCAGCCATTCCCCAGCCATTGGTACAAGCTTCCCTCACTGAAGGCTTGACCTGTACTTAGGATTTAAGGACTGTGACTATGTAGATATGGCTTGGTAATAATCATCTCTCATTTTACCTTCTAGAACTGTTTCCAGGCACTCAGCCTCCTACCATGTCTGACCCCATTACACTGAACGTTGGGGGGAAGCTCTACACAACCTCACTGGCCACCCTGACCAGCTTTCCCGACTCCATGCTGGGGGCCATGTTCAGTGGGAAGATGCCCACCAAGAGGGACAGCCAGGGTAACTGCTTCATTGACCGTGATGGCAAAGTGTTCCGCTACATCCTCAACTTCCTGCGGACCTCTCACCTGGATCTGCCCGAGGACTTCCAGGAGATGGGTCTGCTGCGCAGGGAAGCCGACTTCTACCAGGTACAGCCCCTGATCGAGGCCCTGCAGGAAAAAGAGGTAGAACTCTCCAAGGCGGAGAAGAACGCCATGCTTAACATCACCCTGAAGCAGCGCGTGCAGACGGTCCACTTCACCGTGCGGGAGGCACCGCAGATCTACAGCCTGTCGTCTTCCAGCATGGAGGTGTTCAACGCCAATATCTTCAGCACGTCCTGTCTCTTCCTCAAACTTCTTGGCTCTAAGCTCTTCTACTGCTCCAATGGCAACCTCTCCTCCATCACCAGCCACTTGCAGGACCCTAACCACCTGACTCTTGACTGGGTGGCCAATGTCGAAGGCCTTCCAGAGGAAGAGTACACCAAGCAGAACCTCAAAAGGCTGTGGGTGGTCCCTGCCAACAAGCAGATCAACAGCTTCCAGGTCTTTGTGGAGGAGGTGCTAAAGATCGCTCTGAGTGATGGGTTCTGCATTGACTCTTCCCATCCACATGCTCTGGACTTTATGAACAATAAGATTATTCGGCTGATCCGGTACAGGTAAAAAGACCCTAGTCACACTGGGGAAGGAGTTCCCAAGAAGCTTATGTCAGCTAAGGCTCTGAGGAGAGTGTCTCGCCAGTGGCCGGAGGCGGGGAACTATACTAATCTGTATTAATTGCATAGCAGGACCTGATTCCCCATAACAAAGTTCACCTTCTGGAATCCACATGTCCTCTGAACAGAACCACCTTTTCTTACCATTTTGAACTGGCAATGGATAGCTTTGTGATAAGTTAAAAGTCAGCTGAAACATACAAAAAGAGCCCGCAGGAGGACTCTGGCTATGACAAAGAGCAGCAATTTTCTTACGGGCTGATCACCTACCACTAGTCAGTGTGCCCTGCTAACCTATCTCCAGAGAGAGCCCTGGCTGTTGAGGGGTAGGGTGGGAGCAAGAGTCTCCTTTTAGTTTCCTAGGCAACAACATGTACAGCAAATCCAGTCACTCCTGCTCTTTGCCCTGAGGATGCACCCAGGCACCAGGACATCTTTGCCCAAAGGCAACTGTATTTGGGTGTTTTAGAATGCAATATGTTTTCAGAACCCTTTGTGGCTCCACTCAGGGAGAAAGTTGAACCATGGCATGGCCTAGGGGTGTGAGTGTCCAGGCTGAGACAGGGGGGGTGCCCCTCCTGAAGAGGCTGTATTGAAGGATTCTTGGCTTCAGATAGTGTTTGTTCCCCTGCAAAGATGTGACGGTATTGAAGCCAAGAAGATGGAAGACACTTCATGATCCAGCTGTTGCCTGACTTCTATAATCCTGGCCCCGTGAATTGCAGGCATCACTGACACCAGTCAGTTTAAACCAATAATACGTTATGAACTCTCAGGGTTGGAAAATAATCTGATAGTTTCTTAGTTCTTCCCCTTCCTCTAGGACACCCCAGTCCATGGCAGGGATTGCCTCTTCTTGAGTATCTTCAAGGGATCGCTTATGCCGGCTTGCACACCCCCTGGTGACAGAATGTTCACTATCCCCAAGGCAGTTCCTGCTGTGGTTGGGCAATGCTGGCTATTAGAAGGTTCTTTCAGTATTGACCCCAAGTCCGTCCTGTGCTAGGTCTTATTGTTAGACCTTCCTCTATACATGGATATGTGTCTCTGCTTTGTCTAGACACCGAAGATGTCATTACTCAGAACTGATTTCCCTTTGCAACTTGGCTTTATCAGAATCAGCTCCTTTCCATCCTTGTAAGCCAAACGTCTTTCATATGGCTTCGCTTTGTTCTCGGCCCCCAGCTCATCAGCCTTCCCCACCAGCATGGCTCAGCATGCTCCTAATTATTTCTGGCTAGGAGATCACTGACTGAGGAGCTCTAGGGTTTTGGGAAATGGTGTTCAGCAAGCATTACAGGGCTGCTCTATAATCCCAGTGCCCCTGAGTAACTCTCCAGCCCCGACACTTCTCTTAAGAAAGCAGTCTTCCCTGTCACCAATCAGTCCTAACACCTTTCCTGGGAGAAAGTCGGGACACTACTCCCCTCAGCAGGCGAGGGACCCTATGGACCTCTAACTGCAGGTTATGATTCATCCCTGGAGTGACTACAGTAGTGATAGTCTTATAGCCCCCACCTGAGAAGCACTTCACACACAGGGAAGCCTGAAACCCAAATCCACAGGTGGGCAGAGCAAAGGGCTTCCAGAGTTACACTCTGTGAGTGAGAGGTAACAAAGTTAGAGGCAAAACTTGGTCCTGAGGCAATAAAGGCCTTTCTCTCCCTAGAGCGGGACTCAGGAGTCTCTGTGTGGCTGTCTTGAGCTGCTGCACCAGTGGTACTCTTGAAAGTTCTGCAGAGAATCCAATCAGGACAAGCAGATCTGTGGTCATATTCAAGTAAGTCAAGGAAGAAACCTCAGAAATCAACACTGCCCCCCCCCCATTCCCCATATAACTTTGCTTTCTCCATCTTTTGGTGCTTCCTAACTCAATAGCTTGACCCTAGGGCAAGTACAGAACCTGTTAAGCCACTAACATACTATGTGACTATACAAGTCACTCGCCTCACTGAGCCACCTCCATTTCTTCATCTGTGAAATGGGCATACAGTAATACATAACCCTACCTACCTCACAGGACCGTTGTGAGGATCAAACAAGTAATGTATGTGAGAATAAATGATAAATGACAATTACTTTGTGTCTGCTTCCAAAGCGGGGGTGGTCTCCGGTTTTAAATCGCGCTGAGCTAGGTTTAAACCGACTCTGTTGCTTACTGTCAGATCCTGGGCCGTGTCGCTGAGCTTCTCTGATTTGTTTCTTCATTGGGTTAACACCCCTGCACCAGGCATCTTAAAAGAGTTGGTTGGAATTCCAGCTGGTCCTCTTTCAGAAGGTAATCATGGTGGACCACTGCGCAGGCAGAGTATAGCTGACAAGCCTGGAAATCAGCTTCACATACAAGCTGCGGGGAAGAGTTCAGTTCTTCCCACAAAGAGCTCCAGGGGTGGGAGAGTGGGTCAGCCATGTCAGAGTATGCTAGGGCTGCACTGAAGGTAGGCAGGAAGGTGTGTGAGGATGGGTGGCCCTCCCACATAGCCACTGCTCCGGGGGGCGGGGGGGGGGAGGTGATGGGGACATCGGTGAGGTCAACACAGTCTCTCTAGGCTTCACACCTGACAGGTGAGTTCAGCCATCTGCCTAACAAAAATGTAAGAGGAGGGGGCTGGTGAGATGGCTCAGCTGGTAAGAGCACCCGACTGCTCTTCCGAAGGTGATAAGTTCAAATCCCAGCAACCACATGGTGGCTCACAACCATCCTTAATGAGATCTGGCACCCTCTTCTGGAATGCCTGAAGACAGCTACAGTGTACTTACATATAATAAATAAAATAAATCTTTAAAAAAAAAATGTAAGGGGAGCACGGAGCAGTGTGAGTGGTGCGGGTGTGGTGCGGTGGGTGTGAGAGTGGAGCAGGGCTGGGCTCTTCTGAGCCCCTCACTCCCAGAGGGAGCTCCTCATGCTCAATCCAGCTCAATCCAGCTTTACCCTTGCTGAGCTGAGGTTTGCCAGCTCTCTGCTCCCGACCTAGACTGTTCCCACACTGCTCCCGACCTAGACTGTTCCCACACGTGCAGGATGTGCTCAGAAAAGATGCCAGTGGGAGCACCAAAGCACCCAGATGACCAACTACTGTACGAGGCCTGCCCCCAGCAGGGTCCCTGCAAGCTTGGAGACAGCAGCGGCTGCATCCTTAGGTACCATTCTCTGGCCTGACACCCTCAGACCACCAAATGATTGTCCTGTTGCTGTAGAGGCCAAGCCTCATATCCTGTTTTGCCGTTGGGTCCTGTATTAGTCAGGGCTCTCTAGAGTCACAGAACTTATGGAATGTCTCTTGCTTACACCACAGTGTTCTACCTTGGTGCAGCCACTCCCAGCTTGTTTTATTAGCCACTAAATGGGCTGAACAATAGCATTTATTAGAATTCACCCAATTTCAGCTTCCTCTTATGAATTATTCCCAACAGGCTGTGTGAATGGTGGATTAGCCAAGGTCAGCTTGTGGCTAGTCACAATGACCATCTGGGAAGCCTAGGTCCCCAGGGCCTCAGCGCTGGTGGCAGTGATTGGCAGGGAAATGAGGTCCTCTGGTCATTTCCCAAAACAAAAAGAAGGGGGAGGGGGGGAGTTGAAAACAGGCCTATTAAAGGGTGGTATCCAGGTCCTAAAGATCCTAGCTTTAACCACTCCATCTGCCCAGACAGCTGGGTACCCTCAGTCTCCTTTAGAACCTTTGGGACAGTGTAGGACAGGCCGAGAGTAGAAGTGTGGTGGCACTGAGGAGAAAGATTGATCAGTCAATGCAAGAAGCTCACTGAGCACCCACAGCTCCCAGGTCCCACCTGACTCAAAGGCTGACTGGATGGGCTTTGAGGGAGGTGCTGCCAGCCAATCACATGGGTAAGAAATCTGAACCACGGGTGTCTGACGCTCATCCCTGCTCCCAATTCCCACAGCATTTCTAAGCTTCTCTTACCATTTTCCAATTCTCTGGCCGGCTAGAATATTCCAAGCCACTCTCTTCCTTATGCCAGGTACCCCCTCAGCCTGCCAAGGTCTAGGTTCCCTTTTACCAGGAGCTGGATAAAGGCCTAGTTAAGCCACATTTGAAATCCTCTGGGAATCAATCCAGCTAAAGGACAAAGGGTGTGCTCTCTCCCCGACCCCAGTGTTGTGTTGAATTTATGTAATAAACGCCCTTCACTAACTCCGAGCTTCTTCGTATCCAGTTTCCTCCTGAAACGTGGGACACGGTGTGCTAGCTCACAATTCTGCCTGGGTTGCCCCTCTACCTTGTCTTCCCAGCAAGCTCTGTTCATCCCTAGCATTCTGCATGGGCTCTGCTTTCTTTCTTTCTTTCTTTCTTTCTTTCTTTCTTTCTTTCTTTCTTTTTGTTGTTGTTTTTTGTTTTTTGTTTTTTGTTTTGGTGTGTGTGTGTGTGTGTGTGTGTGTGTGTGTGTGTGTGTGTTTGTTTTGTTTTTTGAGACAGGGTTTCTCTGTGTAGCCCTAGCTATCCTGGAACTCACTTTGTAGACCAGGCTGGCCTCGAACTCAGAAATCTGCCTGCCTCTGCCTCCCAAGTGCTGGAATTAAAGGCGTGCGCGCCACCACGCCCGGCTGAGCTCTGCTCTCTTGACTCCACCAGATGAGCCCTGACGCTCTTGAGCCACCCTGGACCTCGGGGGGATGTTTGTCATCGTTGTTCACCCACAGTGTTAATGCTAAACCATCAACAGCCACATCTCTGAGGCGAGACTCTGGTTTGTAGCCTTCACCAGTCGCCATGGCACAAGTGTGATTAATTTCAAGCCACCAATGTGGTATCGCTGCAAAGGAGAGAAGAGAAGTTCACAGAGTTCGGGAGCCTAGAGTAAAATGTCCCCATCTCTGCCACTCTTTCTTGTAAGTGAAGGAGCTCTGCCTTGCTGGCTTTTTCTTGTAGCACGGGGAACATCAACCAGTCAGTCACAGCCCTATGCTGACTCATCTGTGTCACCTTGACACAGAGTCAGCAGAGAGGAACGAGCCTCAACTGAGAAAATGCCTCCAGATCAGGCTGTATAGATTTGGGGGGTGGGGGGAGGGCAGGAATGAGGTAATGTTTCTCTGTTTAGCTTTGGCTGTCCTGGAACTAGCTTTGTAGACCAGGCTGACCTTGAACTCAAAGATCCACCTGCCTCTGCCTCCCAAGTACTGAGATTAAAGGCATGCACTACCACTGCCTGGCTTTATAAGGCATTTCTTAATTAGTGATTGATTGGGGAGAGCCCAGCCTGTAGTGAATGGTACTGTCCCTGGGCCGGTAGTCACGGCTTCTATAAAAAGCAGGTTGAGCAAGCCATAATAAGCAAATTAGTAAGCAACCCCCCTCCATGGCCTCTGTGTCAGCTCCTGCCTTCAGGTTACTGACATTTGAGTTCCTGTCCTGACTTCCTTTGTTGATAAACAGCAATATGGAAGTGTGAGCTGAACAAACCCTTTCCTCCCCAAGATCTTTTGGTTAGTGTATTTCATTGCAGCAATGGTAACCCTAACTAAAACAAGCTCTTTACAGGCAGAAGTCAGCTTTCTAAGGTAAGACCTTTGAAAAGATGGTTGGGTCATGGGTAGAAACTCATAATTGGATGAGTGGCCTTCTAAAGGAGGCTGGAGAGGACTCCCTTGCCCTTTCTACCTCATGAGAGCACAGTGAAAAGATGGCCGTGTATCAGCCAGGGAGGCAACAGCAATAATGATGATAAGCAGGCCACAAAAGTCCACGAATTAAAGGCTTGCTTCCCAGGAGCCTTTGAGAGGTGAGTGGCCAGAGGTCCTTAGCTCACTGAAAGGAATTGTGGGTCTGTGTCTCTCTATCTGCCTGCCTGTCTATATTTTCTCTCTTCCTGACCTGAGCCTTGTTCTAACACGTACTCCTCCTCACCACAGGCCCCACTCAAAAGAAAACTTTTTTTTTTGAGGCAAGTTTGCTATGTAGCCCAGGTTGGACTCTCATTGAATGCAAGCCTAGACAATCTTTCCTTAGCATCCTAAGTGCTAGGACTACACACGTGGATCACCATATCCAGTCTAAAGAAACTTGATAGTTGCTGGGGATTGAACCCGGGGCTTTGTGCATGCTAGGTGACCACTAGGTTTTATCCCTGACTACAAAAACCAAATCTCTCTTATTTTCATATGAACCTATATCAGATACTTTTTATAGTCACGGAGACCTGATTTAATNATCCTAAGTGCTAGGACTACACACGTGGATCACCATATCCAGTCTAAAGAAACTTGATAGTTGCTGGGGATTGAACCCGGGGCTTTGTGCATGCTAGGTGACCACTAGGTTTTATCCCTGACTACAAAAACCAAATCTCTCTTATTTTCATATGAACCTATATCAGATACTTTTTATAGTCACGGAGACCTGATTTAATGCATAGTGTATCAACCGGTACTTAATGTACCTCAATCTTAGACTTAATGGCCTCTAAAACTATGAGAAAAAAAAATTGTATCATTTAGGGACCGTCTCCGAGCCAGGATACTCACCAAATTATACACAAAGCTCTAGGTCCTGTCCTCAGCACTGAGAACAGGGCTTTCTCCTAATGTTTATAAACCTTTCTGTTTATTATGTTCCCCCACCCAAACTATGACATCTGCAAACTCTGTTAAACAACATACCAATCCCAGAGATGTGCTCTGTGAGATCATACATAAAGCCCACAGAGCCACCTTTGGGAAGGCTGATGGGAAAGAGAGGCAAGCTCCAGGTAGCGTGGACCTCAAAGGCAGGCTGGCCAGCCTGGTAATGCTCCCAGAGACATAGTATCTCACTGTTTACAACAAACTTTACTTCTCTGCCCTCATTTAACCTCCTAAGAGAAGCTGCACCAGCAGCACCTGATTTCGTAGATGAAGAAACTGGGGTACAGGCAGGTGAAATGGCTTGCCTGTGGTCACACTGAAGTACAGTGCCCTGCACATAATATGCTTTTAGCTATGATTACATTTAATTAAGTAGCATTTACTTTAAGTGGCCTAGTTGGGGCAAAAAAAAAAAAATCTTCCTGGGAACTGATCAGACACACTGAGTGCCCCTTCAAGGTTGTGCCAAGGACAGAACAGGATGCCCAGTGCCAAGGCTCATTCAGACTTTTCTTTTGCAAATGACTTTGAGTGAATCTCTTCACTGTCCTGAGCCTGAAAACTTACTCAGCAAAATGCAACATAGCAGATATCCGATCTATGAGCTAAAAGTTTTTTCTAGCCAGAGCTGCATGGAGAGATTACCTTCCTACCATAGAAACATCCCAGTAGAGCTCAGAAAAGCCATGTTTGGTTTCAAGGAGCTGTCAGGCAGAGGACTGGACTCTTGTGCTTCCAGTCAGCCTTTCATATTGTGGCATGAACGTGTAACCAAGACGCTAAGTTGATGACCCATCCTAAGACTATTTTACACTGTGTTTCCCAGTGTGGACTGGATTGCACTAAGTGCTATAGGGATAAGTGGCCTGGCAAAGTGAAGTCACTCAAAGGGTAGGTCACACCAGGAACCTCCCCATGACTACAGTGAAGCTTTAGTGAGAGTGACAGGAAGCCAGAGTAGACAAGCAAAGCTCCCAGGCCCAACTCTGCTGAGGAAGACAACAGGTTCATTTTTAATCAGACAATGACAGAAAGCAGAACCTTCAGGGAATTTCCAGAATGTGACATTTGTTGGCTACTTTTGGCACAGAATCAAAAACACTAAGTTGAAAGCAAGCTTGGGACAGGCCACTTAAGATGGAGAGGAAAGAGATCTGCTGTAAAAGTCCATGGGAGAAAGTCTGGATCCTGGCTCTGCCGAGCACCTTGAACCAGAGCACTGTCCTGTTCAGTCTCGATGGCAGTGTGTAGAAATGGACATGAAAAATGCCTGCAGTCAGGAAGCCGAGGCAGAAAGATAACAAGCTGAGGCCAACCTGTGCTGCCACAGAGAGTGTGGCTGTCTCCTGCCTGCATTCTTTGTTTTTCTCTCCCAGCAGCTGCAGCCATGGGAGGGTCTCAGCTCAGTAAATTCCACTGCCTGACTCCTGAGCACATGCTCAGCCCACAGCAGGGGAAGGAGGGTCTAAGGCCAGACTCCAGGGCCCCTGATGCCTCCTCCTCTCTCTCTTACCCACTATGCTGTACATAAAAGCTTCTCTTCATACTTGGAAGCCTTTCTCCTTTCAACCCCTTGGTCGGTGCGTAATAGCTCTGGAACAAGAACTCAAAGCCATAGGTTCATTTCCTCGGACCCACCAAAACTCAAGTGGGACATAAGCAGTATTTGGATTTCCCTAACAGCCACAGATTTGGATAGTTCTGCCGGCGATTGCCCACAATAAGCCTGACCCTACACCTTCTACTCTTTTGCAAAATCCTGATATTGAATATCAGCCAGACTCTTAGGCTCCACCCAAATACCCACACGGCTCCTTCTTTAGTAGAACTTGCTGCCAAGAGCTCAAAAACTGGATATACTATCTCTCATCAATCAATACATATATTTGTTTCAAATTCCAGTATCAATAAAATCAGGATAAAACTTAACAATTAAGATTCTGATTATCAGCTTCTATTCCTTTGTGATAGAACATAAAATAAACTTGTGTCTTACAGTTATCATAGATGAAGTAAAAGCCGTCGTGGGCTAGCTAAAACACTCGCTGCGAGTCTGTGCAGCTCCCTGCGCTGTTTAGGCTCACTTCTCCCCGAATTCTGTCTTATTGCCACCCATTCTCCCACCTAGGCTGTGAAGCTGGCCATCAGCCAGCCAAGCAGAAAGGCCTTCAAAAAATCAACCCTGCTGACACCTTGTTCAAGGGCCACAAGACTGGAGAAGTGAGAAAATCGCCTGCCTTTGTTTAAGCTGTCCAGCCTTAATTACTTTGTCCTAGAAGCCCTGTGAGAGGAGAGGACACTGGGAGGAGGCTGGGAGGGAGGGAGAATCCTGCAGTCCCGTTGTCTGTGCTGCAAATCATGCCCAGGTCCCAGGACACAATGAGGCAGAGCAAGCAAAACCGTACCTGGAGCTCCCGTTAATACTCTAGAGGCTGATAAAATCTGTCATGCTCTCTGCTTTGCTTGAAAGATTTTTCTAGCTGGGCATGAGTCCCAGCACGTGGATCCCTGTGAGTTTGAGGCCAGCCTGGCCTTCAAAGTGAGCTCCAGGATGGCGAGAGCTACATAGAGACTCTGTCTCAAAAAGAAAAAAATATGTATAAATCCAGTCAAGCCAGAAGAAAACTTCCTCTCCAAAGGAAAGAGGAAGGAGGGCCTGTTTGGTGAGTTCTGTCTAAGTTGACTCAGTGCCCTGCTGGCCGGTCCCCAGCTTGAGTCTGGAGTGGTTTGTTCTCATGTGTTTGAGGACTGGGTCAGCAGAATATATCTCAGGATTGTTTGTCTGTTTGTCCTTGTTGCCTCATGACTCCAGACAAGATTGCCAAAACTCATTCTCCCACCAGCACGCGCCAAGAAGTCCTCTTAGGGATAAAATGCCAAGATTAATTTTAAAAGGCTCAGAGACTCTCATAGGCTTTCCTGAATGTCCCATGCCCATGAGCCGGTAGGAAAGCCAGCAGGGGCAGGAGGCAAGAGTTCCAGGGCCCAGCCTTGGCTCTTTCTCTGACAGACCGTGTAATGCAGATCTGTTGTTTTGCCTCTCTGGCCTTGTTTCTGTGTCAGGGGAAGCAAAGGGGTCAGTAACTCATCCAGATATTTAAACAGGCCCTTCCCCATCCAAGCACAGTAATGAATGCCAGGAAGGCTGGGGCACAAGCCTAGGATATAATCAGTTTCAGAAAAATCCTTGAACAAGGTTGGCAGCAACCAGTAAGGAAGCAAAGCAGGGAGAAGAGCAGCCCCCTTCCCTGGCTGGAGAGCTAGGCAGGGTCTGGAGGGTAGTATCTGAACTGAACTTTAAGGAAAGAGCAAAGTCAAGTTTACAACAGTTATAAAAGAGCAGTGCTGGAGACAGAGAAGGGTCTAGACATGGCTCTAGGATTTGCAAGTTATGTTGCTTCTGTGCCTGATTTCCTCATTCACTGGGTGGCAGACTGTGTGCTTAGCATATGAGAGACCATAATTCAATAATATTCAACAAACACACATGCACAAACACCTATGTTGCACTTAGAACTCTGGAGTGGTTTGTGTGCTATGTTAATTCAGCCAGGCACACATCGCTAAACTGGAGCCATAGTCTGTCTCTAAGCAACTGCCTCCAACTGGACTGCTAAGGCAGTGAGGAAAGACAGCGAAGATGAGGTGGACCCTGTCCATTCAAGTTTCTATCCTTCCTCATCACACAGCCATGACGTAACAGAAAGAGGGCTTTCCCCAAGGGAGCCTACATCCAAATGTGAACAGATAAGCCCTCTGCTCCTCATAATTCAACACGACACAGCTGTCACCAGACTTCAGTCATCCACACACTACTTGCTCTAGGGGTCAGGGATGACCAAATGGAAAGAAACAAAGAGCCAAATGAAGCCTGGGATGGTGGCGCGCACCTGTAATCCTGTCCCAGGGGAGGCAGGAGCAGGGATGGCAAGTTCAAGGCTGTCTTGGACTACATAGAAAGTTCAAGGCCAGACTCTTCACCCAGTGAGAACCTTTCTTCAAAAAAAAAGGATGGGGTCAAATCAAGCAGAAAGAGCACAGGCTAGACCATCCTCACAGAGGGAGGTTCTGTAGCCTGGAACACCCTGTGCTACACATACGTCAGAAGCATCATCCCCCAGCACCCAAAGGACCCACTCAGGAGTTCCACTCCAGGGCAGGGCCCAGAGACACAGCTCTCCTTGCCCTTGCCTCCTTCAGGCATATGCCCCACAACTGGCGTACCCTCTTGCACTCCCAGAATCATCACACCGAATGGAAGAGAAGACTCATCCACCCACAAGAAAAGGACCTTGCCTTCTGGCTTCATATATGCAGTCATTTTGGATAATACACAATATACTGCCACAAACCGTTTCTCCTGCCTCTTAAACTTCTACTATTTGACAGTTCCATGCATGTATACACAGAGTATGGGCATTTTCACCCCACGGCCCATCTCGTTCCCCACCACTCCTTCTTTCTCCCAGCTCCTCTCTGGCTTTGCAAGCCTCTTCTGTTTTGATACCTTTTGTTGCTTTGGATCCACTAAGCTTAGCCATGGTTGCCTGTGAATGCACGAATGAGGCTCAGTTACTGAAGTATGAGCAGCTCACCAGAGGCAACTAAGGAAAGGATAGCCCGTCCCACTTTTTCACTATTAGCACAACTTTTAACAAGGTAGTTGACCACACTCTTGCCTCAAACATAGATGTGTGCCTTTGTGATTATCATATTCCTCTGCTTCCTCACAGCAAACTGGTCACATGACTAAAGAATGGGTGTGGAGCTTTCAAGGTGGTTCAGCAGGTAAAGACACTTGCTGCCAAGCCGGATGACTTGAGTTCTATTTCTGGTATCCACATGGGTAGAAGAAGAGAACTGTCTCTAGCAAATTGTCCTTTGATCTCCACACATTTGTCATAGCATTTATACACACACAAACACACACTCACAAGATAGATAGATAGATAGATAGATAGATAGATAGATAGATAGATATGAAACTTTTCTGGAAAATGTCTCTATTGTGAAGGAATATGACTCTCTTTTATCCCTCCCTTTCTTCTGCTACCTGAAATGTCAGGTGTATATAGGAGTGAGCAGTCATCAGAGACCACACTGGGAAGACTTCATCCCCAGGATGATGGGCTACAATAGATGGTCTTCCAGAGGTGGTGAGTTCAATTCCTAGCAACCACATGGTGGCTCATAACCAACTGTAAAGAGATCTAATGCCCTCTTCTGGTGTGTCAGCAACACATACATTAACCTGGTTTTGATATCATGGCATGCTGGGCCATGGGCTACATTTACACTTCCATCTCTGAAAGAGACTAAATACTGTCTTAGTAAATTTTGACTGCTATATAATAAAAATAGCATAGGTTAGATAACTTAAGGAATATACACATATTTCTCATAGTTCTGGAGGTTGAGAAGGCTAAGATCCAGGTGCTGACAGATGTGTGGTGTTTAGTGAGGTCCTACTTCTGGGTTTGCAAACACCACCATTCCACTAATCTCATCCCATGAGAAGTTCCACTCTCATGGCTTACCTGCCTCCCAAAGGGCTTATTTCCAAATACTATGAGTATGGGAGTGGATTAAGGTCTTAACGTGAATATTGGTCTGGGGTGCAAACTCTCAGTCCATAGCTTCATGGTAATAAAGGGCTAGGAGTAGACCCTGGAAGACTGAGTCAAGTTACAGTAGAAGGCTGGGGAAGGTATATTTGAGACATAGATAGTTTTATTAAAATTCTAGCATTCAAAAGTCTAAAGCAGGAGGAGGCCATCCTGGTCTTCAATAATGACTCCAAGGCTAGTCAGCCTGAGCTACAAAGTGAGATCTGATAATAATAATAATAATTAATAATAATAATAACAACAATAAATAAGACAACAACTAAGAAGAAGGAAAGGAAAAGGAGAAATAAATAATAAATACCACCAACCGCTGTGGGACATGGCCAGAGCTTGCTCCTCTGGTTTCAAAAAGTGTGAAATCTAGAACCAAGTACAATAGATGGCTCCTTCTGAAGACTGGGCTTCAAGTGTCCTTGAAAGAGATTCATGTTAAGGAAAGTGTTTTTATTGCACAGGAATTGCTGCTGTGCCACACCCCACGCTTCAGTTTAACCATAAATGTCTGAGCCATTGCTGTACCGTTTAAGCCAGTAACGCTTCACAGTGGGATAAGTGCCACCTTTCACCCCTGACGTTCTTCTGCATTGTCCTGCTCCAAAGATTCTGCGCTGTGTGCAGTCTTGGGCGAGGAAAGTGAGCCCTTTGTACATTAACTTCATTCGTCCTGATGTGTTGAACCATCTTGATTCTTTAAGACCTAGCTCAGTCAGTTCCTTCTCCAAACACTTTTCCCTTACATCCCTTCCTGTGTCCCACCTGTTTATTAATTATTATTAATACTAATGACAGTAATTCATTAGGCCATTGTAAAGAACCATACATTGTGCTAAGCTATATACAAACATAATTATTCAATTGACTCTTACAATGACCTTCTAAGACAGGTACTATAACAAGCAATCTATAGCTGAGAAAGCTGAAGCAAAGAAGGGATATCTGAGACATAGATTCTTTAAAATATATCACATGTCAAGGTCAGAGAGCTGGTGAGTGACCAAATTGGGATCTGCGCTTATATGTAGCCCTAATGTTATCTATAGAAGTGACACTGCCAGGCTCCTTCCTGGAGGGACCCTGAGTGTCCTGGGACCATCAGGAGTGGCGAAGGGCCATGGGTTCTCACTGGCTCTCTAGGAAGTACCACCAAAGCCGTTGCTACTGGCTTCTTTTCTAAATGCAAGTCCTCCCCCAGCCCAGGTTTTATGCATCTTTAGAATTTCTGACCTGGCTTCTGAGTATTCTTTGCAGGAACAAGTCAGCAATCTGTGGTTTCCCGGCAAGGGCTCTGTGCTCCATTATAGAACTTGGCTTGTTTGCATTTCCATTATGAGGCAGGGCACAAGCCTGGGTCTCAATTACCCAGGCGACCTGAAGCTATTCTGGTTGAGTCCTGTGGTCAGTCACCTGCCCCAAGCCCTCTGAGTATAACCCACAGGATAAGACAGAAGATCCAGCCCCACTATCAGGAAGATAAAACCCGAGCAAATCTGCCATTCTTACTCAGAAAAACAAACAAACAAAGAAAGAAACAAACAAAACGACTGTTGTGTGGAGGTGTTTCCTGTGTTCTTTTGGTAGTTAGAAGGAAAACAAATAGGTTAAATCCAAAGTGTCAGTGTGGTGGGGTGAAGCAAGCACCCACACTGTCAGTACGGGCAGGCAGCATCTCTGGGAAAAACAAACGGTACTGCTTGTTTTCCAGATGTGCGGACCCTCTAAGCAACACTTGCACTTGACAGGAATTCATCTTACAGATATCCTTGCATATTGTGGCATATGCACAAATATATTTGCTCTACTCACGTTTTTTTAAGGTTTATTTACATACGGCATTATGCCTGTATGTGTACCTTCAGGCCAGAAGAGGGCACCAGATCACATCATAGAAGGTTATGCGCCACCATGTGGTTGCTGGAAATTGAACTCAGGACCTCTGGAAGCCCAGTCAGTGCTCTTAACATCTGCGCCATCTCTCCAGCCCCACTCTAGTAGCTTTATTACTTGTTTGTGCATAGTGTGTGTGTGTGTGTGTGTGTGTGTGTGTGTGTGTGTGTGTGTGTGTGTGTGTACGCGCACGTTTGGAGGCCAGAGGTCGACACTGCACGTCTTCCTCGGTGGCATCTTCACATGTATTTATCTGCTTAATTGTATTTGGGGGTGGTGAGATGGCTTAGCCACTAAAAGAACTTGCCAACAAACGTGGTAACCTGAGTTTGATCCTCAGAATCCATAGGCTATAAAAAGAGAACTGAATCCCACTGGTTGGCCTCTGAGTGTGGCATGCCTGTGCACACACACAAACAGACAGTCAGACAGAGAGACATACAGACATATAGAGAAATGATAGAGACAGATATAAAGAAATATGTAAAATAATAATTATTTTATTTTAAAATTTATTTACTGTAGTGCCTGTAAGCACCCCCATCCCAGCCAGGAGGACGGGGGTGTTTGGAGGAGGGAGCGGGGAAATGGCTTAGCAGGGAAACGTGCTTGCTGCATAGGCCTGACAACCTGAACTCAGATCTCTGGAACCTGTATGAAAAAAGCCAGATGCAGTCAGTAGTGCACGGCTGTAATCCCAGCTCTCCCATGAAAAGAAAGCAAGGATTGACTCCTGAGGTCTAAACACACACACACACACACACACACACACACAAAGATGAAGTAAGTAAATAATATTTTAAAGAATATATAAGGACCAGCAGATGGCTCAACAGGTTTAAAAAAAAACATGGTAACAAAAGAACATACTTTATATTTGAAATTTGAGAGATCAAGTTTTAAACATTCTGACTACAAGAAATTAGTTTTAGCTGCACATCATTGGCCTGCAATATATTCACATACCTCTCCAATATTTAAAATTATATATTAATTAACATATTGATTGGCTGCACACCTACAGTGTCAGTACTTGGGAGGCTCAGATGGAAAGACTGTAAGTTCAAGACCAGCCTAGACTATATAGCCAAATCCTATTTTAAAAAAAGAAAATGCTGGAGATACAGCTCAGTTAATAGCATGCCTGCCTAATATTCTGGAAGCCCTGGATTCAACCTCTACCACCTAATAAAGTGGGCGTGGTGGTACTGCCTTCAAATCCAGCACTTGGGGAGTAAAGGCAGGAAACTCTGAAGCTCACGACTGAGTCAATCCTTACAAAGCAAGCATTCAGCACAGTGCACGGAGTACAGGTAAGGTACACATTTTTTGTTGTTGTTGTTGTTGTTTGGTTGGTTTTTTTACTTTTGTTTTTTGAAGCTGAACTTTATTCCAAAGCCCAGGCTAGCCTAGAATTAACTATGCAGCCTAGGCATGCCTTGAACTTGTTGCAATCCTCCTGAGTCAGCCTCCTAAGTACCAGGATTGCATCCATGAGTTACCATGCCCGTCAAGGTAAACATTGACACCACGGCTATGTTTCCCAAAATTGTGGCAGTCTAACATGGAAGCAGAAAGCTCAACAGAGATCTGGTAAGAACTGTAGTTTGGATATGCAGAGGAGAAAAGAAGGGTTAGAAAATGAAGTAACAGAGCAACAACTGGAGATTCTGAGGGAGCATGAGGCTAACAAGAATTCTGAGGCAGAGGAGGGAGGGAGGGATGGAGAGAAGGGAGAGGGAGGGAAAGGGAAAGGGAGAGGGAGAAGGAAAGAGAGAGAGCTGGCCAAGTACTAATAGTAACAATAGCTAATGGTAACATGGTGCTTACTATATGCTAGGAGACCCTGGGTGTTCCCATCTCATACCACACTTCACTAAACAATACTGAGAGGTGCGTCCTGACATCTTCCTCACTTCATAAAGGACAGAATTGTGGAGAAAGTAAACCATGTGCCCAACAGCTGACAACTCCTCCATGAGCCAAGACCCCACACCACAGAGTCAGCTGCAAGTCTTCTTTCTTTAAATATTTTTTTTGATTTACTTATTTTATGAGTGTTTACCTGTGTGGATATCTGTGTGTCCACCATGTGGATGCCTGGTGCCCTTGGAGGTCAAAAGAAGGTGTTGGATCCTCTGGTACTGGAGTTACGATGGTGGTGAGAATTGAACCTGGGTCTTCTACGGAGCAACAACGGAGACATCTGCACCCCATCCCAAGTCTTCATTTTTAATAGTTATGCTTTACTGTGAAGGGCAACCTTGGCAAGAAGAAACCCCTCAAGAGTTAAGGAAACCACTCCAAAGGGGAACCAGGATGTCTGCGCACAGACAGAACGACGTGCTTTGCTTTTCAATACCCACTCCACGCCAAGAGTTAGGGCTTGAAGTTATCATTTAATGGTCACCCA
Source organism: Mus minutoides (assembly GCA_902729485.2). NCBI lineage: Eukaryota > Metazoa > Chordata > Mammalia > Rodentia > Muridae > Mus > Mus minutoides. The sequence continues at coordinate 77,222 of LR749667.1, read as the reverse complement.
CACTCTATGAGACCAGGACTATGACTCCCACTTTTAGATGATGAATTTGGACTAGAGAAGCCAAGTTCTTTTCACCATAGTTCTGTATGTTCTCCACCTACCCTGCTCCAAGTCCTCCAGCTTCTTGGGGAAAGTGGCAGAGATCCATTTAGCAGAATCCAAACCTTCACAATGGCTTCCTGACCCAAGAAGTTAGAGCCTTTATTGTAGAAAAGGTCAGGCAGAAACCTGGCTACTCCACACAGAGGGAACATGTCACAGGCAATTCAGAGGGTGGATGTCTGTATCTCTATCAAATCTAGACACAACAGAAACCAGACTCAGGGAAAAGATGGCAGACTACCATAAACTGAACTAAGTGGTAACCATAGCTGTAGCTACTATCTACTATGCTGAGTGGAGATAATCTGTCCTCTGGCCATAAAAGTATAAAAGTACACTGAAATGTACTCCTGATCTGACAAATGTTGTATAGCTCCCGTCAGGATGGAGGATCAAACAAAAGCAGTTCAGCAGTACACTCTAGAAAGAATAGCGCTCTCTCTCTCTCTGCCTCTCTCTCTCTCTCTCTCTCTCTCTCTCTCTCTCTCTCTCTCCAGGGCCCTTATCATCTCTGGAGATATATCAACAAGGGTCTATTAGAAAGATAGGGTCTATGGGGGTGGTCCTGGCAAATAGGAAAGAGTAAGTTCAAACCACGACTGAGTATTCCTGAGAATAGGAAAAATTTCAAAGAAGATGAGGGGGTTTGCCATACAATAGAGGTTTCTAGGCGTTCGGTCATCTAGAATGTGCAGAGCACCCTTCTAAGGTGAAGGACAGGTTGTGCATTAGCACTGCTACCATGGGAACAGGGTTTAGTGGTTTCTGAAGGCTGTACAGAGTAGAATACAAATGGGTTTGTTCCATTCATCTAATGACTTGGGAGGCTGTCAGGTTGGAGACTCAGAGAAAGTTCTGTCTGTACAAAAAAACCTCAAAAGGATGCTGTATAACATCTCAGTGCTATGGAAGGTGCTATGGAAGGAAAGTTGCAGACTTAAGAGTTCTAGAGCAAGATCTGCCCTCTGTGCAAGAGACTATCTCACCAGCTAGAAGTAGATCTCGGGATACCACAGGGCTCTAGTGCAGTGATGGCTTCACAGTGGGATACCATGTCAGTATAAGATACCCATGTCTTCAATCTCCTAATATCCATAATTGATCCACTACATGGCAAAAAAGATTTTACAGATATGACCAAGTTATAGATTTTGTTTGATTGTTGAGACAGAGCCTCACACAGCCCATTTGACTTTGAAGTCACTAAATAGTCAACAATGACCTTAAAATCTCAATCCTTCTTACTTAACCCACGGAGTGGTGGGGTTACAGGCATGCTCCACCATACACCTCCCTAGTGCTGGGGTTACACGTGAGCATCACCATAAACCTTCCAAGTTGCAGGGTGCTCCACTGCACACATGCCTGGGGTGACAGGTGTGCTCCACCACACCAGCCATTAAGCTACAGGTCTAAAAATGGGAAATTTTTACTGGAGTATTCTCATGAGTCATAAATGACATCATTTTTTCTTAATTTTTTTATTATTTAAATACATTTTACACATCAAACATATTAGTAATATTGAATATTATGAGAATCAAATAATACATAAAAAATTTGTTCAACTTTTATACTCATCCTTTCATACCCTAAAAATATCATTATGAATATTTAATACTATCTATAACTGAGGATCCTATATCTAATGTTGAATACTAAATTGTTTCAAAACATACGAAATATTCTTTGGGAATTAAGCATAGTAAAAAAGCATAAAATATTAAAAATGAATCATTAAGAAATATATTTAAGCCAGGCGGTGGTGGCGCACGCCTTTAATCCCAGCACTTGGGAGGCAGAGGCAGGCGAATTTCTGAGTTTGAGGCCAGCCTGGTCTACAGAGTGAGTTCCAGGACAACCAGGGCTATACAGAGAAACCCTGTCTCAAAAAACCAATATATATAATATTATATTTGAAAGCCCTTATATGATACTACCTGACATAGTGAGAGAGTATTTAAAACGCATTATATATCTGTGTACATTGTCTAACTATAAGTTTACTTTTAAAAGATTGTCAGGAGTCGGGCAGTGGCGGCCCACACCTTTAATCCCAGCACTTGGGAGACAGGGGCAGGCGGATTTCTGAGTTCGAGGCCAGCCTGGTCTACAGAGTGAGTTTCAGGACAGCCAGGACTACATAGAGAAACCCTGTCTTAAAAAAAAAAACCAAAAACCAAAACAAACAAACAAAAAAAAAGATTGTCAGTTTTTCTAGGAGAGAAATTAATTTATCGGTAAGTTTATTTTAAAAATTTTAAAATAGCAAAATCTCTTTGAAGTTAAATATTAAGAAAATGCTAATTTCAAGCACAATAAGAAAAATTATCAATAATATTTCCATGATGTTTGTTGAACATGATTTTAATATTTTCAGCTGTTAATATTCAACAAACAGAATAATTATTTTAAGATATAGTTCGTTGTTATATCTCCCTTTTCGTTTCTGATTTTATTCATTTGGATACCGTCTCTGTGCCCTCTGGTTAGTCTGGCTAAGTAAGGGTTTATCTATATTGTTGATCTTCTCAAAGAACCGGCTTCTGGTTTTGTTGACTTTTTGTATAGTTCTTTTTGTTTCTACTTGGTTGATTCCTGCCATCTACTTCTCTTAGGTGTATTTGCTTCCTTTTGTTCTAGAGCTTTCCCACCGGTGTGCTGTCAAGCTGCTAGTTTCTCTAGTTTCCTTTTGGAGGCACTCAGGGCTATGAGTTTTCCCCTTAGCACTGCTTTCATCGTGTCCCATAAGTTTGGGTAGAATTTGTCTTCATTTTCATTACATTCTAAAGTCTTTAATTTCTTTCTTTATTTCTTCCTAGAACAAGTTATCATTGAGTAGGTAGCTGTTCAGCTTCCATGTGTATGTGAGCTTTCTGTTGTTTTTGTTGCTATTGAAGACAAGCCTTACTTTGTAGTGATCTGATTGGGTGCATGGGATTATTTCAGTCTTCTTGTATCTGTTGAGACCTGTTTTGTGACTGGTTATATGGTCAGTTTTGGAGAAGGTACTATGAGGTGCTGAGAAGAAGGTATATATACTCTTTTGCTTTAGGATGAAATGTTCTATAAATATCTGTTAGATCCATTTGGTTCATAACTTCTGTTAGTTTCACTGTGTCTCTCTCTGCTTAGTTTCTGTTTCCAGGATCTGTCCATTGCTGAGAGTGGGGTATTGAAGTCTCCCACTATTATTATTGTATTGGGTGCGATGTGTACTTTGAGCTTTAGTTAAGTTTCTTTTATGAATGTGGGTGCCCTTGCATTTGGAGCATAGATGTTAAGAATTGAGAGTTCATCTTGGAAGATTTTTCTTTTGACCAGTATGATGTGTCCTTCCTTATCTTTTTTGATAACTTTTGGTTGAAAGTTGATTTCATTTGATGTTATAGTGGCTACTCCAGCTTGTTTCTTGGGACCATTTGCTTGGAAAATTGTTTTTCAACCTTTTACTCTGAGATAGTGTCTATCTTTGTCACTAAGGTGCGTTTCCTGTATGCAGCAAAATGCTGTGTCCTGTTTACATATCCAGTCTGTTAGTCTATGTCTTTTGATTGGGGAATTGAGTCAATTGATGTTAAGAGATATTAAGGAAAAGTGATTGTTACTTCCTGTTATTTTTGTTGTTAGAGGTGGAATTATGTTTGTGTGGCTATCTTCTTTTAGGTTTGTTGAAAGATTACTTACTTGCTTTTTCTAGGGTGTAGTTTCCCTCCTTGTGTAGGTATTTTCCATCTATTATCCTTTGAAGGGCTGGATTTATGGAAAGATATTGTGTAAATTTGGTTTTGCCATGTAATATCTTGGTTTCTCTGTCTATGTTAATTGAGAGTTTTGCTGGATATAGTAGCCTGGGCTGGCATTTGTGTTCTCTTAGGTTCTGTATGACATCTGCCCAGGATCTTCTAGCTTTCATAGTCTCTGGTAAGAAGTCTAGTATAATTCTGGTAGGTCTGCCTTTATATGTTACTTGACCTTTCCCCCTTATTGCTTTTAATATCCTTTGTTTAGTGCATTCAGTGTTTTGATTATTATGTGAAGGAAGGAATTTCTTTTCTGGTCCAATCTATTTGGAGTTCTGTAGGCTTCTTGTATGTTTGTGGGCATCTCTTTCTTTAGGTTAGGGAAATTTTCTTCTATAATTTTCTTGAAGATATTTACTGGTCCTTTAAGTTGGGAATCTTCACTCTCTTCTATACTTATTATCCTTAGGTTTGGTCTTCTCATTGTTTCCTGGATTTCCTGGATGTTTTGGGTTAGGAGCTTTTTGCTTTTTGCATTTTCTTTAACTGTTGTGTCAATGTTTTCTATGGTATCTTCTGCCCCTGAGATTCTCTTTTCTATCTCTTTTATTCTGTTGGTGATGCTTGCATCTAATTTCTGATTTCTTTCATAAGTTTTCCAACTCCAGGGTTGTCTCCCTTTGTGATTTCTTCATTGTTTCTATTTCCATTTTTTTGTTTTTTGTTTTTTTGTTTTTTGAGACAGGGTTTCTCTGTGTAGCCCTGGCTGTCCTACTCACTCTGTAGACCAGGCTGGCCTCAAACTCAGAAATCCTCCTACCTCTGCCTCCCAAGTGCTGGGATTAAAGGCGTGCGCCACCACTGCCCTGCTTCTGTTTCCATTTTTAAATCTTTGATGGTTTTGTTCATTTTCTTCGCCTGCCTGATTGTGTTTTTCTGTAATTCTTTAAGGGATTTTTGTGTTTACTCTTCAAGAGCTTCTAGCTGTTTACCTGTGTTCTTCTGTATTTCTTTAAGGGAGTTGTTTATATCCTTCTTAAAGTCCTCTAGCATCATGTGAAGTAATTTTAGATGTGAATCTTGCTTTTCCAGTGTGTTGGTGTATCCAAGACTTGCTATGTTGAAAGAATTAGATTCTGATGATGCCAAATGACCTTGGTTTCTGTTGCTTATGTTCTTTCACTTGCCTCCTGCCATCTGATTATCTCTAGTGCTACTTGCCCTCACTATATCTAACTGGAGCCTGTCCTTCCTGTGATCCTGGTTGTGTCAGAACTCTTCAGAGTCCAGCTGTCTCTGTGATCCTGTGATTCTGGGATCCTGGGAACCTAAGATCCTGTGTGTCAGAGCTCCTGGGAGTCAAGCTGCCTTTGGGACCCTAAGATCCTGGTGTGACTAAGCTCCTGGGACCCTGAGATCCCCCCTACTTCCGGTGTTGGGGCAGTTATTGTGTCCTCCTCACCTCTAACCCTACGATCCTGGGTGTGTTAGATAGCCTGGGAGTGGAGCTTCCTCTGGGTGTTGTGGGACTAGCTGCAGAGTTCATGCCCAAGGTCTGCTCAGGGCATGGGCCCAGACCAGAAGGTAGTCATTTTTAATATTTGCCTTGTTATATAGCCTAGGTTGACCACAAATTGCTTTGTAGTCAAGACTAGCCTCCAGTTTGTGATCCTCCTGCCTCAACCTCCCAAGTGTTGGGATTACAAGTGTGCTCCACCACACCTGTCTTATGCATATCTCTATGAGAGAATCTGAGGGGGACTTAACACACAGAGAGGGAGACAAAGTGAGTGTGGAGGTTTGAAAGAGAATGCCCTGCATAGGATCAAGTGTGTGAACAAGCAGTTACCTGTTAGTGGCACTCTTTGGTGTGTTTAGGAAATGTCACTGGGTGCAGACTCTGAGGTTTTCAAGTCTGGTGCTGTTCAATCCCACAGCATTCTTTCTACTTCTGGCTTCCAATTCCAAATGTGAGCTCTAAGCTTCAGTTCCTGTCACCATGCCTGCCAATTCTTTTTTTTTTTTTTTTTTNGGAGAGGAGAGGAGAGGAGAGGAGAGGAGAGAGGGAGGCTGGGAAGGGACCTACCCATGGGATAGACAGTTACAAATAAGAAACTAAGAGAGAAGAGGACTTGGTTTGAAGTACAAAATTGAGCATCATATACATATAGGTGGTATATGATGCTATGAATGAGGCATAAATTCAGACTAATACCTTGCTGTACATCTTTCAGTAAGGCATTTAATTTCTCTAATCCATTACTGACTGGGCACTTATTCTTTCCTGGTACCATCTCAAGCAACTTGTATTCATTCTCTTAATCTTAATAATTTGAAGTAAAACATTTTTTATCCTTATGAATGAGGAGGAAGGAGGGAGGGAGGGAAGGAAGGAAGGAAGGAAGGAAGGAAGGAAGGAAGGAAGGAAGGAAGGAAGGAAGGACAGACAGACCAGGGTTTAATCTGACCAGGACAAAAGAGACAAGAGCAATTTCACTGCAGGTGCCTATGCTCTTGTGAACCGGCAGCACTGATACTAGGACTTACCCACTGAATCAGGACATCAAGTTTAACAAACTGCCTAGATTATTTGCAATTAAATGAGAGAAATAACCAGGCGTGGAGAAGCACCACGCTTTTAGCCTTTGGTCCCAGCACCCCAGTGGAAGAGGCAAGAAGAGTTTTGTGAGATCGAGGCCAGCCAGAGTTACATTGTGAATGAACTATCACCACAACAAAAATGCGAGAAATGCTAACTTTAGCCTCCTTTCCGCAAGGGGCAAGCGCTGTACGGAGAGCCTAGCTCAGCGCCCCTGAAATCAGAACGGTTTCAGCTGTCTCTTGCTCAAACCTTTCTCTACCTGGATTTAACTTCCGTTTCCAAAGGGCCTTGCTACTATCTGAATGGACGTATTAACAACAACGTTAAATGAATGAAAGAACAGAGAGGCAGCCACAGGGGTCGGCGCAGGCACAGCTAAGTCCTCTCCGCTCGAGAGAGGACGGCAACAGGGCGGAAGGTTTAAATGCTGGCGCCCTTTCCAGCCAGCGGCCCGAGCAGCTGACGCATGCGCAAAGCTCACAGGCACCGCCTCTAAAGGCCTTATCCGCATGCGCAGCGTCCCGGAAGTGACGGGACTCCAGGAATGGCGGCGTCCGGGTCTGCAACCAGTGGTGGCCATTGGTTTTCGGCTTTGGCTCTTGGGGTGACGCTCCTTAAGTGCCTTCTCATCCCCACCTAGTAAGGACTTGCAGAGTCGGGGACTGAGCGGGAAGGCCCCGCGGTCGGCGGGGTGGGCGAGATTTGCATGGACGTTTTGGGTATGAGGAAGAAAGGCCATATGTTCTCTCCACCTTTGCTAAGTCTTAGCACCGCGGGTGCTTCCCCCTGAGAGCCAGAATATAGCCATGCCTGGCCCGGAAGAGTCCTTACGCTGCCTAATTTTGAGCAAGTCGCTTTTAGGTTTAGGAGCTTCTGGAGTCTCCTCTATTTGCAAGATAATGACACCCACCTCCACGAGTCTTTCAGCCAGTAAGACCTGCTGCTTAAAAGACCGAGCCCCGTTCTAAATCAACAGAGCGCCTCAGGACCTGTTCTTCCGTGGAGTTGAGAACAGCAAACTTTAATACTGTGACACAGTTTATAAAGAAACCGGTAACTGACTGGCAGGACTTTTACTCTAATTGTAGGAGGTGATGTTTGAGTTCAAATCCTCAACATGAAAAAGAATAGTGTGAAAAACTGTTAAGGCATAGGGAAGTGTGAGTGCACAAAGCCCATATTAGGAAAGGACCCAGGATTCTAGGTACCGAAAGTTGTCATTGTAGCGGAAGATGTTAACATAAGCAGTGGCCAGATCACACAGGGCTGTGGAAAACGTATGTAGATTTGTGTAAAAAAAAAAAAAAAAATAAGAGTACAGTATGATAAAGGGTATCCTACAGTCTTAGAAAGTAGGTGGTAGCATGATAATTGATTTAATAAACAGGAGCCTTTAACTGATAAGCTGGGTGCACGCTTAATAATTTCCAGCACTTGAGATGTGGAGGTCAAAAACTCAAGAAAGCCAGGGTAAAGGCACTTGTGGGCAAGCCTAATGACCTGAGATTGGTACCCAGGAATGACATTGTGTGAGAGGGAACAAAGTCTCAAGCTGTCCTCTTGACACCCAGGCGGCAGCTTGCTTCTCTCTGCACAAAATAAATCAATGTAAAAAATAGAAAAGAATGTTAGGCCAGCCTTGATTGTGTGTCCAGATTTTGTCTACCAGGGTTGGTGGAGGTTGTTGCACAAAACTACCCATATATTATTGATGCTAAGTCGAGTTTCCAAGGCAACCCTTGTTAGAGTATGGTCTCAATGAAACAAAACCTTTTGAAGCTGGATATGATTGTTCATATCTGTAGTATCAGCACTCTGAAAGCAGAGGCAAGAAGACTGATACAAATGCAAGACTAGCCTGGTTTATGAAGCAAGTTCAATACCAGTCAGGGCTACATAACAACACTCTGACTCCAAACAAACAAACAAACAAACAAAACAATTCTTGCTCTCATGAGATAGTCTGGGTAAAGGGCCCCTACTGGCCAGTTTGACAACTAAAACCTGAGTGTCATCTCAGGACATACATAGTGGAAGGAGGTAACCAGCTCCCCATACACGGTCCTCTGACTTCCACACATGTACCTACACACAAAAGAATTTAAATGTAATTTTTTAAATGTAAAGCACCTGAAGGGGTCTTCAACCCTATAGGTGGAAGAATAACATGAACTAACTAGTACCCCCTGAGCTCATGTCACTAGCTGCATATATAGAAGAGGATGGCCTAGTTGGCCATCATTGGGAAGAGAGGCCCCTTGGTCATGCAGACTTTATATGCCCCAGTACAGGGGAACACCAGGGCCAAGATGTGGGAGTGGGTGGGTAGGGGAGCAGGGCTGGGAGGGGGAGGGTATAGGGGACTTTTGGGATAACATTTGAAATGTAAATGAAGAAAATATCTAATAAAAGTTGGAAAAAAATGTAAAGCACCTCTTTTGTAAAGTGTTTTCTAGATTATGGATTTTGTTAGAATTTTTTGTGAGAAAGAGAAAGGCCCTTTCGTGCATGCAGTTGCCTGAGAACCTGTTTGAAGCTATTTTTAGCCCTTGGTTATCTCTGAGACCCATTCACAAACACCTATATCCTCCAACAGCTTCAGAGGGAGGACTGACCCTCAGACAACTAAGAAATAGATGTTTTAGGACTTGTACATGTGTGCATGCCTTGTAGTTTTATAGGAAATGATGAGATTCAGCCGTTTCAAAATCTAATTTTGTTCCTTTAATTGCCTTGTGTAGCCATTCCACAGATTTTGAAGTACACCGAAATTGGCTTGCAATCACTCACAGCCTTCCAATATCTCAGTGGTATTATGAGGTAAGTTTCACCTCTTCCTTTTAAGATTATACATAAACCAGCAAGCCAGCACATGCCTAGAATCCCAGCACTGGGGATGTTGAGGTGGGGAGGGAGATCAAGGTTCGAGGTCAGCCTGAACTGTATAGCCAGACACTATCTCAGAAATGAAACACCAACAAAAGAAATGCCATATAGAGTCATCCTTAGATTATCTGTTAAATGAGATTTTCGGAATTGGGAGTGTGGCCCAGTGTAGAGCACCTGCCTGCTGTGCACAAAGCCCTAAGTGGATCTCTGTTAACTGACACATAAGTGGACCACTCTAGGCCAAGAAGATGGCCCTGTAGCCAAGTCTAACAACCTACCTCATGGTGGAAGAAAAGAGCCACTCTGCAGCTTGTCCTCTAACCTCCACATACATGACGTGGTATGGACACACACAGTATGAATTTTAAAAAAAATAGAAAACTTCTTGGGGCTGGAGAAATGACTCAGCAGTTAAGAGCACTGACTGCTCTTGTGAAGGTCCTGAGTTCAAATTCTGGCAACCATGTGGTGGCTCACAACCATCTGTAATGAGATCTGATGCCCTCTTCTGGTGTGTCTGAAGACAGCTACAGTGTACTTACATATAATAATAAATAAATCTTTTTTAAAAAAATAAAACTTCTCTTACCTCCACATGTGTGCTGTAGCATGTGTGTGCACACACACACACATAGATAGATAGATAGATAGATAGATAGATAGATAGATAGATAGATAGATATGCACACACATGCAACAATGAAAGATTTCTTAAAAAGATAGATTTTTTTTTTTTTTTTTTTTTTTTTTGGTTTTTCGAGACAGGGTTTCTCTGTGTAGCCCTGGCTGTCCTGGAACTCACTTTGTAGACCAGGCTGGCCTCGAACTCAGAAATCCGCCTGCCTCTGCCTCCCGAGTGCTGGGATTAAAGGCGTGCGCCACCACGCCCGGCTAAAAGATAGATTTTTTAACTGTGTGCTATATGTGGAGGGGTGTGTGTGCATGAGTTCAGGTGACTGCGGAGACCTGGTGCTTCAGATCCTTCCTGGAGCTGGAGTTGTAGGCAGTTGTTCGCCACCTGACGTGGGTGGTAGGAATTGAGCTGGTGTCCTCTGATAGAAGGGCTATCTCTCCAGTCCCCATAAAAGAATCTCTTTAGAATATTATTTATATGTGTGAATGTTTTGCCTCTGTGTATACATGTGCAACAGGTAGATGCCTGATGCCTGCAGTGGTCAGAGGAGGGCACTGTATCTTTTGGAGCTGTAGTTACAGAAGATTGTGAGCTACCATGTGGATCCTGGGAACTGAAACCAGCTTCTCTACCGTGGTAGTAGCAAGTGTTCATAACTCCTGAGCCTCGGCCACTAAAGAAAATTTAAAGTGGCATTCTGATTTCAGGAAAACATTTTTCTGGGGCTGAGGGTATGATTTGGTTGATAAAGTGCTTGTTACATAGTCCTGAGAACCTGAGTTTAGGTGGTCAGCACCCACTTAAGAGAGGCTAGGTGTAGTGTTGAGGGTCTGTAATTCCACTTTTGAGAAGGCAGAGGTGGGCAGATCTAAAGTTCTTGGGCTAGCCATTCTAACCAAATTGGTGAGCTCCAGGTTTAGTGAGGGATCCTGTCTCAAAACTAAGGTGGGCACCCAACTGCTCTTCCGAAGGTGATGAGTTCAAATCCCAGCAACCACATGGTGGCTTACAACCACCCATAATGAGATCTGACGCCCTCCTCTGGTGCGTCTGAAGTCAGCTACAGAGTACTTATGAATAATAATAATAAAATGAATCTTAAAAAAAAAAACATATGCTGGCTCTTTTAGGGCTGGTGAGATGGCTCAGCGGGTAAGAGCACCCGACTGCTCTTCCAAAGGTGATAAGTTCAAATCCCAGCATCCACATGGTGGCTCACAACCATCCGTAACGAGATCTGGCGCCCTCTTCTGGAGTGTCTGAAGACAGCTACAGTGTACTTACATATAATAAATAAAATAAATCTTTAAAAAAAAAAACTAAAGTGGATAGAGGCTAAGAAAGACACAAAATGTCAACATTTGGTCTCCACACACATGGCATAGATAGGGATACCTGCAAGGACAGGGTGGTAGTCTGAGTGTTGTGGGTTGCTTGTAAGGTTTTCGTACAGAGACAGAAGATAGCCTCGGGTCTGCAGAGACAAAAGATGGCCTCGGGTCTGCAGGAGCTGAAGCTATGCTCGGGTGTGAGCTGCTCAACTGAGTGGTAGGACCTGAACTCAGATTGTCTACAGGAACAGTGTGTGCTCCTAACCACCGAGCTCGCTCCAGCCTCTTCTTCTTGTTTTTTTAAGATGGTTTCATGGAGCCCAGGCTGGCCTTGAATTCATTGTGTAGCTGAGGATCTGGGGATCCCAAGACTTTAGGCCTGCTCGATAAGCACTCTTAGCTGAGCTGCATCCTTATCCAGCCTTATTTTCTCAAGTCAGTGAAGTGAAAAAACCTAAAAACAGTTGTCCTAAGGGGATAATTTTATTTTTACATAATAGTACTGTAAATATTTCATAGACATGCCGGGGAACTTTAAATGATTATTTTAGCTTGAGATATCACAGTTATCCCTCTGTGGATACCAACTAGGAAAAGTACTGTGTAGGCTAGTATCCAGAGCGTGGGCTGTGGTTTCAGGGTGTCCAGGTTTAACAGCTCCTACTTAGTGCCCGTGCTGAGTGATGGGTGTAAGGTTAATGCTAAGTGAGATGAAGGAGCCGAAGCACTGGTGTGGTGCTGAACACTCACTGTGTGCTACTTATTAGCACTGTATGCATGAGAAGCAGTTCTCTGCTTTGCTGTTCCCTCCTTTTTCCCTGGCTGGTCCTTCTTCGTCTCCGTTGCTCACTTTATTTCCATGCCCCTTAAAGAGCTGGTGCTCCAGGGCTCTGCTGTGTTCCTTTTCCCTTTCAGTTCTCTTGTTCTCTCTCTCTCTCTCTCTCTCTCTCTCTCTCTCTCTCTCTCTCTCTCTCTCTCTCTCTTTCACTTCCTCCTGCAGCCTTCACCGCTCCCCAGGCCTGAGAACCACTCTCCCAGGGCCAGGCAGTCCCCTGTGTCTGCTTACTGTACAGAGATGGCGTGCTCATGCCTCCTTGTTCTTTCCAACCAGGAAGGAAAATTAGCAAACCAAAGTGCAGTGGAATGGCAGGGCGGCTCAGCAGGACCTAAGCCCGGACAGGGTGGAGTCCACAAGTATTGTCTTCATGCCAGGTTGGGAGACACATGAAAAGTGGATTGTCTATAGAGTTCTCCATAGTTGAGACTTCACCTTTTTTCACTGACCTGGAAGGGTCAACTAGTTGGGAAAGGCACCAAAGATATGTAATATCTATTGAGTGAAAAGAATTGTTTTGAATCTTCATATGGACACATTGGTTATTTTAGTATTTCAAAACCAGATTTGGCCCACATTTGAGTCTCATCTCCAGCACTCTTAGTGGAGTGACTGGCAGGGAATGCCAGCTAATACAAGCTTTCTAGGTAAAAAGATGGCCACAGATAAAAACCCTTGTGGGGAAGAGGTCCTCTGTGCCCAGTTTGGGGGTTTCTGTGGAATAGGGATTGAACAGAGAGGCTCTGGGTAGTGTGGAATGGGGCTGGAAAAAGCAACTGTAGGACACTTTGTTCTAGGAAAATGGTCATCTCTTAACAGCAGCTGCCCACGTCTTTAAATGTTTCCTACTCACTACTTTTAAAGTATGTAAATGTTGGAGCACGCCTTTAAACCCGGCACTCGGGAGGCAGAGGCAGGCGGATTTCTGAGTTCAAGGCCAGCCTGGTCTACAAAGTGAGTTCCAGGACAGCCAGAGCTATACAGAGAAACCCTGTCTCAAAACAAACAAACAAACAAAAAAGTATGTAAATGTGTCAGAATAAAGTCAGAAAGTCTTTAGCTTCCAATAGAAAATAAGCAGCTCTTGGGGGGTGGGGGGGAGGTTGAGCCCTGACATTTTAAATTATAGCTAGAAGTTGTAAATGTAAAGTCTGAATTGACAGTAGAGATTTTAGAATTGTGTGTACTTTTCTAAACTTTTTTATTGTTCATTTCTGAATATGCTCTGTTGAATATGTCTATGTTAGTTACAAAGCTGCTACTCTGTTAATATACTGTTAAAATAGTAATTTTAAAGAATAGGAGTGAAAAATAAAATTTGTAGTTTTTCTTTCCTCAGTTCAGTGGGTCATTTCGCTGACGTCCTACAATGGAGACTTTGAATTAGAGGAGATGTTCTATATGTGTAGAAGTCAGTGAATGGATTGCTCAGAGACAGAGCCTCTGGGCTTATGTGGAGCCATCTAAACCTTCTGCGTTTTACACCCGCAGGGGTGTGAACAGGTTATGATTTCTCCAGACCCAGCAGTTGTCTGCCATCAATTCCTATAAGCAGACTGGGCGTGAGGCTGGTGCTGTGATGCTTGCCTCAGTCCAGCCCCAGGACTTTAGACAGAACTTAGAAGTGAGTGTGAAGGAGGCGAGTGTGAGGGAGCCTGCCGTACATCTTTTAGTAGCCGAGCTGCCTTGGACCATAGTCCTGTGAAGAACCAGCTAGGATCCAGTGAGCCTGGACTACACTTGAAGAGAAAGAAATTTTCAATGAAAAGAGTAACAAGGGGCTGGAGAATTGGCTCTAGTTAAGAACACTTGTTCTTACAGAAGTCCAGGGTTCGATTCACAGCCATCTGAAACTCCAGTCCCAGTGGAATCCAACACCCTCTTCAGACCTTCAGGGACTCCAGGCACATCATGGTGTTTCTATATTCAGGCAGGAAAGAGACTCATACACATTAAAAAAATAATTTACATTTTAATGGGTTTTTTTTTTTTAAGTAATAAGTGCAGAGAAGGAAGATTATAATTTGTGGCTAGCCTGTGATACAAGGTTAAGGAATCTCAGGCTGGTCCAAGACCTATCATCCTCCTGCCTCAACCTCCTCAGTGCTGGGATTATAGGTGTGTGCATCGTGTCTATGTGTTTTAATTTCCCTTACATAGGAATTGCTGTGTATTGGGCATTTTAAGTGCAATGTCATATTGTTGTGCTTTTCTAAAGATTAGAGAGTGGACAATTTTAAATAACCTTGTTTAGTTACTTAGTATTTTAATTTTGATTTTTTTTTTCTTTTTAATCACAGGCAACTTCAGAATGGACCTTGGATTACCCCCCCTTTTTTGCATGGTTTGAGTTCGCCTTATCACATATTGCCAAATACTTTGATCAAGAGATGCTTAGTATTCATAACCTGAACTATTACAGCCCAAGGACATTGCTTTTCCAGAGGTTTTCTGTCATCTTGACAGATGCACTCTTTGTGTATGCTGTCCATGAGTAAGTGGCAAATGTTATGTATGCTGTATGGACATTTGTTTGTGTGGAAGGTATTTAGAAATAGTATTACAGCTGATTTATACAGTAGCAAATCCTGAAGCAGCAAAAGCCCAAGTTGAGCTTTAAATGCCTGAAAGTAATGACTGGATCATTCTTGAGAGGTTTTGTGGAGAAATGGGGATGAGTTAGGGTTTTGAGGTTGTGGTATGAGAAGACACTGTGAGTGTTATGAAGGCACTAATCCAAATAGAATCCCAGGACCAGTTCTCTCACACAGAAAACTCCACATGCCTTCCTTTCCTTTTGTCCACTCCCAGAGGCTTTTGTGTTGTGCCTTATTTTGTGGAACATGATCTGTATACATTTATGCACATCTATGCATTGTGCACCACCAAAGTCTGCTCTTAAGGAATTTCATTCCAGTAAACCCTGATTATCTTACCCTGTGCTGAAGAGATGGGCCAACAGTTCAGAACATTTGCTGTTCTTACAGAGAACACAGGTTTTATTCCCAGCACCCTCTTGGCAGCTCACAACTGTCTATGACTTCCGATCCAAGGACTCCAGTGCCCTCTTCTGACCTGCAGGAACCAGCTGTGCACATGGTCCACAGATATACAAACGAGCAAAGAACCATGTGAAACAGACAGGCGTGATGGCATACACTTGTGATCCCATTACAGAGAAGGATACACATAGATCCTTGGTGCTTATGACCAGCCTGGAACAGTTGGCAAGTTCCAGGCCAGGGAGAAACCCTACCTCAAAGAATAAAATGGATGACAGTCCCAGCGATCCATCTGACTCTGCCTCCTAATAGTCATCAGCATCCACGTAGTGAGGAACTACAGCTTTGTAGTTCTGTTTATTTTTGAGACAGGGTCTCACTGTGTAGCCCAAGACTGGTCTGGAATCTGCATGTTTAACTCTGCGTGTGTATGTGTGGATCATGCATACACATTGAGCCTAGCTAGAATCTTTGCTCACACTTAGCATGTACCATTCTGCCAGAGTTATACGCCACATTTTAAACTCCTCCCCTTTTCTTCCTTCATTTTTTTAAGACAAGGTCTTAATGTAGCTCAGGCTGGCTTGAAACTTGCTATGTAATTGATGATAACTTTGAACTTCCAGTCCCCCTGCCCCTGTCTGTCAGAGCTGGAGTAGAGGCATGGAGTACTGGACTCAGTTGGTACAGGATCCGCTGTGAGCTAGGCCAGCACTCTGCCAACTGAGCTATACCCTTGGCTCACACTTTGCACTCTTAAGGACTGAACTAGTGTGTGCCCTCTTGACCAAGCCTGCTCAGTCAGTTAACAGGTTCTCCAGCGCAGGATCGAGGATTGAAAAGAAAGAGACAAACCGGGCGTGGTGGCGCACGCCTTTAATCCCAGCACTCGGGAGGCAGAGGCAGGCGGATTTCTGAGTTTGAGGCCAGCCTGGTCTACAAAGTGAGTTCCAGGACAGCCGGGGCTATACAGAGAAACCCTGTCTCAAAAAACCAAAAAAAAAAAAAAAGAAAGAAAAGAAAAGAAAAGGTCATGCTGCAGCGTGACCTCAGTTAATTCTGAGACTGAAGGCAAATTTTTATTTTCCAACCCAACCCACTTTTTATACCATTTTAATTACATGCAAGTATTTTGGCCAAGCAGTACAATAAGGAACTAACAAAGTAGCATGGAATTGTATGTGCTGTGCTGCCATGACAGTTGTTTAAAAGGGCTTGTCATAATGACCAAAATACTTGAGCCAACTTCCTTGTCCAAGCCCAAAATTCTTGCCTTACCTTCTCTATTACAGCCTAAAGTTAGATTCTTGCCAAAACTTACTTCCTTATTATGCCCTAATGTCAGAGACCTGCATGAGCTTACTTCTAATGTCAGATTCCTGTCTGAAGCCTACTTCTTTGTCCTTAGCCAATGTCAGACTGCTGCCAAGGGGTACCCCAATAGGCTTTCCATACCCTCTTGTTTTTAAGATCCTTATGTGGAGGGCTGGTGAGATGGCTCAGCGGGTAAGAGCACCCGACTGCTCTTCCGAAGGTGATAAGTTCAAATCCCAACAACCACATGGTGGCTCACAACCATCCTTAATGAGATCTGGCGCCCTCTTCTGGAATGCCTGAAGACAGCTACAGTGTACTTACATATAATAAATAAAATAAATCTTAAAAAAAAAAAAAAAGATCCTTATGTGGAGATCATAGATGACTATAGTTTTATTAAATGAGCACTTGTTTCTGATCTGCATACCCAAGGAAAAGATGTGGTATTGGCCTGAGAGCAACCGTGGACAACATGGACAGTTTGTCAGAAAAGGCTCTGTGCAGAAGTATTATGGTGGTATGATGAAGCATAAAGTTACTTGTTTCTCTCCTGGTGTGTCCTTGTAGGTGCTGTAAATGCATTGATGGAAAAAGAACAGGCAAAGACCTCACAGAGAAACCGAAGTTTATTCTGTCTGTGCTCCTGCTGTGGAACTTTGGATTGTTAATTGTAGACCGTATCCTTGGTGTTCTATATGCTATTCTCTTATTCTGGTGTGTACTAACAGGTTAATTCTTTGTGTAGTGATAATTATTAAATGTAAGCTGCTTTTGAAAGGGAGCTTGGTCTGGGTTACTTTACTCTCCAAGTTTATTGGATTCTAGTTATTAAAATACTTTGTCCCTGAGTATAGAATTTTGAGACCCAGCTAAACTATTATTTTTAATTTACTCGTTAAGAAAGCATCCAAGCTGGGCGTGGTGGCACATGCCTTTAATCCCAGCACACGGGAGGCAGAGGCAGATAGATTTCTGAGTTTGAGGCCAGCCTGGTCTACGAAGTGAGTTCCAGGACAGCCAGGGCCATACAGAGAAACCCTGTCTCGAAAAACCAAAAAAAAGAAAAGAAAAGAAAAGAAAAGAAAAGAAAGCATCCATAAGTTCTATACTCATTCATAGCACACTTCAGTATGAATCAAGGGTCATCTTCCTTGACATCCCCCAGATATTCATTTCCAGTACAATGGCTTTCTGTCCGGATTACTGCTGTTGTCTATTGCACGTCTATTTCAGGTAAGCACCGAGAATCCTGATTAGGTTCCCTCTATAAACATAGTATTGTATTGATGATAGATAATTTATTTGACCCATTGTTCGGAATTTCACCACATAGACATTTTTATTGGTACTTCCACAAACTCTACCTGCTCTTTGGATGATACTTTCTCTTTAAGATTAGAAAATTGTATCCTAAATATAAAATATTGTATTATATTAAATATAAAATACATAATGGGATATAAATTATATCCTAAAATCTTATTACAATATGGTAGGTATGGATTAGTTGGTAGGCAGTTCTGTTTGGCTGCTCTGTCTGTGCCAGGTGGAGTCTCCAGTAGCATTTGCTGTGTAAGTGGTGGTGGTTTTTCTCTGAGGAACCTGTGGGTTAGTTAGCATGGTGTGATGGAAGTACAGAACTTGAAATGGAAAGATCCGTGTTTCTATCCAAGGCTTACCATGGCCATATTTGGTTCTTTTCCAGTCTCTATGAAGTAGGTGGAATTCAGACTGCTTTTATTAGGGTCTGTCTGGGGTTTTGCTATACCTTTACTTCTGTGGATTAAGAACCATATTTAGTCCCCTTAGCCTGACATAGCAGTGTGCCCTGCAATCTAAACTGCTTAGAAGACTGAGGTAGGTAGATCCTTTGGACCTAAGAATTCAGGGCCAGTCTGGGCAAGAACTTAAGGCCATTGTGGAGATGGAACTCAGGGTTTCACACACACTACTCAAGTGCTCTAACCACTGGAGTTTTGTTTTGTTTTGTTTTAAATATATATATATATTATTTTTGAATAGGCCGAGTATGGAGTGCTGGCCTAGAATGCACTAAGGCCTGGATTCAATGTCCAGCACAACCATGCACACAATACAGTATTATAGAGTCTATCACTCATCCTCTGATCCTACGCCTCTTTGGCCAGGTTAACCATATTGTCTCTGGCTCCTTCAAATATAGTTTGTGGTCACTGATGACATAACCCATATCTTAGCACCAGGCTTGATGCTAGTATGGAGCTGATGAAGTAATGATTTATTTATTATTTTGTATATATGTGTTGTTCCTATGCGTTTATGTGCACCAGGTGTGTACAGGTGCCCATAGACATCAGAGGCCATCAGATCCCCTGGAACTAGAGTTACAGGCAATGGTGAGCCATCATGTGGGTGCTGAGAACAGAAGCCTGGTCCTTTACAACAGCAGAAAATGCTCTTAGCTACTGATCCATCTCTCTAGCCCCTACTTGGGATTTCCTATACATTATTATAAAAAATTTAAATCTCTCAGAAATAGAGAAAATATACTATAGTGATACACAAGATTCTTTTCGAATAAAATGATATGGACAGAGCTGTGTCTGGTATGGTATGACATGCGGCCTTTTCACTTAGACTGTGAACACTGAATGGACTATTCTCATGAGGGAGTAGGAACCCTGCCTGTGGTCTGTGTTTGAGTGTATGTTTAGATTGCTTGGTTTCAGCTGCACCTCAGCTCAGGCTGAGCCGAGCACCAGCTCCCATTGGTGCTTAGCTCCTTACAGAAGCTCCTGGTGCAGTGAGGTTGTGGATTCCAGGTGCCACGTTTCATTCTGTTTTTACAGAAGATCCCCTAAGGCTTAAAGTGTAGTTACTGGGCTGGAGAGAGGTCGCAGCAGTTAGTAGCACTGGTTGCTCTCTCAGAGAACCTGTTTCAATTCCCAGCACCCACATGGCAGCTCACAACCGTCTGTAACTTCAGTTCCAGAGGATCAGATGCACCTCCTCTGGCTTCTGCAGTCTTTGCACACATTTGCACAAACATTCAAGCAAAACACTAATAACAATTTTTTAAAAAGTTTTAATAGTTAAAATTTTAGCTGGATGTGGTAAAACAAAACATGGTAGTCCTAGCATTCAGGAAACTCTGTGACAGAAAAATTATTTCAACTCAGGAGTTTGAGACCAGCCTGAATAACATAGCAAAACTCCAGGGTTTTTTGTTGTTTTATGTTGTTTTAAGGTTTCTACTTTTAAAGTAGGTGTGTTTTATCTTGTTTTTTTTCTTTTTGGTAATAATTTTAGTTGCACAGAAATGTTACTTGAATAGTTATGAATCCTCTCCTGTTTTCCCCCCAGTGTTACCTTCTTAAACGACTATTCACCAAGGCTAAAAAACTAGCATTGGTGTATTTGAATTTCATCAGCTTTTCTACTAATGTCTTCCTTCTGTTCTAGGATCCACTCTGGGATAACACATTGCATTTTACCTGCCATGAATTTAAAGTGATACATTCCCCTTTCTCTCACTAGAAAAGGTGCATTGAAGGGGCGTTGCTCTTTGCTGTCCTCCTCCATCTCAAGCACATCTACCTGTATGTGGCACCAGCCTATGGTGTCTATCTGCTGCGATCCTACTGCTTCACTGCAAGTAAACCAGGCAAGTCTTAGCAGTGAGGCTTGCAGTGTTAGGAAGCACAGTGGCTGTCTCTCAGGTCCTGATCTAAAAACCTTCCCTCATCCACAAAGATCAGAGTACACCCAGGCATAGTAGCAGACACCGCTAGTCCTAGTGCTAGGGAGACTGCAGCAGGGGGATGGTAGCTTTGGGCACCCGGTATTGTTGGAGGGTACTTGTTCCTGCTCCTGGTAATGCTGGCTTCCCTGTTGTGTAGATGGCAGTGTCCGATGGAGCAGCTTCAGCATTGTCCGCATTACTTCCCTGGGACTGATCGTGTTCCTAGTTTCTGCTCTTTCGTTGGGCCCTTTCCTAGCCTTGGTAAGACATTTTATTTTATTTCTGCTTTTTACTTTTTAAAAATTAATGCCAGTCATGGTCTGTTGTTTAAAAGGAGCGATAAAGTAGGGAGTATGGAAAGCAACTGTGAAACTTCTCCTTTCCTACCAAGGTATCGTGGAGTGTTCTACACTCATTACTGTGCATGTTCAAGTAGCATGAAACTGCGTACGTGAGAGAACTGATGCTCTCTGTGCATTCCTCTTAAATGCGCCACCTTAGGAACATCCCTAGCCTCCCAGGTCAGCCCTTGTACACAGCAAACGCTGTAAGTGCCTGGGACAGATAGTCAAAGAGTTGTTTCTCTCTTGCTCCACATCCCAAAATTATTTTTACTTCTTATTACAATAGGGGAACACCACATCTTATGTGGTCTTCTCTGCTCCCCAACACTTCAGCAGGCATAGGTGAACCACATCCTGTGCCTCTCTCATTGTGTAAACTCTGTTGTACTTCCTAATAGCATGGGTGAGTGTTCACTGATTTATATGTGTTTTCTCTCTGGCCAAGGTTAGGCAAAAAAGAGGTCTGTGAATTGCTTGGGATCATTTGTTACTTGCAGAAACAAAGATGGGATCCCTGGCTGCCAAGCTTTCTATGCACAATGCTGTGGGCAGTTTTCCTGTTCTGTGTTACAATTTGGGAAAAAAATGATGACTAATTAGTTTTATTTCTCCTTTTCAACAGAACCAGCTGCCACAAGTCTTTTCCCGACTCTTTCCTTTCAAGAGGGGCCTTTGCCATGCCTACTGGGCTCCAAACTTCTGGGCTTTGTACAATGCTTTGGACAAAGTACTGTCTGTAATTGGTATGGTACCCAGCTTTTTCAGTTAGACTATGAATACTGAAAGGACTAGTCGCACCAGGAAGTGGAAGCACCTGCCTGTGTTTTGTGCGTGGATGTGTGTTCTGGATCATTTAGTCTCCAGCCCTGCACGTCAGCTCAGCGTGAGCAGAGCTGGAGTGCTTGAGTCTGTGCAGGAATAGGCTGCATCCCTTACAGACGTTCCTTGTGACATTGGGGTTATAGATGCTTTCCTTGGGTGAGTAGATTCGATCCTAGACACATTTTTAAAAGTATTTCTAATTATGGAGGGGTATGGACTTAAATCTTGGTACCCACAAAGCTAGAGGTGCTGGATCCCCCTAGATCTGGAGTTTCAGATGGTTGTGAGCCAAACTTAGGTTCTCTGGATGAACTCTTAAACCTTTAAGCCACCTCTCTAGCCCAGCCCCCATCCAGACATGTCTTAAACATAGTTTTTGCCTTAAGTAAAATATTATTCATCAGAGTTGACCCTACTTTTAAACTTAAATATTTGAAGAAGGGGAAACAATGTATCAATTGTGACTCTGGGCATGGGACCAATAAGAAAAATGACCCCCGTCTCAAAAAACAAACAAAAAAACTAACAAAGAAACCCTAATAGTTTCAGTTCTGTGCAAAAGCAAGTTTAGCTTTGGGCTTCTTTGTGGACTCCTAATCTTGATCCCTACATAAACTGTTGGCTGCGTTCCATTGCCAAGTCATTGATTACCTAGCATTGCTTTCATCACAGTACTTTGGGGATTCTTGGACTTTACTTTCCTGCAAAGCATGTTGTTGGGAATGAAAGCAAGAATAAATATGAATGTCAGATTGAGCCAGGAAGATGGCTCAGCAGGTAAAGGTGCCTGCTGCTAAGACTGACAGCCTGAGTTTGGTTCCATAACGCATGCAGTGGAAGGATAAGACTCCTTCAAACTGCATCTCACCTCCACATGTGCACACTCCCTTCCCAGTATGAACGTAATTGCAGGGAACCGGCTCAGTGGTTAAGAGTCCTCACTGCTCTTACAGAGGAGCTGGGTTTGGCTCTCTGCTCCCACATGGCAGCTCACAACCACCTGTAACTTCAGTTCCTAGGGATTTGATGCCCGCTTCTGACCTGCTTGAAACCAGGCACACACACAGGTGTTATCAGTAGTAGACGTTGGAGCCTCACAGACCCAGATAAAGATGTGGTAGCAGATGGTCATGTGACTTTGAGCAGGTTACTCCCTCTGTGCTCTTGGACCTAAAGTAAGGACACCAAGCTCTGGGAACATGGGACTAGGTGCTAACTACAGTGTAGTTTTTACAGTTTCTGTTATGTACTTACAGGAAATTGATACTTTGGTTACTTGCTTATTTTTAGAAGTTATAGTTTCATCCCTCACACATCAGTCCAGCATCAGTGTAATGGCATTCTTACAAAGAAACTTCAACATTTGTATTTTAAAAAGCAGTTACCACTCAGTCTAGTGTGCAGTACAAGGTCTGATTACCCTGCCTGAGTCAGGAAACTGCTGTACCTTATAAGGTACCTGCTCCCCAAAGACCCCTTACATGGAAAGTTAGAGGACTCCAGAAACTCAGGGGAATAGCCAAGAGGTTTAAGATAGAACAGGGGCTAGGGAGCAACTGAGCTGGTGGAATGCGAATGCTAGTTCCCCAGCCAGCATTGTATAAACCACTGTGGTAGGTACACCTGCAGGCCCCGCTCTCAGAAGGGAGAGACAGGAAGATGACAAGTCCAGAGTCATTCTTGGTTGGGTTCTACATGACATCCTGTCTTAAAAAGAGGGGCAAGAATGGGGTATGAGGGTACATACCTGTAATTCCAACGCTTGAGGAGTGGAGGCAAGAGGATCAGGAGTTCAAAGCTAGCCTGAGCTACATGAGATGGGTCTCAAACCAAAAAGAGGAAAAAAAAGAACCTAAAATTGAAGGGGAAGAGTTCCAGGACAGCCTGTCTCGAAAAAAAAAAAAAAAAAAAAAAAAAAAAAGTATGACATCATCAGTTCTATATTTAAGGGACATAGCATACTAGAAAAGGTAAGCATATAAACTGCACCAGCGACCTCACAACGCAGCTCTGCATCTCCATTTGGCTCTATTTGTATGACTCCATTAGTTTGGCAGAGTGGACGCATCATTCAAAGGGAGTTTCATGAGCAGAGACACAGCTTTGGAGGGGCTTCATTAGCACAGATGAGGCTGGAGAGACACAGAGGTGACAGATCAGTGAAGACTGTGCTGTCTGTGGGATTATCAACTGAAGGCTACAGGAAATGAAAGGCTCAAAGATGTAGTGTGGCATGGTCTGTATTTTAAATAGCTTGCGTTGTTTAAATGCTAGAGAAGATGGCTGCTCACATGCTGCCTGCCTGCCCACAAGGTTCCTGTACACAGCACAGATAGCCAATTCCAGTTCTAGTCTATAACTATAGATTGTCATCTAAAACCGGAAAGAAGCATCTGGTGGAGGCGACGCAGCATAGACTTAAACCCAGGAGATCCAGCTGTGAACAGCTGTCAGACTTTGTAGCTTGTTAGGATTATTGTTCAAGGACCTGACTCATGAGATATGGAATCCTATTGATTAAAGTAAAATGTCTGTTTACTCTCTAGGTTTGGAATTGAAGCTTCTTGATCCCAGCCAGATCCCTAGGGCCTCGATGACAAGTGGTTTGGTTCAGCAGTTCCAGCACACAGTCCTTCCCTCAGTTTCCCCTTTGGCAACCCTCATCTGCACACTGGTAGCCATATTGGTAAGAACGTGCCATGAGGTGCTCGTTTGCTGAGTCTTCCTCTGCCTTTCCTGTCCCGGTGCTGACTGAACTCCAGCTTCCAAGCTTTTCCAACTGCAGGATAAAGTCCAGAGCTGAAATCCTGCAGGCTGGAGCATTTTCTAGCAATTCTCAGAGTACCTTTGAACACAGTGAGAGAGGATTACCAGAAAAGCCTCTGTGAGAAAGGCTTGCCAGTGGCTGTTTAAGCAATCTGTCCATCCTGGCATGAGGAATAAGAACAGCCTAAGTGGGAAGCACGGAGCATGCTGTGGAGAAGGAAATCCAGGCTTGGTTTGTGTCTCTCATCCTTGGCTAAATGATCAAAATGTGTCTGGAAAACAGGATGTTTTGTCTTGGTAATAATGAATTAAGAGAAGCAGCAGCTCTTCCCTTATCAGATGGAAGTCTGTTGTGAAGCCAGGCATGATGGCGTGAGCCGGCAGTCCAAGCTTGGGGAGGTGAAGGCAGGAACATTGCCCTTTAGGGTCCAATCTGGCTACATAGCAAGACTTTATCTCAAAAGAAAAGAAAAGAGAAAAAAAAAGTGAAAGCCACTGTGGTTCAGGTGCTGTTAGAGCCTCTTTCACACCTGTCAATGCGTGGTGACTTCCGTTTTGTGATAGTTTCAGTAGGATTCAACATAAACTCAGCCCTGAGGATAATTACACATTCGCTTAAATTTTGGTTTCTAAGTGATCAAAATCTTTTGGCAAGACACCAGGCTCCACTTAGTTGTGTGGCAGTACCAGTATGCAGGCACCGAGGTTATGCTAGTCTACTTATTCAGAGATTTTTTTTTTTTTTTTTTTTTTTTTTGGTTTTTCGAGACAGGGTTTCTCTTTAGCCCTGGCTGTCCTGGAACTCACTTTGTAGACCAGGCTGGCCTCGAACTCAGAAATCCGCCTGCCTCTGCCTCCCGAGTGCTGGGATTAAAGGCGTGCGCCACCACGCCCGGCCTCAGAGATTTTAACTGAAGTTTAAAAAGTCCTAAAACCTCAGCCTTGGATCTGGGGCTGTGGTTCAGTGAGTGAGACTACAATGTGCAGATGGGAGGATCTGAGCTCAGATCCTCAGCTCCCACGATAAACTTCGGGGCCGGGATGCACATATCTGCTTGCCTTTAACCCAGCCATGTGGAGATCAGGAGGATGGGTGGTTGGGCCTTGCTGAACAACAGCCTGACTCTAGGTTCAGTGAGAGACTCCTTCTCAAAGGAATAACTCAGTGATAGAATGCATAATACCCAACCTCCTCCTCTGACCACTTTGTGTGTGTAAGCCCTTCCCCCACACAACTGTGCTTACACATACAGATAATACCAGAGAGAAAGAAGCAAAATGTTTAAAACAACAACAACAACAAAAACCCACACCATAAATCCTCAGCTTTGTAAACTGTATATATAGAGTCAAAGGCTGTATTCTAAATTATACTGTGCTCACAAAACAGGTAAAATCTAATGCTCTATCCCCAAAACACCTATGGATTTTTGTAGATTGACCTAGTAAATTGAATGAGTATTAGCTAATTTTACAGATAGTACATTGTTAAATTTTATATCTCAGGACTTAGCATCATTTATTAATTTGGATAAGGTTCATTGTAATGAAGTAAATACATATTCCTATGGGCTTGCATTTTCTTTTCTAAAGCTAGCTTTAGAAAACTGTACACGGAGTGATAGATTATTCCAGTGCAGTAGAAAATCCTCTCATTTTGCTGTTTTCAAAGATGACACAGCCTGTGTTTGCCTGTGCCTTGCTTCTGCAAAGCTGACCTTAAATGACACTGAAGTTTTGTCTTTGCCTGTTGTTTCTAGCCCTCTGTTTTCTGTCTTTGGTTTAAACCCCAAGGGCCCAGAGGCTTTCTCCGATGCCTGGTTCTTTGTGCCTTGAGTTCCTTCATGTTTGGGTGGCATGTCCATGAGAAAGCCATACTCCTTGCGATTCTCCCAATGAGGTGAGCAAACAGCTCGAGGGTTTCGGTGTCTCGATGTCTAGTGACTGCCTGTTCTAGACATGGCCAGTGCTGTGGGAGACACGAAGGCGCGGGAGTGAGGGCAGCAGGCAGACTGGCTTGATCTGTAGACCTCTCAGGATTCTGAGATGTGCAAAAATCCATGTGTTGTTCCCATATTTTTGGTGATAAAACCCTGTAACAAGTCTGGATATTGCATGGGAGCATACCCTGGGGAAGGCTGGTATCCTTGGCATCAACACGAGTGAAATAAAGTCCCGGGTCCCTGTTCCATGTTGTTAGTCCAAGTAAGGACTAAGTATGACAAAATGGCTCCATGTGTGTCCACTTTAGACTTTCCAGAACTGTTTGATTGTTTCTTTCATGTCATATTGGTTTGCATGCTTTGGGATAATTAGGATAAATTGGTGTAATCTCATATTAGAATCTGCAGAACCAGGGCCCAGAGTGCTTGTGACTTACCAAGATACACAGTTAAGCCTATGGTGGAGGCACATGCCTGCATCCCCTGTACTGAGGAGGCTGAGACAAACGTATCATGACTTCCAGGCCAGCCTGGGCTTTATACCAAGACTCTACCTTAAAAGTGAAGTCACAGGGCTGGAGAGATGGCTCAATGGTTCTTCCAGAGATCCTAAGTTCAATTCACAGCAACAAAGTGGTGGCTTACAACCATCTGTAGTGGGATCCAGTGCCCTCTCCTGGTGTGTCTGAAGAGAGTGACAATGTACTTATATACATAAAATAGATAAATAAATCTTTAAAAAAGAAAAAAGAAAAATGCTAAGTCACAGAGCTAGCAGATCACAGGTCTTCAGCAGACCATATGCTGCCAAATCCTGTGATCTTCTCACCGTAAGTGGAGCAATGTGCACTTGACATCTCATTAAAATCCAGCTCATAAATGGAAATGGAATCCGCCTCTTTTTTCTCTGAGGGATTTTTCAAGTTATGAGAAAGCATTTAATGTTTTCTTCAGAACCATAGGATTTCCAGATTGCAAAGTACAGCAAACTCTAATCTAAACTCTTACTGCAGGTCCAGGGATTGTCTAAAAGATTAGCTTTATGTTTGGAAGTGAATTCTGGAGTATAGTCCCTGTCTGTCTCCACTAAGCAGCTCCCAGTCCTACATTAATTTATTTGAGGGCAATAGCAAGCAAGGTGTTTCCCTCCCCTCACCCTACCCCTACACCTCCGTCTCTCTCTGTCTCTCCCTCCCTGCCTCCCAAGAGAGAGTGGGATGTCTGTCTTATTCCCCTTTTCTCTTTGGAACATTTTATTGATTACTTTAAAAACAACACCCAGGGCCTGGAGAAATGGCTAAGTATATAAGAGCACTCGCTGGCTGCTCTTCCAGAGGACCCAGCTCAGTTCCCATCACCCACTTGGCAGGTGTAACTCTGGTTCTGACCTCTGAGGGCATCAAGCATACATGCACATGGAAAGCAGACATACATGTGGACAGACATACACATGAAGTAATCAGATCTTTCTTTAAAACAGACACCGCTAGTTCTCATTTGAATTGGACCTATAACAAAACCAGTATTTATTTCACAAGAAAATTATCAGTTATCAGTAATCATTTTATAAAGTGGTTATCAGTATTTATTTGAGCTCTTTGCAATCACATTTTAGCTGTGTTAAGGAATTACTGTAAGAATTTTTATTTTTAGCCTGTTGTCTGTGGAAAAAGCAGGAGATGCGACAGTTTTTCTGATTCTGGCGACAACAGGGCACTATTCCCTCTTCCCTCTGCTCTTCACTGCACCAGGTAAGCAGCTTCTCTTTAGCAAGGTGCATTTGCTCACCGTGTCCTTTCCATCAGGCCCGAAAACCACTGCACTTTAACTTAAAGAATTGGGAGTCTTCTTGAAGAAGAACCTTTTGTTCTTTTTGTTTTGGTTTGTTTTGGTTTGTTTGTTTGTTTGATTGTTTGCTTGCTTGTTTTTCGAGACAGGGTTTCTCTGTGAAGCTCTGGCTGTCCTGGAACTCACTTTGTAGACCAGGCTAGCCTCGAACTCAGAAATCCGCCTGCCTCTGCCTCCCGAGTGCTGGGATCAAAGGCGCGCGCTACCACGCCAGGCTCAGAACCTTTTGTTCTTTCTCTTAAATAATACCTCTAGTTTGCCCCTAGTTTTGAGTATATTTAGATGCCTCAAAAATAGTTAGCCAGGCATGATGGCACACACCTTTAATCCTCGCACTATGGAGTTAGAAGCAGGTGGATCTCTGGGTTCAAAGTCAGCCTGCTCAACATAGTGAGTTCTGGGCCAGCTGAGGTTATGTAGAGAGACCCTGTCCAAAAAAAAAAAAATAAGAAGAAGAAAGAAAAAGAAAAGGAAGGAAGGAGAGAGAGAGAGAAGGAAAGAAGGAACGAAGGAGAGAGAGAGAGAGAGAGAGAGAGAGAGAGAGAGAGAAGTATTAACAATGTCTGTGTGCTATTTTGTCATCTGTAATTTCTGTCTTTTAACAGAACTTCCCATTAAAATCTTACTCATGTTACTGTTCACGGTTTATAGTATTTCCTCACTGAAGACACTATTCAGGTAATTTTAGAAGTACATTTAAGGTTATATTTATTCCCTTTTGTGAGCTGTTTACTCTTAAATGATCAAAGAGGATTTCAAATGTATTTTTAGGTTGGGGCTGGAGTGATGGTTCAGATGGTGAAGTTTTGTGTGTATGCAGGAGGACACTGTGGGAGGTCATGTTTGGAAAGTGGTTAGTAATACATGAGCACTGTACATAAGGCCACTGAATTGAATAATTCAAAAGTTAGTCAAGTATTGAATTTTATATGATTTATATTTTACCAGAATAAAGCATGTTTTTAGAATCCCTGATTCTATGTATGGTCACAGTGCCACCCCATCTGTCTTCTGAGTACAAGACTAATTTTATCTGGGCAGCATGGGTCAGTGTGGCAGGTTAAATTGTTGAGATAATATCGTGCACGGCACTAATGGTTCCTCTAAATGCAGTGTTTTGACGTCGGCATTGGCCGTCACATTATGGGAGTGCAGGAGGGAAGTACTAGCTGGGAATGTTTGCTAAACCCGGGTGTGACTGACTCATCTAAAATCAGACTTCTCTCCTTCAGAAAAGAAAAACCTCTTTTTAATTGGATGGAAACTGTGTACCTCCTTGGCCTGGGGCCTCTGGAAATCTGCTGTGAATTCCTATTCCCTTTTACCTCCTGGAAGCTGAAGTACCCCTTCATCCCTTTGCTGCTGACCTCGGTGTACTGTGCAGTGGGCATCACATATGCCTGGACCAGGCTCTATGTTTCAGTGTTGACTGGCTCCCTTGTCAGCAAGACAAAGAAGCATTGAATAAAGAAGTGTTTGGATGAAGGCCAAGCAATTACTTCATGAGTATTAATCAGAACTTGAAGAAAGTTGCCAGTGGCAGGATCTATTTATTTAGTAGATCCGTTTAAGGACCATTCTTCCACACTTGGCCTTGCACTGCCTAGCAACCTGATTGTTTCCATGGTGAGGAGCCACTTGCCCTCTATAGGCAACAAAACACATTTGAGAAAACTCTCACCTTCCTCTGTGAAAATAGTCTGCAATCGTTGAGACTGCTGTGTCCACTAAAGGTGAACCGGGGGTGGGTGGGTGAAAAGCGGCATAATTTTCTGTAGCTGGTACTGACCATTGTTAGGATGCAATGCATAATTAGATTCTGTACCTAAAGAAATATAAATAAAATGTCATTTTATATTTATGCATCAAATAGCAAAGTGTTTTGGGTCCTTACCAGCTCTCACATTTATTTTCCTTTTGGCACACACATGGGAAGATAGTGAATTGTCTCTGTTCTGTACACCTTGTTCCAGGAAAGTGGTTCACTCAACAAGTCAGAGGATATTTAATGTACTGATTTAGCAAAACCCAGAGATTCCAAACCACAGTCAGAACATCTACAATAGTTTCTTCTCACAGTAAGCCTCGCTGTTTGGATAAGACTACCCTGTGACCTTTCCTCTTGTGAATACTCTGAAGTGGTCTTAGATCTCCCTTTATTTTTTGGGGGGAGGGAGGGTTGAGACAGGGTTTCTCTGTGTAGCTCTGGCTGTCCTGGAACTCACTCTGTAGACCAGGCTGGCCTCGAACTCAGAAATCTCGCCTGCCTCTGCCTCCCGAGTGCTGGGATTAAAGGCATGTGCCACCACGCCCAGCTTCCCTTTATTTTTTTTAAGATTTATTTTTATATCATGTATGTGTGCACCACAAGATGTCTGAACACCAGAAGAGGGTGTTGGATCCTCTAGAACTGGAGTTACAGGTGGTATAAGCCACGTGGTCTGGAAGCTGGGAACCAAACTCTTCTGCAAGAGCAGCCATTGTTCTTAGCCAGTGAGCCACCTCTGATCCTCTTACTGTTCTTCTTCTTCTTCTTCTTCTTCTTCTTTTTTTAAGATGTAGTTATCTTATGTATATGAGTATACTGTTGTTCTCTTCAGACACATCAGAAGAGGACATCAGATCCCATTATAGATGGTTGTGAGCTACCATGTGGTTACTGGGAATTGAACCTGGGACCTCTTGAAGAGCAGTCACTGCTCTTGACCGCTGAGCCATCTCTCCAGCCCCATCTTCCTGTTCTTGAGACTACTTTATACATGCTTTTTATCTCAGTCCTCAGTTTTCCTGCTATATACCACACATTCAAATTCAGCCAACATTAGCTTATACAGCGACTTACATACATTATAGTTCCTCATCATTCACTACAGAGCTAAGAAAGCCCAAAGTCTGTCATCCTGGGGTGTTGATCATTCTGCCTCTTAAGTTGTCTGTGGTTTCAACAATAAAGATGGGGATTGGGCCAAAGAGAGAAGAAAGCACACCTCTAGTTTCACCGTCCCCTTTGCACCCTGTGTTCAGTCCCCGTATAACACACAAAAGTAGTAACCTGCATGTGTAGTGATATGTGCACACATGTAAATTTTAAACCTAGCACGGCATAGTGATGAGCATAGAGACCTAAGAGCCTTACAGCAGCTTGGAAAGTAAGCTTTCTCTCTTTTTCTTTCATTTATGTTGAGTGTTTATGTGTAGTTATGTGTGGCCATGGTGCCCACCCATGTAAGCCTGGGATAACATAGGGGAGTCAGTTCTGTCCTTTCATCCTGTAGGTACTAGAACTGAACTCAAATTACTTGGTGGCAGGTATCTTAACCCATTGAGCCACTGTGCAAGTCAGTTTCCATGAGTGATGGTATTATAGACATTTGCCACTACACGTGGCCCAGCCTGGAACCATTTTTAAGTGTTCAGTGTATCAACACCCACTTCCTTTCCATTCTCCCAGATATGCTCCATGGTACCAGAGGTCTGCTACCATGGATAGCTGTAGCATTTCAATGTGTTCTGCCTATTTTCCCCAAATTACACAGAGAAGTCTAGATTTTTGGTACATGTCCCAACATTTAGGTAGACACCAAAGGATGAGAACTTTAAGGGGATCTATGACTACATAGAAAGGTTGAGGCCAGCCTGAATTATATAAAATCCTAACTAAAAGCAAATAGGGCCAGCAAGATGATGGGAAAGGTTTCTGCCACAAACCCTGCCACCTAAATTCTATCCTCAGAACTCATGTGGTGGAAGCTAAGAACTGACTCCTGAAAGTTTTCCTCTCTTCTCTGTATGTGCAGTGTGAACTCCACACACACATACACACACTAAACAAATGTAGTTTAAACGAACAGGAATAGTGGTGTATGCCTTTAATCCTAGCTCTGGGAGGGAGGCAGAAGCAGGAGGATCTCTGAATTTGAGGCCAGCCTGGTCTACATGGTGAATTCTAGGCCAGCCAGCGCTGGCCTGCACTTTCTCTACATGGCAGGCAGAATCCTGTTTGGTTCTGAGTGAGTGAAGAGAGTATGAAGGGGGCTGAAAAAGAGAAGGCTTCCTCCTGGATATTTAGCAATGACACTTTACAGGGAAGTCTCCCTCAAGGCAATCCTTGATGGAGGAGACGGTTCTTGCTTGTCCAAACTGCTTTATTTGGTGGCAAATGTTAATGCATACATCATTCAGGATGAACCAGGAATTAAATTCCTTTTGTGGGACGGGATGCCCAGGAAGGGGAGCTCATTGGCTAAACACTCAGGCCTATCTAGATACCTCATTAGCATAGAGAAAGAACTCCAGGTTTTTATGCTGCATGACTGGTTGTCGTGGTTCTCTGAGTGGGGTCGTGGTTATGTGTTCCAGAGCAAGTAGCTTGGCAGGGAGCTGGCTCATGCCTACCGTTCTCACTTCTGAGATTTCTCTAGGTTTGGGCTTACTCGACCTTACCAGTTCATCTGTCTGGTGACACGGTCCACTTGCCCGACAGGCCTCTGGCCCTCTGGCTCTTGCACCCTTCCCATCTCCTGTTGGACGTTCCCTGAGCCTTAGGTACAGGAGGTGAACCATAGATGCCTTGGTGGGTGCTGGTCACCACACATTGATTTTTTTTCATATTCCTTTTCCTATTCAAGGCAGGTCAACCCCTGGAAATGGTTCAAAAAGCAGGAAGACACTTTTGGCACCAACACAGACCAGTCCCTAGACTGTAGCGTGCGTGAATGTTCTTTTCTCAGCACTGTACCTAGTATCCATTAGTATCCATGCTTTCAAGCTTTGCCGAGTGGCTGTTCTCTCTCTCTCTCTCTCTCTCTCTCTCTCTCTCTCTCTCTCTCTCTCGTTTTGGTTTTGTTTCTATTACAGGGTCTTACTATATAGTCCTGGGTGTCCTGGGACTTGCTATGTAATCAAATTGGCCTCTAATTTGCAGATATCTACCTGTATCTGCCAAGTGCTGAGATTTAAGGCATGGACCACCATTCTCTGCCTATAATAGTTTGTTTGTTTTTTTATAACAAATTCCTAATTTTAAAAATTATAAGTGGTCTATAGTTTAGTGGCCATATGCTAACCTAGCATGGACAAGATCTTGAGATTTAATCCTTAAAACCAGAAGGAATATTTAAAAAGTTATTAAATAAATGGAAGTGCTATTTTAAGGTGGTTTTGAAATACAGAGCTAAACATAGTCAAGAGCTAGAAAGGAACTAGCAAAATAGCTCAGTGGACGAAAGTGCTTGCCACCAAGCCTGAAGACTTAAATTCAATCCCTGGGACCCCCACATGGTAGAGAACCAACTCTTGCACCGATACACAAAAATAAAATGTCATTTTTTAAAAAATTAAAGCTTGGCATGGTGGCAGAGGCAAGTGGATCTCTATGAGTTCAGAGCCTATACAGGAAAAGGTCAGCGGGGGAGGTGACTACACTGGATAGCTTAGTATGCACTGTGCTTCCAGAGGACCCGGGTTCAGCACTCAGCGCCCTGTCAGATGGCTGATGACCACCTGTAACTCCAGCTCCAGAGGATCTGATGCCCTCTTCTGGCCTCAGTATGTGCACTCACAAGCATGTAATCCCCACTGCCACTCTCATGCACAATTTAAAAATAAAGTAATTTTAAGTGATTTATAGCCGGGTGTGGTGGCACATGACTGTAGTCTCAGCACTTGAGCATCAGAGTCACGAAGATCCAGAGTTCAAAGCCAGCTCCAACTACAAAGCAAGTTTGGGGCCATCCTGGGAAACATGAAAACCCGTTTCAAAGAACAACAATAAACATAATAAAAATGCACACAAAGGCAGGTGGAGTTTGTACAGATTTCACACCCAGTTCATGCAGCACGAGAGGTTGAGTCTGGGGCCTTACTTATACACGCTAGGCAAGCACTTTACCAACTGAGCTACGTCTCCAACCCTACTGGTATAGTTTATCCCAAAACTGTCCCTGAACATTGCATGTAGACTGTGTAGGCTTACAGTGGAAAAAGGAGTGCTGGGAGACACGGATTGATGAAGGGATTCTCATTTGTACAAACAAGAAGATTGGAAATCAGGCATGGTTTATTAAGCATTTTAGCAGTATTGTTTGTGAGCCTAGAGAGATGACTCGGTGGTAGAGAGTCCATATTGTTCTTGTAGAACATCCCAATTCAATTCCCACCCACCTCAGGTGGCTCATAAACTATTTGTATCTATTCCAGCTCCTGTGATCCAGTGCCCTCTTCTGATCTCCATGGTGGTGAAATACAGGGCTAAGCATGGTTAAGAGCTAGAGAGGAGCTAGCAAAATAGCTCAGTGGACGAAAGTGTGTCTGTCTGTCTGTCTGTCTGTCTGTCTGTCTGTGTAAGTATCACAGACAGACACACACACACACTTAAAATACTTTTAATCTTGTTTGTAAGAAAGAATAAGTTGGCCCTCTCTTTTCTTATTTCTTCCCCAACTAACTAGATATTCTTGCCTAGAGTGAGACCTCAGTCCTCAGCACACACGTGTTTGTCTGTTAACACAGGGTCTCCCTACATTGTTCAAGGTCAGGGTGGAGGAGCCTCTTCTTGTTATTATTCTTAGAGGAGATCTTACATTGCTGAGGCTGGCTCAGTAAGTACCTGAGAACCCTCCCAAACTCCTAATCATCCTGCTTCTGCCTCCCAAGATTACAAACACATGCCACTATGCTATTTTTTTTAAATTTTTCCTTAAAAAAAAAATCAGGCAGGTGAGATGGTCCAGGGTGTAGCAGCACGTGTCACCAAGCTTGACAGCCCTCATTCGATCCCCAGAGCCCATGGGGTCGAGGGAGAGAACAAACCCCCTAAGGTCCCTCTGTCCACCGCGAGAGTCCGATGGAGCATGTACATGTGTATACACTGTAAAAACAAATTGTTTCAAGCCCCAGACTGAGGCCTAGAGGAGAGTAGGAGTGGCATGCTGAGGTGGGGTGGGTGAGCTGCCATTCCAGAGCCCTACACTACTGAGAAATGGATTCAGCCTGTTCAGTGCAGAACTATGTGTGACAGTGTAAACGCGTCTAATAGTTTAATTCTTCAAAATTCTTTCTGGAGAATATTTTCGGTGCATTTTTTTTAATTATAATTTTAAAACAAGCACTGTGGCAAAAAGCAAAACAACAAAAAGTCACGGTGCAAGCTGGATGTGTGATAACTGTGATCCCAGGGTGTGGGAGGTAGAGGCAGGAGGTTATGAGTTCCGAGCCACCCTCAGCTACATAGTGTGTTTGAGGGCAGTTTGGCTTCATTTTTATTATGTGTCTCTGTGTGTGTATGGCCACAGAAGCCACAAAAGGCATATGAGCCTCAGGAAGTTGAGTAACAGGAGGTATAAACCAACCAAAGTGGGTGCTGGTCATCTGGGAGATCAGAAAACACTTTTTTTTATTTTTAAGATTTACTTATTATTATACATAAGTAAACTGTATCTGTCTTCAGATGCACCAGAAGAGAATGTCAGATCTCATTACAGGTGGTTGTGAGCCACCATGTGGTTGGTGGGATTTGAACTCAGGACCTTCGGAAGAGCAGTCAGTGCTCTAACCCGCTGAGCCATCTCGCCAGCCCCAGAAAACACTCTTAACTAACCACTGAGCCATCTCTCCAACCCTCAAGACTCTTTTTTTTTTTTTTTAACGCAGAAAGGGTTTTTCCATGCTACATTTTTATTGTTGTTGTTCAATTTGCTTTGTTTTGTTGCGTTGATGGCAGAACACAGGGCCTAGTACACGAGGCAAACACTCTGTCACTATGCCACATCCCTGCCCCTGGTTTGTTTTTTTGTTTTATTTTGTTGGAAATGGGGTCTTACTCTGTAGGCAAAGCTGATCTCAATGTTTGGAACTCAATGTTTTTTTTGAGCCCCTATGTGTTGGGATTACAGGTGTAAGCCAACATACCCTGCAGTGTTATACTGTTCTATAGGATAAATGATAAAATGTATGACTGCTGGGCCCTAACATTCAAATTATTTGGTGCACTCCATAAAAATCCTAATGTATGCTTTTATATATATATATATATATATATATATATATATATATATATATATATATATATATATATATATATATATNTGAGTGGGCGGGATTAGGGGCACACCCTCATAGAAGCAGGAGGGGGAGTGGAATAGGGAATTTCGGGGGGGGGGGGTAATTGGGAAAGGGGATAACATTTGGAGTCCTCTTGGTGAGGTGGAGGTAGCCAGAGTGGTATAGGACTACATTCCCAGCACTGGGGGTGGGGCTGGGGTGGGGTGCAGGACACTTACCTTTAGTTTGAAGCTATCCTGGACTAAGCAGCAAATTTCAGGCCAGTTAGTGCTACACAGAGATATGGAAAGACGCTGCCACAGCCTTTGTTAGGCATAAGGTAGAGATGAGCAGTGGAGGGGTGGAGTCTCACTCTTGGGGGCGGGGCACTAAAGGATCATGCCCCCCCCCCCCCCCCCGCCCTGGTTCTTGTAAGCTCCCTTCCTCCTTACCAAGACAGGATGATTAGCTAGCGGGCTTTGTGGGACCTGAAAAACCATGTGCAAATCTCAAAAAGGAATAAATAACTTCCAGGTCAGACCTGTGTTGAACAAAGATACAGGGAAAAGAAAACCATTTCAATTTGCTAATTATATGGCTGCGGTAAAGTTAGGTAGACTCTCAGACTGTATTAGTAAGAGACTCCCTTTCTCTTACTCAACCCCGGTCTGCACACGCTGATGCAACTGTATTGCCTTTTTTTTTTTTTTTTTTTTTTTAAATTTTTTTTTTTTTTTTTTTTTTTAAAGATTTATTTTATTTATTATATGTAAGTACACTGTAGCTGTCTTCAGACATTCCAGAAGAGGGCGCCAGATCTCGTTACGGATGGTTGTGAGCCACCATGTGGATGCTGGGATTTGAACTTATCACCTTCGGGAGAGCAGTCGGGTGCTCTTACCCGCTGAGCCATCTCACCAGCCCCAACTGTATTGCTTTTATGTATTGTCTGTTTCATCTATTTTAGGCAGGGACTCCTGTACCCAAGAATGACATGTTGCTTGCCAACTGCTAGGATTACAGTCACCACTCCGATTTTAAGAGAGATTCGCTCACATGCTACATTGTGTTTATCTGTGTGTCTCACTGGATTTTTCTCAGAGTACAAGTATAGGAATATCCCCGCACTCACTCTGAGCTGGTATTTAGCACTTGTGTCTTTGATGCATATACGTTTTCAGTATCAGGAAGGGCTTTCCAAAGGCTCAAGTACGGAAACGTCCTTTATTTTACGTAGGTGAGCGGAAAGAGACTGGGCAATCTCTTGACAGAACGTTGTGAATTCCTTCTTTTACTCCTTAATCCGTTAGGGAACACTCCCCTCAGCCACGCACATAGACCGAAGGCCCAGAGGGAAGCGTTTTAGCAGACTATCGCCAGAACTGAATCTCAAGGTTAGGAAGGCTCCTGGCCTTCTCCAAATACTCTGCTGCTGACCTTACCTTCATTTTAGGCTTGGGAAGAGGGCGGGGGGGGGGGGAGTAACTGCAAACGAACTGCTGGAACCCTAGAAAGCTAGCTTTTTGGTTGCTAAGATAATCTTTTCTGAAGCGCCACTGGGCTGGGGGCAAGTGAGTGAGAGACAATTTCGATTGCGATAACTGGGCAAAATACATACATACATACATACATACCCCTTTTCCCACTGTGGGTTATTTATTATTCCCTCCCCGCCCCCCGCCCCCCCCCCACTACAAGGTCAGCGCAAGCCTTCACTTGTTGTGGGCCACTTAGTAGCCCGGAACCTCGCGTGCAGAAGTTCCTAAGGTTGCGCGCACAGGGAAGCTTTTGGATGCTGCACCGCCGTACGCAGTGCCCTTCAGCCTGGAGCTCGGAGGAGGACAGTAGCTCGGTCACGGCGTTTGTCGTGGTTGTTTTTCCTATAGTTGGAGTCGAGGTCAAACCTCTCGAGGAACCCGCGTCAATATGATGAACGGCCGGCCGGGCCATAAGCCCTTAACGTTCCTGCCGGACGAGGCCCGGAGCCTGCCCCCGCCCAAGCTGAACGACCCGCGGCTCCTCTACATCGGCTTCCTGGGCTACTGCTCGGGCCTGATGGACAACATGCTGCGGATGCGACCGGTGATGAGAGCAGGTGAGGGCTCCGGGGCGCCGAGGAGCTGCAGGGATGCCCGCTGAGGTCAGCCTCCGGGATCCGTGCTCTTCGAGGCCTTCCTGCCTAGCTGCGGAGTGCTTGGCTTTCCCAGGGCGTGCACCCTATAGGTGCTCAGGTTCTCAGCGCCGAGAGAAAGCCATGTTAGAGAAAGCTAAATGCAGCGCAAGGGGACTTCTAAACCCCACAGTTAAGTCTGCGAGGGACTCAAGAGGGGCTCCTCACAGTTTAAGCTGTACTTCGTGCTAAAACAGTTGGTTGCCCAGCCCATTTCTCTCAGACCTGAGAAAGTATCATACTAACGAGGGCACGGGACCTA
This sequence comes from Mus minutoides, assembly GCA_902729485.2. Classification (NCBI taxonomy): domain Eukaryota; kingdom Metazoa; phylum Chordata; class Mammalia; order Rodentia; family Muridae; genus Mus; species Mus minutoides. The sequence goes on along the minus strand of LR749667.1, from coordinate 38,851 downwards.
AGCAAAGTTAAAGCAACTTGCCCACACGGGCTAGTTAAGGAGCGGAGATTGTGTTGTGTTCGTGTGTGTTTAGAACCAGACCTTCTCAGAGTTGGAGTGCATAGAAATAATATACTGTTAAAATACTGGTTTGACACAAGAAAATCAAGAAGGAAGACCAGCTCGTGGATACTTCATTCCTCCCTAGAATATGGAATAAAATATCCATGGAAGGAGTTGCAGAGACAAAGTTTGGAGCCAAGACGAAAGGATGGACCATCCAGAGACTACCCCACCAGGGATCCATCCCATAATCAGCCACCAAATGCAGACACTACTGCATATGCCAGCAAGATTTTGCTGAAAAGACCCTGATATAGCTATGTCTTGTGAAGCTATGCCAGTGCCTGGCAAATACAGAAGTGGATGTTCACAGTCATCTATAGGATAGAACACAGGGTCCCCAATGTAGGAGCTAGAGAAAGTACCCAAGAGCCAAAGAGGTCTGCAGCCCTATAGGTGGAACAACAATATGAACTAACCAGTACCCCCAGAGCTTGTGTCTCTAGATGCATATGTAGCAGAAGATGGCCTAGTCGGCCATCATTGGGAAGAGAGGCCCCTTGGTCTAGCAAACTTTATATGCCCCAGTACAGGGGAATGCCAGGGCCAAGAAGTGGGAGTGAGTGGGTAGGGGAGCGGGGGTGGGGAGTGGGGGGAGACGTAGAGGGTATAGGGGACTTTTGGGATAGCATTTGAAATGTAAATAAAGAAAATATCTAAAAAAAAAACCACCACTTTGGTCATTTAAAAAAAAAAATACTGGTTTGATTCATAAGGTTTGGGGAGAGGACTAATGTGGACAAACTCCAGACACTACCACTGCCCTTATTCTGGAATAGGAGACTGTCAATAAACTAGCAAGCTGTATGTTCTAGTATGTCACTGGCTTCTGGTCAAGATTGAGGATAGCTGATAACGTCGCCATGCTAAGAACTGTAGAATTCCAAAGATACAGGTAGAAGCAGACTAACTGACTTTGTTATAGCTGTTCTTTGTGTGTGGGGGGTAGAAGGGAGATAACAACCTGAGGGGAATTAGTTCCCTCTCCAACACTGTGTGAGCCCTGAGGATTGAACTCCCCAAGTCAAACTTGGTGGCAAATGTCTTTATCATCTCACTAGATGTGAACTTAACTTTGAATATCAGGCAAGAGTTAAAAGAACTTCGTAGGTCTGGGGTGGGGGGCGCAAGGTTTTCTGAAAGTGGGTGCATTTGATTACTTAGTTGCAAGATTAGGGTGATAGGGCTGCAGAGGTCATCAGGTGATGGCAGTTTATTTTCTGGGTGCAGAAGACATTAAAACTTTTGAGAACTGAGGAAGTGCGGTGGTGAGGGTCAGGTTTGTCAGCAGTCTAAACCATCAGTTGGAGCTAAGGACCACAGTACAAGAAAGCTAATGAAATGGTTTCAGCCACTAGGACTCATCCCAGCTAATCATCTGTGTTAGACATGAAGGTCAGCGTCCATGAAATCCTAGGACCACTAGTCCTCAAATACTATTGGAAGTCAATATGTCTTGGAAATGCTCGAGTTTCTTTCTCTCTCTCTCTCTCTCCCTCTCTCTCTCTCTGTATGTGTGTGCACTCACACACGCGTGCACATGCGTGTCTGATCATGCCTAAGCTTGTCGCTTGGGAAGCTTTATTTCATTGTTTCCTGCCTGTGTTACTTTGGCAAGTCATGTGGTCAATCTGCCAGTCTCCTCATCTACCAAGTGAGAATCTTTGTGTATTTGTTGTGACAGTTCAGTGAGTTCTGTGGATAAGGTACATAACACACAAAAGGTGCTGAGTGAGAGGAACTGACTGAACTTCTCTCTGCCAGACATTGGGGTATACATACTGAGTATAGGGAGAACTGACCTTTAGAAGCAAGTCAGCCATAAATACAAATAAATGTGTTGCTGATCTTGGAGTGGTAGATGCATGCTTTGATAGAGATGGCATGATGGCACTTTGAGAGGGTGGTAGATGCATGCTTTGATAGAGATGGCATGATGGCACTTTGAGAGGGTGAAAGAGGTACAAATGTGAGGAAGAATGTTCTATAGGAAGTACAGATGGGCTGGAATGTGGACTGTGCCATTTAGTACCACCTTATTGCTTCCAGGGGCTAGAGAAGGGCATATGCTTTGTGCCAGGCACGGTGGTGCACGCCTTTAATCCCAGCACTAGGGAGACAGAGGCAGGTAGATCTCTTTTCATTTGTTTTGCCTGGTCTACAATGTGAGTTCCAGGCCAGCCAGGCTATACAGTGAATGAGACCTTTTCTCCACAAAAAAGAAGAGTATATGCTTTAGGGTGTGATGCTGTGTCTCCCCGACTAGTGATTTAATTCCAAGGAAAATCGCTGTTTCTGTAAGAAATGAAGTAATGTTTAGACAGCACTCAGGACGAGAGGTCAGAATTCCTTGAGCATCCTTATAGCTTTGGACATAGCCGCACTGGAGCCTGTTTCCTCTACAGTGTTTACTGAACACACACTGTGTTGGTCTAACTCAGTGTTCTTTTTTGTTTTTTTTTTGTTGTTGTTTTTCGAGACAGGGTTTCTCTGTGTAGCCCTGGCTGTCCTGGAACTCACTCTGTAGACCAGGCTGGCCTCGAACTCAGAAATCCGCCTGCCTCTGCCTCCCAAGTGCTGGGATTAAAGGCGTGCACCACCACGCCCGGCTAACTCAGTGTTCTTAAACCTTCTCAACTCACGCATTTTTTTGTCAATACGTTTTTAAGTAACCCCCAGTATATAGGAGTTTTTTTGTTTTGTTTGTTTGTATTTTGTATTTGAAACAAAAATCTCAATATATAGACTAGGCTGTTGTGGAACTCAGAGGAATCCGCCTGCCTCTGCCTCCCAAGTGCTGGAATTAAACTTCCTCACCACCATGGCTGCTTATATTTTAAATAGGTATATAAATCAAACACTTACTGATAATAAATCATAATGGAGTTTATTTTAAAACAGTTTTTGGTTTTGGGGTTTTTTTGGGTTTGGTTTTTTTTTTTTTTTTTGGTCAGTCATAACAGTTTTCTGCATTAGTTAGATTTCTCATCACTGTGATAGGATATCTGGCTAAAGCTGCCAAAAGAAAAGAAAGGCTTATTTTAAGGGACTTGGAAGAAAATGTAGCAGCTGGGCCTAGTGGCTCACACCTTCAATCCTTGCACTCTGGAGAAGACAAGACAGGCATTTCTATGAGTTTGAGGCCAGCCTGGGCTACATAGTGATTTCCAGGACAGCCAGGACTACATGACAATACCTTGTGTAGGAAAAAAGAATGATGATGATGAAGAAGAAGAAGAGGAGGAGGAGGAGGAGGAGGAGGAGGAGGAAAAAAGAGGAGGGGTAGTCACCCTACGGGGGCTGCTCACATCTGAACAGATCAGGAAACATAGATGGGACAGGACTTGGGGTCAGGTTATAAGACCTCTGGCCCTCAAAACCAGTGCCCCAGGTAGAACCAACCTCCTAAAGTTCCACAGCCTCCCAAAATAGTGCCACCAACCGGGTACCAAATGCTTGAGTGGAGGACATTTCACATTTAAACCATGATGTATAGTAACGAGTGTGACCCATGCTTCTTGGAGACTTGAGAGAGGGGCAAAGGAAATGAATGGTGGGTTTGGACTGCAGCCTTGGAGAATACTTAGCATTCTACAGATAGTGATGTAATATTTTGGCAGTGAAGTAAACTTACACCAGTCTTTCTTAAGTTTGTAGGAAATACTAAATAAAATGTCTTCTTATTCTATTCCCTGTCATCTGTGTTTTAAATCCCTGGCTGATAACTCCTTCAAATTAGTTGGTTATTAAGTCTAAAATTAAATGTTTGTTGATTTTTAGCGTGACATTGGTAATGCACTGTATGTAAATGGCATAATGGCTTCCATGTTAGGTTCATCAAATAAAGGAAAGAAAGGGAAAGTGGTTGTGGAGGAAAACTCCAGAGAGCAGGAAGCTGAGGGAACGGGAACCTGGAAATGGCCACGCCATGCTTTTAGAGTTGGGCACTGGCCTCAGTACTTAAAATATGTGTGAGTCTTCTGCTGAGACGGGGCTCACAGTAGAGCCTGGTCTTTGTGTAGCTCGATGGCTCAGTGGAGGGCCCGGGACACTGCTCAGAGAACCAGTTTGGGGAATTGGTGGTTGCAGCTCCAGACTGAACAATATCATGTAGGGATGGAGAGATGGCTCAGCGGTTTGATTTCCAGTATTCACATGATGGCTCACAAATGCCTGTAGCTTGATTTCCAGAGGGTCCAACGGGGAGTTGAGCCTACACGGGCTTTTACATGTGGTGCACATAAGTATATACTTCATTCTCACACATATAAAATAAAAATAAGTATTTTTAAAAGAATATCTTCGGGCTGGTGAGATGGCTCAGCGGGTAAGAGCACCCGACTGCTCTTCCGAAGGTGATAAGTTCAAATCCCAGCAACCACATGGTGGCTCACAACCATCTGTAACGAGATCTGGCTCCCTTTTCTGGAGTGTCTGAGGACAGCTACAGTGTACTTACATATAATAAAATAAAATAAATCTTTAAAAAAAAAAAAGAATATCTTCTTTTTATTGCTTTTCACATTTTCCAAACCACCTTTATATACATTTTATCTTGGTTTGTATATTACTAGAATGAGAAAGATAGAGTAGGTATGTTGTTGTTGTTTGTTTGAGACAGGGCTTCTCTATATAGCTTTGGCTGTCCTGGAACTTGGTCTGTAGACCAGGCTGGCCTTGACCTTACAGAGACCCACCTGCCTCTGACTCCCAAGTTCTGGCGTTTGCCACCACTACCCATCATGTATCTTCTGTTTTTAGAGATAGTAGATTTACTTGCCCAAAGGTGTTCATTAATTTAATATTAATTTAATAAATATACATTAGGTGTTAAATGCTGATTGGTATAGCCAGATGAATTAGATGTTGCTTTTCCTGATGGTGGAGACAGGAACAAATTATGGTACAACTTATAAAGGAAATGAGTTCACCCTGTGAACTCCACAGACTAGGAAACCATTGTAGAGGTATTGTTATCGGAAGCTATAGCATGACTGTGCAATTGCAGGGCACGGCAGTAACCAGTGTGTTGGTGGGTTTTTGTCTAAAAACTGTTTTATTGGGTTTTACTATGTCTACCTCCTTCCAACCCTCATTCTACCCTAATCCCTTCCAACCCCCAACACTACTTAGGAGAGAAAACAAAGATTAGAGAGTGTATGTAGACCCCTATAGGCTACTTCCTGCTGGTTATGGGCATGGGGTTCCCTGGGGCAAGTCCAGTTTTTGTTGTCAGGATATCCAGCAGTCCAGCAACCTGGCAACCCATCAGTAGCAAGTACAGCAGCAGGAGGGAGCAGAGGTGCCACAGACCTTTTTGGGGTTCTTGCATTATACCCTCTCCAGAGTCCCCAGAATTAAAACTATCTGCAGCTGTCAAAAATCAAGTCCCCCAGTCGTAGTTAACAGCTGTGGACAATCTGAAGTGGCCCCATACCCCACACCTGGGGTTAAAACAAAAACATAACTCAGGGTTTTTAAGAAACCACAATTCGCCGGGCATGAGGGGCGCATGCCTTCAATCCCAGTACTTGGGAGGCAGAGAGGCGGATTTCTGAGTTCGAGGCCAGCCTGGTCTACAGAGTGAGTTCCAGGACAGCCAGGGCTATACAGAGAAACCCTGTCTCAAAAAAAAAAAAAAAAAAGAAACCACAATTCTCACTACACCAGTACATGGTATTTCACAGAGAATGTTAGAATGTTAGGGTGAGGGATAAAGGGTGAGCAGATGAAAGCTGGATCAGAGCGGGTGGCTCTGGCCTGGAAGGGGTACGCTCACTGTGGCGGGGGAGGTGGGGAGAAGAAGCTGGGACTTGGGGTCTGAGTGTGGGAAAGGCTGTAAAATGAAAGCGTGCTCAACGCTGTGGTGAACAGTACTGCTCTTCTCTGAGATGGAGAAAGGTGTGGAGAAGCAAGACCTGAAGTGCAAGTTCCAACCTAGGCTCTGTGGACCCTGGGGAAGGGGGGAGCTCTTTTTGTTTTGTAAAGAACATTAGCAAGAATACCATAAGAAGCTGAGATGTAACATAACGTAATTCTCTATGCACTTTGACTAATGGTTTGCTTTGGGTTTTGTAATTCCAGGTTTGCATCGCCAGCTTCTGTTCGTTACGTCCTTTTTCTTTGCTGGATATTTTTATTTAAAACGTCAAGACTATTTGTATGCTGTGAAGGACCATGACATGTTTGGTTATATAAAATTACATCCAGAAGATTTTCCTGAAAAAGGTATCTCATGTGAATTGAAAATGAAAAACCGCTTGTTTACTCTGCCTCATTCTCCCTGGTTAATATCGTCCACCCATGGCTCAGGTGCTGGCTGCTTGTGTGGACTCCAACATGTTCTTCTGTAGCCTTTTATAAGAGCATACCCATTCAGAATGGCCCCATCTTCACCACCTAGTCACACTTCAAGGCCCCGCCTCGCCCTACCATAGCGATGAGCCAGCATGGATTAGGGGAGACACGGCATTCAGCAGGTCTCCATCAGTAAGATGAGTCCTGTTGGCCTTTCCCTTTCAGCGTAGCCCTATTTACTTACTTAAGTCATCATCATCATCGTGGTTATTATTTTATGTGTTTGAATGTGTGCCTGCATGTGCATCTATATACGGTGTATATGCTTGAGGAGGCAAGGAGAGAATGTCGTATCCCTTGGAAGTGGAGTCACAGACAGTTGTGAGCAGCCGCAGATACTCAGGAAATGGAACTGGAAGAGCAGAACTCCTGACCCTAAGCTTTATTTGTTTACATTTTGAATGCTGAAGCATAAGCCCAGGGCCTCAGACACTCAGCAAATGTTCTGCTCCTCAGCCACATCCCTAGCCCAAGAAATAGGATTTTTAAAGTATAACTTTAAAATGAATATTTTATTATTCTTTCACAGAGAAGAAAACTTATGCTGAAATTCTTGAGCCATTCCATCCAGTGCGTTGAAGTTTTCAAAAGGCTTGTTCCTGTTCCTCTTCACCACAACCTCAATATTTTCTGAGTTTTATGGGATATCTTTCTGTGACAGTGAAGTTTAGGTTAATATGTTAACACTGTTATTAAAATAGTTATTATGAGTCCTCTGTTCCTTTCCTGGTTCTGCTTATTTTAATTGCGTGTGTACACATGGGTGTGTGCATGTATGCAGGTTTGTGCAGATTTGTACACTTGAGTATCCAAGGAAGCCAGAAAAGAGTATCAGATGTCCTGGAAATGGAGTTTCATGGTGGGTGTGAGCTGCCCAATGTGTGTACTTGGAACTGAATTCCAGTCCTTGTAAGAGCAGTATTGTGGGGCAGGGGATCTTGCCACCAGACAGAAGAACTGGTAAGGTTGCAGCAAGTTCAGGACCCTGGTAATACTCATAAATGAGAACAGCAGGAGTTCAAACTAGCTTCCAACCAGGACCCTGTCCTGGAGCACGTGACCACGACACCCTACTAAGAGGACCATGACAACTGTTAATGTAGCACAGAGTATAGATTTCTCCATGCTAATGAGATATCTAGATAGGCCTTGAGTGTTTAGCCAATGAGCATCTCTTCCTGGGCATCCCCTCCTGCAAAAGATGTTTAATCTCCAGTCCACCCTGAGGAACTTGTATGCATCCTCACCCACCATGAGTAAAGCAGTTAGGACAAGCAAGGACTGTCTCAAGGCCTGTGGGGGTGGGTGGGAGGGAGGGAGGGTTGCCTTTGCTGTTCACAGCTCCTCCAGATCCCCAATGGCCGCTGGGCACACAGGAGTTTGAGAATCACAGCCTCCATCCCAGGCCCTGCTGTTTCTCACCAGGAGAAACATGGACTGGGACCCCGATCTTAGACTGTGTTTCACCTCCCCTGAACAGTGTGTTGGTGACGCACCCCAGCAGTGAGGAAGAGACACAGCCTAGTGCCCCTGTGATTTGCCTCCCTAATCAGTGTATAGGTGGCATCCCAACAACCCAGCAGTAAAGCAGAAACTCAGACCCACAGTATATACTCTTTAAAATTTATTTTATGTATATGAATGCTCTACAGGTATACCTGCATTTCAGAAGAGGACATCAGATCTCATTACAGATGGTTGTAAGCCACCATGTGGTTGCTAGAAATTGAACCCAGGTCCTCTGGAAGAGCAGCAAGTGCTTTTAACCACTGAGCCATCTCTCTAGCAAGGCTCCTTTTAAAAAAAATGTTTTTAATGTATTTAGCTGAGTGTGGTAGCACACACCTTTAGACCTAGCACTGGGAAGACATAGGCAGGTGGATCTCAATGAGTTTTCCATCAGCCTGGTCTACATAGTAAGTTCCAGGCAAGCCAAGGTTACATAGTGAGGTGCCATTTCAAAAAAACAATATTAATAAATCGATTGATTGATTAGTTCATTGGAGCCAGGTTTCCTGTAACCTAGGTGGTCTTGAACTCCTGATCCTCATGCCTCCATCTCCTAAGTTTGGAGACTTCAGCTGTATACTACCAGACTCAATTTGAAACAGAATTTTGCTGTATAGCTCAAGCTAGCCTAAAGCCAGCAATTCTACGTCAGTCTCCCAACTGCTAGAATTATAGGATTATAGAATTATAGAATATAATTAGAATTACAGAATATAATTAGCCGGCCCTAAACCTGACTTCCGAATCCTTGGGGCTCTTGTTTTGTTTTCTAATTTTCATTTTTCTTTTCTCATATAATACTTCCTGACCACAGCTCTCTCACTTTTTCCAGTTACCCCAACCTCCTTTCTCCCCTAGATCCACTCCGCTCCTATCTACCCCCAGTGAAGTACAGGCCTCCTAGGGACATCAACTGCAAAAGTCACAAGAAGGCACAATGAGACCAGGCACAAACCCTCACATCAAGGCTGGACAAGGCAGCCGAGGAGGAGAAGGACCGAAAAGCAGGCAAAAAAGAGAGAAATCCTCACTCCCACAGCTAGGAATCTCCCCAAAACAATAAGCAACAACCACAACATACAAGCAGAGGACCTAGTACAGACCCATACATACTCTGATGATCGCTGATAGTCTCTGAGCCTTCCTGAGCCCTGCTTAGTTGATCCTGTGGGCCATATTCTCCCAGGGTCCTTGACCCCTCTGACTCCCACAATTCCTCTCTTTGAATTCCTTTTTTATTTTATTTTTTTAAGAAAACTTTCATTTAAAAAAAAAAATCACTTTAGCCAGGTATAGTAGTATACACCTTTAATGCGCGCACGCGCGCGCGCACACGTGTGTGTGTGTGTGTGTGTGTGTGTGTGTGTGTGTGTGTGTGTGTGTGTGTAAGTGGAGTTGGTTTTTTCCCTCCACTGACTCCGGTCCTCAGGCCTGTTGCCTTTACCCACAGAATCACTCCTTGGCCCCTTAGTCACCCATTTTTAAGACATTTGAAAGATGGATTTTACATTTATTCTGTGTATTATGTGTGCATGTGGAGGTCAGAAAAGGACTTGCAGGAATCCACTCACCTATTTTGTGGGTCCTAGGGATCAAACTCAGGTTTCCAGCTTGGTAGCAAATTCTTTTAATCCCCAGCTGTCTTGGAAGATTTCTTTAAAAACTCATTTATTTTGTTACTTTATGTGTTTGCGTGTTTTGTCTGCATGTGTCTGCACTGAGTAGGTGCCTTCATCAGCCAGGAAAGGGTACTGGAGTCCCACCATCCGGAGTTCCTGACAGCTGTGAGCTGCCATGTGGGTGCTGGGAACTGAACCCTGGTCCTCTGGAACAGCAGCCAGTGCTCTTCAGAGCTAAGCCATCTCTCTAGGCCCCTTCTCCACTTGAAATAGTTTAATTTAGGGACTATGGATATAGTTCGTTAGAGTAGCTTTCTAGCAGCCACAGGGCCCTGGTTCCATTCTTAGCAATACAGAAAGTAAAGTAGAGAAGCTATTCTGTGCACAGATCTGCCTTACTGCTGATGAAGTTATTGGGAGGGTTGCTTTTCATGAGGCAGTCTCTGGTCCAGGATGGTTTTGTATTCAGTGTGTAGTCAAAGATAACCTTAAATTTCTGCCCCTCCTGCCTCTGCCTTCCCAGTGCTGGGGTTATGAGTGTGCTATTGTGGTGATCTGAAGGTGTTTGGCCCAGGGAGTGGCACAGTTAGTAGGTGTGGCCTTGTTGCAGGAAGTGCCATTGCGAGAGGATGAACACTGAGATCTTCCTCCTATCTGCTTAGATGACAGTCTCCTGTTACTTTGGAAGAGCAAGAACTCTCAGCCCCTCCAGTGCCATGTCTGCCTGGACACTGCCGTGCTTTCTGCTGTGATGATAATGGCCTGACACTCAGAAGCATTCACCAGCCACAATTAAATGTTTTCCTTTATAAAAGTTGTCTTGGTTATGGTGTCTCCTCACAGCAGCGGAAACCCTAAGACAGCCACACAGGGCCCATTTTATGTAGTTTTGGGGACTAAAGCCAGAGCCCCATGCTTGCTGGGCAAGAACTCCACCAACTGAAGCTGTATCTGAAGCCCAGTATCGATAAAGTTTTATTAGAAGGCAACCATATTTATTTGTTGATGTTTGGGGCTGCTTTAATGCTACAACTGCAGACTTAAACAGTTGTGACAATTTTGCCTTGTAAAGACTGAGATAGTATCTGACCCTGCACCAACACTCCCCTGCTCCTTCTCTGGGCAAGGAAGGTACAGGCCAGGTTATGAAGGGCTTGTGCCGGGCAAAGAAATTTCAGCTTGATCCCAGGGAGTCCTAGGAGTTACTAGAGGAGTGTTTATTTGGTTTGGGTTTTAATGACTCCAGTCCTATGTACCCCAGCTGACCTTGTATTTGATCTCCTGCCTCAGTTTGTCCAAGCACTGGGATTAAGACTCTTAGCTCACCAAAGGGTTTTATTTCATTTTGCATTTAGGGTGTGTGCACACTCCATGGCATATAAAGTGGAGGACAACTTGTGGAGTTGGTTCTCTTTGTGTGAGTTCTGGGGACCAAGCTCAGCTCTTCAGGCTTGGTGGCAAGCCCTCGCTCACTACCATCCTGCCAGGCCCCTTAAATGTTTTTAATGAGAACGGGGATGTATTTCTGAGCTCTTTCTGTCATAGTACAGAGCGGGGTTTGGGAAGATTCAACAGGATTGATAATTTGGCTTTGTACCTGGATGGATCATGCTGGAAAAGATGCCTCAGTAGCTACCATAATCTGCAAAACATCACTAGGAGACTAGACCTAGCAAGCAGGACTGTTCGTTATAACAGTAGTCATCACTGCATAGCTTGGAAATCACAGAGATCCACCTGTCTACCTCCAGGCAGACAGTTCTTTGCAGCTCATCAAATCCAAATGCTGGCCAAACCTTTTCTCCTTTACAGGCCTCGATACAGTCAGATTAGGTTTCCAAGGTGAATTAAATTGGTAGGTACTTAATTTCAAATTGGGTGACAGTATGAATATAACTGTTTCTAGGAAAAATCAGATGAATACAGTCTCCACGAGTCAACTTGTGGAAATTATATTAGAGAAAGTAGTGTATAGGGGTTCCCTAAAAGACACCTGGAGATCCTGGGTACCACTGAAATGAGCAAGTAAGTGATGGGGAGATTAAAGAGAAAGAGAGGCGTATGATGTGGGCACAATGAAGACAGACAGAATTGGAGACTCAAGGGTGGTGAGGAAAAGCCTGATGCCAATACCCTGTGATGCCACCTGAGGCTATGCTGAGGTTCTGGCCTGTGCTGTCACTGAGGGCCATGGCTGGGTCCGTGGCCCTGCAATAGCAAGGGTCTATTAACACTAAAGGCCATTAGGATGTCTCTTGTCTGGGTTGCCACCTGGGACCACATTGATATCTGAAGACTGTGCAGAGCTGGCCCCCACATTGCAGAAGAGCTGTCTGCCCCTCGACAACTTTGAGCAGCACAGATGTCATAGGTGCGGGAGAGCCGTCAAGCTGACCAACTCAGCTACCACTAGATCCAGGGCTTTGAGCTGGCCCACGCCAACGTCTACCCCATCTATGAACTGCTGGAGTGGGTGAAGGGACTGGTCTCGCAGAACTAAAGCTCTAAGACCCCACAAGACAGGGCATGGACAGGATCCAGTATTAACAGTATAGCAAAACCCAGAGACCTCAAACTAGACCAATGACTCACTGCAATGAACATTTGCAAGAAAAGCTGTTTGTTTGGGCAAAAGGGTATACTGTGTGACACACCACAGCTTCTACAGTGAGATTTTTGTTTGTTTTCTTTTTTTTTTTTTTTTTTTTGGTTTTTCGAAACAGGGTTTCTCTGTATAGTCCTGGCTGTCCTGGAACTCACTTTGTAGACCAGGCTGGCCTCAAACTCAGAAATCCGCCTGTCTCTGCCTCCCCGAGTGCTGGGATTAAAGGCGTGCGCCACCACGCCCAGCTTGTTTGTTTTCTTTTGTGGAGGAGGTTGCAAGGGCAGATATGGAGGGACAGGGAGATGAATGGGATGGGGGGGGCATGATATGAAATTCATGAAGAATCAATAAAAAGTAAAAAAAATAAAAATAAAAAGACCACCATGCCATGTTTTTCTTTTCTTCTTTAATTGCTACTACAATAGCTAGGTTCATAGTTCACTTGTGCTCAGCCGCATCAGATCCAACAGGGTGAGTAGCTCATCTCACACACTCAACCACCTCAACCTTTCCTGGGGGGTTAAAAGCAAGAGCTACATACAGCATGCACTCCGAGGGAGGTGGGAGAAACACCAGCTTCTCGGATGTCGACACGTGCCCAATGCTTTTGATTCCGTGTTTGCTTTTAGTAACCGTGTGAGGTAGATACAGCATCCCTGCTTTATACATGAAAGAGTAACTGCGACATGACACCAGGCACTAAACGACATCTCAGAGGTGGGATGTGAACTTTGGCCAACTTGTTAATACCTGTGCTTCCTACTGATCCTTGCTGTCTTGTGAACCTCAAACTGCTAAGACACGGAAGAGAAGTTGGGAATCGCAACAAACATCTTAAAGGTGAGCCTGCAACCAAGTCCACAGATGCGCTCAGAGGGAGGTGGGAAGCACCCAGAGACGGAAGCCACCTTCGCGTCCACCTGGGTCCAGGCCTTCCGTCCAGGTCTCGGGTTGATGCACCGCGGGATCTTTATCAGTCTTCTCTCGTGTAAAGTGATCTGTAGAGCGGGGAAATGTTTAAATAGTCAAATATCTATCATTTCATACAACCATTATCCCATGCCTACTGAAATAGAGTAAGACAAAAAAAAAAAAAAAAAAAAGCATATATTGTTGGAAAGCTAGTAGCACTTCAAATCCTAGGCATAAAAGCAGTGGTTCTCAACCTTCCTGATGGGGTGACTGTTTAACACAGCTTCTCGTGCTGTGGTGACCCCAACCATAAAAGTATTTGTTGCTACTTCATAGCTGTAATTTTGTTACTAATATGAATTGTAACAAACATCTGTGCTTTATAGTGGTCATAGGCAACCCTTGTGAAAGGGTCAATTGACTCCAGGTTGAGAACCACTGCATGAGAGTCCATGAGAGCTGGGGCTGTCTGTCTTTCCTCCTCTGCTCCCTATTAAGAGATGCTAAGAAGCTGAAGGGCGAGAGGCCGATGATGGCAGAAAGAGTAGCAGCGGAGCTAAGGTAGCAGCGGAGCTAAAAGAAGAGCCCAGATTTCTGAACTTCTGCTATGCCATACTGCCCCATGAATAAAAAGAGTTGTTGGACCACAGTGGTCAAGAAGGGTTGATCTGACCTTCAAAGCTACGTGACTGGTCAGAGAATGTGGTTTCTGCCCCATCTGCTCCACCCTCTTGCTGTGTCCACCATGAGCTGCAGGCTTCATTGCTCTAAAGGAGCAGGAAACCAACCAGTACAGAAGCAAAGAATGAGGTTTATCAGGACAAGCAACTTAGGGGCTTATCATCTTCTCTGTCTTCCAGGGTTTTTTGTTTGTTTGGTTGGTTGGTTTGGTTTGAGTTTTGAGATAGGGACTTGCATAGCACAGACTGACCTCAAGCATACTATGTAGCTTAGGGTGGCCTTGAACTTCTAATCTTCCTGCCTCTACCTCCCAATTGCTGAAATTATAGGCATAAACTACCATGCCTAGAAAGTCTCCAATTTCTTTCTATAAAAAAAGGTAATAAAAACAAAAGACAAAAAACATGTGGCCTGGCAAAAATGGCTTAGCAGCTAAGAACACTTAAGGTACAACCTTGGGTGGCCTGACCTTGACCTCTAGAACTGTTAGTGGAAAGAGAGGCCCAACCTGGTTGAATTCAAGGAGATCCTTTGGAAGGTAGCCCAGGAATCCTCAAAGGGAGAGGGAAATAGGGCAGAGGTTGACAGTTCAGGTTTGAGGTGGAGAAGAGAAAACAGTGAGGAAAGTACTTGGTTCAGAAGACTGTCTGGTCTCTGTGAGGGAAGGGCAGCTTGTTGATTCCTGTCTTTCCAAAATTTGTAAAATTGAGTGTGATGGAAAGAACCCTCAGCTCAAAGCTGGGGCCAGTGTTGCTTCTTGCCTGCCTGCTTCCTTAGGTTTGGGTTTCTGAGGCTGGCCTGGAACTACCAATTCTCCTGCCTCTGCCTGGGGGTCCTGGGCATATACCATGTGTCATATACCTAGCTTTTGTCCCTTTACAATGTGACTTCAGATGAGTCACTCAGTTAACTTTAATTTCCTTTCTAGTAAACAGAGATGCAGTTCTTTTACGTTGGGGTGGGGGTGGGGGCAGCGCACAGGCCACAGTGCACACGTGGAGGACGGAGGGCAGCTTGCAGAAGTCAATTCTCTCTCTCCCCAGGGATCAATATCAGGTTGTCAGTCAGACTTGGTGACAGGTGCCTTTACCAGTTAAGCTATCTCACCCACCCTGGAGGTACAAATCTAGTCTCTCGGTCCTATGCAAGGTGGTCTATAACTGATGCCAGTTTATAATAAAATGGGGCTGGCAGGTGGCCCATGGTCGAGACCAGAAGATGCTATAATCTGATCTCTCCCAATCCCCACCTGGGCAGGACCTAGGGCCCAGGCCCTTCCCCTACTTGCTGTTCTATACCACGACCTGTTTGCTGTTTATTCTCATTTCATAATCGCAGCCTCTGTGTATGGGCACATGGGCTCCGGAATTCCCAAAAGGCATGATTCCACACCCACATGCAACTAGAATAATTCAAATATCAAAATAGTTGCTGCTTGTCCTGTTGCAACCTAGGAAGGGTGGAGGTCCCTGTCAAGTTTCAGGGGCACGGTGAGCAGCCTCACCTACATGCCCCTATGTGATAATGTGTGGTAACATGTGATAACGTGTGGTAACATACCCTGTGTTATGAGACAGCTTGAGCACATACACACAGAATTCACAGGGCACATCTACACAAATACATCTTCCTTTGTAAGTTTCTTCACTTGCAAAACATAAGCAACAAAGCTCATCTTTGGCAGTCAGGCACAGTAACATCTGCAATCCCAGAGTTTGGGGGAGACATGCAAGAGTCTCCCAAGTTTGAGACCAACCTGGACATTTAGTGACACTCCATTTCCAAAACATAAATAATTAAAATCGAAAAAGACTCTCATCTTCGTAGGTTTATACAGAACTTTTGCAGCAACTGAGGCATTGCTGGCTTTTAGTGTGCCAAGTAGATGTACAGCAGCAGAGGCCTAAGGCATGGGAGTCGCATATGCCCTGGAGTTAGAAAGTGTATGTATCTCAACTCTGGGGACAGTCCATGCTATAATCAGATTTTTTTTTTTTAAGATTTATTTTATTTATTATATGTAAGTACACTGTAGCTGTCCCCAGACACTCCAGAAGAGGGCGCCAGATCTCGTTACGGATGGTTGTGAGCCACCATGTGGATGCTGGGATTTGAACTTATCACCTTCGGAAGAGCAGTCGGGTGCTCTTACCCACTGAGCCATCTCACCAGCCCCTATAATCAGATTTTTTTAAAGTTAATTTTAAAGCTGGGCATGGTGGTGCATGCCTTTAATGCTGGTACTCTGGAACCTGAGGCAGAAGAATCTCTAAGTTTCCAGGCCAGCCAGGGCTTTATAGAGAGACCCTATTAAATAAAATGGAAAAAGGAAGACAAAGAAGAGTAGTTGTGACTGAGTCTGGAGGGGTGAGATAGCTCAGCAGGTGGAGTTCACCTTCCCGAGCCTGGAGACCTGTGTTTCATCCCTGGAACCCATGTTAAAGCCGGAAGGAGAGAACTGACCCCACAAATCTGTCCTCTGACCTCCACACACACAAGAACACAGGCCATGTACACCTCAGATGGCTCAGCAAATAAAGATGACTGCCACCAAGCCTGATGATCAGAGTTCAACCCCTCAGACCCATATGTTGTCTGTCCTCTGACCTCCACATATGTGTGCCCCCATCCCAAACAAATACACCCCACACACACACACACACACACACTCAGGAGGGATGTGTTCAGAGACTACAGTTCTGTTCCCTGTAGGAGTTCGCAGTCATTTCTTGTCAATACTGGGTGAGAAGGCTGAGAAGGTAGGCTCAGTTCTGGGCCTTCCCAAGTGATAGTCCCAATACCCTGATGTGAGAGCTCACTTGGCCTCCTTCTACTAAGCTAAACCACCATTCATCTCCCTCAGAACGTCCTTTATGGAGGAACCCACTAGCACGGCCACCATTACCTTCCGTAGAGTCGAAGACCTACAGGACTTGCCCTGTCATTTCCTGGTATTTCCTCGTCACCTCCTGTGCTTTCCGGGTCAGGTGGGTAAGGATGTGATGGAGGCTGCAGAAGTGCAGGTGGAACTGGGCTTCTAGGTCCAGATCCTCCGAGATCCTGTCTTCTTCAGCCTCCTCAGTTTCAGCAGTGTCGTTCTCAGCCTCGCTGGCTTCGTTGCCAGCCACCTTGGCCTGCCATTCCTCTCTTGGCAGCAGCCCATGGTCCACTTCTACACAGATGCTCTTGAGCATGGTGAAGTAGGTATAGAGATCAGGGGCTCCGTCCTGGACCGAGCCCCCAGGCCCACTCAGCTGCACATCCCTCAGAAGGCTGGGGATCATCACCACCTGCTCCATGTTCCGCACCACTGCCGAGTACCGATCCATGACCGTCAGCAGGCAGTTCTTGGGATAGCGTTTCGTTAGCACTTGCATGGTTGCTTCCTTCCTCAGAGTCCGGCAGGCAGACTGCCCCAGCGCTATTTCTAGGCTTTTGAGCAGACAGCAGATTGACAGGATGCCAAAGCTCAGCCACTGGAGCAACACAGCCCTGTTTTGAGCCAATCCCAGCGTTTGGTCCCCAGTGTCTGTATCAGGTGATCCATCTACCCAGGGACAAACTTGCCAGGCTTCTGCTTGTCATGACTGCCTCAGTGGGAGGCCAACTCTTCCTTCAGCAGCTCGCCCAGCCAGCTAAAGGAAAGCCGTGTCCCCTTGGCACCCAGTACACTTGACTTCAGGCAATCAATAGTTCTTTTCGGTTACCCGAACTCACATTACCTCCTTGCTGCCTGCTTCCCTCCTAACGCACACAATTCTTCAGTCTGGGTACCTGGCTGTGAAATGAACAGAGGAACAGTATCCTGAACTGGAACAGCTCTGGACAGGACAAAGAGCCTCGAAGCCAGGGCTGGAAGTCCAGTCAGAATGGGTATTGTCATGTTCAAGTCCCAACAGTCCTTTTTACAGGAGTACCTTTCTATCAAGCAATCTGTGAACAGAATTGTTGGCAGGACATAGTAGCCCAGGATAACCTATAACAGTCAGTAAAGACTTGGCATCAAACTGTCTCCTAAATTGAATTGGAAAAGAACATTCAAAATTGACTATTTAAAATCAATATGTTAAAGAATCTTCCAGCTGTGATGCCAACACACTCAGGAGGTTGAGGCAGTGGGATTACCACCATTTGGAGGCCAACCTGATCTTCATAATGAGTTCCAGGCCAGCCTAGGTTACAAAATAAAATCTTGTCTCAGAGAAAACCAAAACTAAAACCAAAATCAATTAAGGCACGGGAAGATGAGGCTCAGTGGTAGGATTCATAACATGTAGGGGCTCTGTATTTGATCTCATCACAATAAATAAATAAATAAATAAATAAATAAAATTAAGTAAATGAGTTTTTTTGTTGGTTGTTTTTTTGTTTTGTTTTGTTTTGTTTTGTTTTTTTGTTTTTCGAGACAGAGTTTCTCTGTGTAGCCCTGGATGTCCTAGAACTCACTTTGTAGACCAGGCTGGCCTCGAACTCAGAAATCTGCCTGCCTCTGCCTCCTGAGTGCTGGGATTAAAGGCGTGCGCCACCACGCCCGGCAGTTGGTTTTTAAATATTTTATTTTATATATGTGAATATTTTTCTTTTTTAAAGATTTATTTTATTGGGCTGGTGAGATGGCTCAGCAGGTAAGAGCACCCGACTGCACTTCCGAAGGTGATAAGTTCAAATCCCAGCATCCACATGGTGGCTCACAACCATCCGTAACGAGATCTGGCGCCCTCTTCTGGAGTGTCTGAAGACAGCTACAGTGTGCTGGGATTTGAACCCATCACCTTCGGAAGAGCAGTCGGGTGCTCTCACCCGCTGAGCCATCTCACCAGCCCTATATGTGAATATTTTGCCTGTCTGTATGACTGTGCACCTCATGTGTGCCTGGTGCCTGCAGAGATCAGGAAAGGGAAAGGGAGTTTACAGATGTTTCAAGATACCATGTGGGTGCTGATAACTAAACCCTGGTCCTATGTGAGAGCAATAAGTGCCCCTTTTTTTTTTCTTTTCATTTTTCGAGACAGGGTTTCTCTGTGTAGCCCTGGCTGTCCTGGGACTCACTTTGTAGACCAGGCTGGCCTCAAACTCAGAAATCCACCTGCCTCTGCCTCCCGATTGTTGGGATTAAAGACGTGCGCCACCACGCCCGGCTAATAAGTGCCCTTTTAAGTAAATGTTCTATTGATCCACTCCTACCCCTGTATCATGTTTTTTACATTTTCTGGAGAGAAGTTTTTCCAGCTCTCACGCTGAGCAGTGCATCTAGCCGAGGGCCACGAGGCAGGACACGGGTGCTACTCACAAACTGAGAGGTTTGGAAATCTCTAAAGGAAGTCCTTTCCAGCTCTGGTTATGTAACTCCCTTTGAATCCACACTCAGGCCCCTAAGGGCATTACTCTCTGCCTTAGTGCCCAAGCCCAGGGCCACCAAGTGAGAACTGGCAAAGCGTTCTGCTGCCGTCAGGTCTGGGAGGGCTGACTCCAGCGTGCCGTGGAGTATAGCCAGAAAGGCCCCGGAGCCTCTGCAACAGCTGCCTGCTGCCTCTGACCCAGAGGCCAGGTCACTCCTGGGCCTCTTCTGCTACAGTCAGAAAACTCAGGGGCTGTCATTTGTTAAGGCCTCTGCAGCTTAGATCCAAGGGCAGAGGCTCCCCAAGTATCCCGCCCTTCTGGCTTATAGGCTTGCTATTGTTGCTGTTGTTGCTGCTGTTTTTTTGTTTGGTCTGTCTTTTTGAGCCCTGGCTGTCCCATACCTTGCTCTGGAGACCAGGCTGGCCTTGAACGCAGAGATATACTTCCCTCTGCCTCCTGAGTGGTGAGTGTAAAGGTGTGCCCACAACTGCCCAGTGTGCTGAACACATGGGAGCCAAAGGCATAACTAAGAGGTCCCAGCCAGCAGACTCCTGCCCAGGATGCACTCCAGGTCTCCGTGGCAGACAGAAAGCCAGGGATAGAATGGGACCAGCCTATGTGACACATCAGAAGGTAGATTGAGCTGGGGAAGGAGACATCTCAGTTGGTAACATTCTTGCTGCATGCGGCATGTGGACCTGAGTATGTTAGCCAGCACCCACATAAAAAGCTGGGTGTGATAGTCTCTGTTTGTGATCCTAGCACTGAAAACCTGGTAACTATCGATTGTCCTGCCTAGCTGAGTCAATGATCCCTAGGTCTGAGAGAGAGAGAGAGAGAGAGAGAGAGAGAGAGAGAGAGAGAGTCTCTATCTCAAATACAGGGAGGGGATGGCTCCTGAGGAATAATGTGAAAGGTTGACCTTTGACCTTTGCATGCATGCATGCATGCGCGCGCGTGTACACACACACACACACACACACACACACACACACACACACACACATACACGTACACACACAAGCACAGAAAGAGAAATAGTAGTCCTAAGTTTGGATTCAGGAAAACTCTATGATCAGAGAAAGAAGAGAGGCAGGAAAGGGAAACAGAGTCCTTTCATAGGTACAGGGTTTTTTCTGCTTTTACAGATGCCAGATGCCATATCTAATTCAACTGGCCAGAAAACCTCAGAAAGGAGGGAAGTGTTTGAAGATGACCAGTCCTTAGGCTTCAGGTAACTTCCCCAGTCGGGGCTGAAGAGACAGCTCTTCAGCTAGGTAGAGCACCACAGGGCAATGATGAGGCCCTACACACACACACACACACACACACACACACACACACACACACACTAACACATTAACACGCGCACACACACACACACTAACACACTAGCACACACACATATACACACGCATACTCTCACACACACATATACACACATACACTCACACACACATACACACACTCATATACATATACACACACAAACACACACATATACACACAAGTAACATACATATACACACACATACACACACACTAACACACATATACACATACACATTAGCACACATATACACACACATTAACACACATACACACACACACACACACACACACACACATATACTTACTTTCTCTAGTCTTTCCACAACTACAGCCACGTGGAGAAACTGAGGGTGGCTGACACGTCTTCTGGACTAACCTCACCCTGAAAGCCCCAAGCTGGACAAATTGAATTGGCCCCAGAGGAACTGGGGTCAAAGGTCTGGCCAGAACATCATGTGACTGTGTTCCAAGGGAAAGATGAGCAAGGGGTACCTACATGGCTGCCAGACCCCAAGTAACCTCAGCTGGCCCTGAGCCCAGGCGACTTCAAACCAAGGTAGGGACAGCCTCTCCAGTTTAAAAATGCTATCTATATGCACATATATCACTTAATGTCTAGGGGCTTGAGGGGTCCCTGCTTGGCTGCTAGGAATCCCCCCCACACCTTGTTCCCACACTCCCTCTCTCCCTCCTTCCTCTGCCCTCCCCTCTCCTACTTCAGGGCTAAGTCAGACTCAGGGCCTTCTAAGGCATGAGTGCTACCACAGAACAATTTACTCCATCTCCTGTGCTATTTTCCTTGACAGGTTCACTTCAGTCCTGACTACTGAGGTCCAGGGTCAGAAGCATTACCAAGCTAAGGCTGTAGCTTAGCAGCAGAAGGGTTGCCTAGCATGGTATAAAGCCCTGAGTTTGACCTCCACTTACACAACACACATCCCAAGGCCAGAGGCCCTATATCCATGATCTGTCCTGCTTCTGCCTTCAGTCCCTCAACTCACACAGTGTGCTCTAAGCCCAAGAGAAGCACATGCACCAAGAGCCTCCTGTGTGTTGGCATTGTGTCCTAATGACATGCTAGGCAGTTGAGATCTGGCTGGGGGTTGGGGGGAGGGCATGCTGAACACATGAAATCTGGAGGTACTGCCACGCTGTCCATGTTGTGATGTACATTAGGGAGAAAATAAAATGAGGTGATAAGCTAGAGTTACTAGTGTGATCTACAGACCAGCAGCATCTGAGGTTTCAGAACACCAGCCACACAGCTTCTCAGGCCCTGCCCAGCCTGACTCCAAACAGTGTTATCGTCATGAAGCAGAGAGTGGATGTACTCAGCTTCTATGGTATATCCTCCAAGAAATATCAAGTGGTACTAACTACCCAAGAAGTTCTTAAAGGGACAGCTGGCCCCACACACGACTCCCCTATAGGTCTCATACCTAGAAACTGGGCTAAATGGAGAAAATTTTCAAGTTGGAAAAAAAATTCTGGATATGGAGACATCAAGAGTCTAAGAACTGTTTATTGAAGAGGTGACAGAGACCCTTCCCTGGAGTCCTCTGTCATACTGAGAGGCCCAGTTTCTTTCTATCTATGCTGGCTATGATATGAGTCTTTGCTGTTCAGAGAACCTGCTACAAGTGTGACTGTTACAGGCTCTGTATGAAGACCTGACCAGAGCAGACCCAGGAAGCTGGCAGGTCTTCCTGTCCTGCCACACTCCCAACTTCCCCCATCCCAACCCACCCCTAGTTCTGGGAAAAGCCAGTCCTTCCTGTTGCTGATGCAATGGGCTTGCAGGCTAATGTCCCAGGCCACACTGTGACTGTGGAGCAGGGCTGCTATGTCCACAAAGTGTTCCTTCATCTCTTTCAGTCACTCATCAGGACTGTCCCGGAGGCGAGACTTTCGTCCCTGCTGTGAAACTGTGGCCACAGACTCTGGTCACACAGACTCTGAAATTTACTGATGAGGATACTGAGACCCCAGTTTGTATTTCTAGCCACGTTTTGCATCCTCTACTGGGAGAACTTCACCTGCCACATTTATCACGTACTATAAGGCTCTGAAAATTTAAAACCAGGCCATACTTGTCTCTTTGCTTATCTGGGAACGCTTAGAAGCCTAGGGTCCAGCCAGGCCTTTCCTACTCCCCTGCAATTCAGGAACCTGTTTTCTTCTTTGCTTACCAAAAGAATGAATCTATCTGTCTGTCTATCTATCTATCTATCTATCTATCCATCCATCTACTTATCTGTCCATCCATCCATCCATCCATCCATCCATCCATCCATCCATATATCTAAACAAGGTTTTGTGTAGCCCAGACTTGCTTGCAATTCCCTATATGCTAAGGCTGGCCTTGAACTCCTGGATCTGGCTTTACCTCTCAAATGTTCCAAAACAATAAATGAAGAAAGAAAAGCCAGAAGATCTAGCTTCCTCCTGTGTTCTAAAGGTATCTTTTCAGTCTCCTATTGTTTTTGCTCCACATGCTTTTGCTGGGCTCCCTAAGTGAAGAACTGGCCAGAGAAAGTTCATTTGGGAAGCCCAGGACCCAAAAACCTTACCTACATCCTTTGCCTTGGTCAGTCCCTTCCTCACTGAGTTGCCCTTATTTTGGAAAACTGTTGGTCTGCCCCCAAGGACCAGCCCCCAAGCTAGGACCCTAGCCAGTGTCCAGGAAGCGATAGGAAAGCTTTTGTTCACTCTGGGCAAGTGTTAGGAGGGGTTGTTGCTAAAGATGGAGGTCTCTTGATCAAGATCCATAAGTGTGACTGGGGTGGCACATACCCAGCAGGAGGGTAGGGGCAGGAGGATCTTGAGTTTAAAGCCAGCCTGGGATACACAACCTATTCTGTCTCAAACAAACAAACAAACAAACAAAACCAAAGGATCCAGGAGCTCACAAATGAAGCAGTCAATAGACAACATTCTTCCAAATGTTCTCAGGCTTCTGGCTCAGCCAATAGACAACGTTCTTCCAAATGTTCTCAGACCTCTGGCCCTTGAGCCACCCCTGGGCCTTCTTCCTTTTGGGCCAGGATGTTGCAGGGCCAGGCTCCTGTTCTGGCTTCTGCATGATTCTGCCCTGCACAGACAGTCTTGTGGTGTGAGGACCCCATTCCTGCCTTCTGAAATATTTTCCATGTTTCTTCCGTCAGTTTTGCATCTCCGCTGTTCACAAATGACCATAAATCTGGCATCTCAGAGGAACACAGACTTATTTGTTATAGTACAGCCTTGAGGTCCAAGTTGAAGAATGGATCTCACTGGCCTATCGGCAGGGACGCAGGCCTTTCTGGCTGGGGGAGGGGATGCACTTTGTGGCCTCTTACAGCTTCTAGAAGCTGTTGTGTTCCCTCCTCAGAAGCGCCTTCCCTTCTGTCACAGCCTCACTCCTACCTCCTTGTTGCCTTCTTTCTTTCCCCTGTTCTGTCTTTCTTTCCTGCTTCCACCAAGCACATCTGGATAGTCCCAGATGTTCCCCAATCTCAGTGTCTGCTGATTAGTCATCGTGTTTCTTTCTGCAGCCTTAATTCCCCCTTTGGCATGTAGGCCACCATAGTCCCAGGGGTTAGGGGACAGAACCTTTAAGGTTATTATTATGCCTGCTAATGTCATTATTATGTCTCTTAGAATTCTGATTTCACAGCCTTTCATATTTACTTAATTGAAATTCTGAGTTGAAGCCCAGCAAATAAGGGAGGGCAGAAGCTGGCTTGGCTGAAACAGGACGCTGTGTGGATCATTTTACATTAGCCCTCGGTCACCTCTAGAGAATGAGGAGATGCCACAAAGTCCGTCTAGAGAACCACCTGCTGAGTAAAGTCCAAAACCTCGACCTGGCCCCATTTCCTGCCAGCAGTGAACTAACCTGACCTCACCACGGTGCCAAGACCTGGCCTAAGAGGAAGGACATGTGCCCACAGACGTGTATGTGCACTTGTGTGCACGTGTGTGCACGTCTGTGTGTGTGTGTGTGTGTGTGTGTGTGTGTGTAAGTATGTGGTCTGTGTGTGCTTGTGTGCACTCGAGATGTGTTTTCAGACTCACAGTCATCTGCTTGTCCACTGGTGGCAGCTGGTAGGAGAAAAATCCTCACGTCTTTCCAAAACACTCATGGTTGGGACCCCTCTGGAAGCTCAGAGGTGGAGGCCACCAGGGAAGGACAGACAGACAGTACACTAACAAATGTGCTGTTTCAGTAGAAATGGTTGAACACAAAAGCACAGGCAGATGGAGATAAGAAATGTTTACCTTAGCCTTGGAATTTGGAGAAGTTTCTGGAAGGATTAATCACTTGGTGGAATTAGCAATATAGAAGAATTTGGGAATAATCTTAAATTCAGAATGTTAAGGAAGAATCACCTTCTTCCTTTCTTTCTCCCTCCTTTTCTCTTTTCCTTCCCTCCACATATGTACATATCCACACATACATAGGCACAGGCACAATACTATACTACATATTCTCTCTCTCTCTCTCTCTCTCTCTCTCTCTCCACACACACACATATCATACCATGAGCTATATACATGGCATAGTATATATAACAAAATATGTGTCTATTATAATTTTTCTGATTTATTCTATCTTTACATTATCTCGGAGTATATAAATATTCAGTAAATGGAAACTTACATATAGCTAGGTCTACTGTCAAAACTAATCAGGAGAGAGCCTGCCACTCTGATTTCCGCCAGCAGAGGGCGATGCCGGAAAGCTCTGTGGGTCTCCGCGGAGACTATGCCTCCAAGACACACAGGAAGCAGTGGAAGGAAAACGGCTACATGGAGAACTCCTTCCTCAAAACAAAACGTAGCTTTCTTATGGGTGGATTAAGCAATAATCTCCCACCCCTCCCTCTCACAAGTCTTGGTTATCAATAATCTACTCCGTGTTTCTGTCGACACCTCAATTCTATTTAATGCATGACTATTATTCATAATAGGAGACATCATTGGTTTAACCACTCTCTGATAATAGATATTATATTAAGGACACATGTACAAAGGTGTGTGTGTGTGCACATGTAAACACACACATGCACAGACACACACACACACACACACACACCCTTGGGTAAAACAAACAGTGCTATAACACTGTTGCCCACATTGGACTCCTGGGATGATTTGATAGAAGAAAGTCTTAGAAATGTGCAGCAGAGCCAAGCGAGCAACCCCATCCGTAACATGAAGATGCCTGACCCCATCTCAGATCCTCTGGTTTAACAGGATGTCTGGGGGTGCAGGAGTTTATCCTACACCATGGGAAGCATGGTTATGCTGGCCTGCTATACTGCTGGGCTTCCTGCTTGGAATCTGCTCCCCACTGCCATTGTATATCTGATGAGTCATCTGCCCAGTGTGACAGGGCTTGGGGTGGCAAAGCCTTGCAGGCAAGCTCCATGGAATGTATGTTTCCAAATCCTAGGAGCCCGACTGCCTACATCGTTAACCCACGATTAGCGCCCAGTTCTGTGATCTGTTAGCACCTTCCTCCAAATCCGGTCCTAGCACAGAGAGGCCTGGCCTGGCTGATCTCTCTGAGAAAACAAAGATTCACACAGAGGTACTAGAAAAGAGAGAAAGACCAGTTGGTTCAAGGGAGAAAACGTTGAAAGGAGAAGGAAGCAGAGAAGCGAGAAAGAAAAGGCAGACGCACAGAGAAAAGAGCCAGGCAAAGAGTTAAAGAAGTAGAAGGGGAGGCCAGCCCTGGTGACACACTTTGGCTGCAACCTTTGTGAGGCAGGGGCAAGGGGACCTCAGTGAAGTCAGGCCAGCCTGATCTACATATAGAGCTCCAGGCCAGCCAATGAGACCCTGCCCTCCCCCCACGCAAAAACAAACAGACGAACCACTGAAACAAAAATAGCGGGGGAAGAAGGAAGAGAACACAGGAAAGGAAGAAAGGGACAGAAAGAGAGAGGAGACACGAGGAGCAGAGAGCAGGGCTGGACTCCAGAAGAAAGCTCCTACATCCGATCCATCAAGACACAAAAGACAGCTTGGGGACTTAGCTGTAGGTCTAACTGTCAGGCAACCGGGCTTGTAGCTTGTCCTGCCAAAGACAAGTTTGTAGGAGCCAGTTCTCCTGAGTACTGAGCTCCGCCCAGGGGTCAGGGTTGAATCAAGCCCCTTTGTTCACTGAGCTATTGTGCTGCCACAGATAAACCTCTGTTAAAACAATTGTCACATACCTGTGCCATACCTTGGGCTAGAGAGATGGCTCAGCAGATAAGAGCACTGACTGCTCTTCCAGAGGTCCTGAGTTCAATTCCCAGCAACCACATGTCAGCTCATAACCATCTGTAATGGGACCTGATGCCTTCTTCTGGTGTGTCTGAAGACAGCCAGAAATAAAGATGGAGAGTAAATATAGGAGGATATTGACAATAGACTCTGTCTTCTGTGCTCACACAGTGCAGTATACCCACATACATGAAAAAAAAAATCTTTTTTTTTTTTTTTTTTGGTTTTTCGAAACAGGGTTTCTCTGTGTAGCCCTGGCTGTCCTGGAACTCACTTTGTAGACCAGGCTGGCCTCGAACTCAGAAATCTGCCTGCCTCTGCCTCCCGAGTGCTGGGAAATAAATAAATCTTAAAAACAAAACAAAACTGTGCAGTACCAGTCTCTGAACATGAGACTCTGAACTCAGAAACAGGGGATGCCAACACTCGGGGTACCCACAGGGTGGCATACTAGCCCTAGTAATTTCACAACAGGATAAGTGTTAGCATCAAGCTCCACTTAACCTGTGTACCTGCGTTGCCAAGGCAACCACCTTCAATCCCATAGCCCACCTGGCTCAGTCTCCACCCTCAGTGGTATGACGTCATTCTCCCTATAAATGGGGAAGACACCCCCTCCTCGTTCTCTTTGCCCTCTTCTTCTCTCTCTTCTCTCCCCTCTCTATCCCTTTCTCCTCTTCTCTGCCCCCTCCCCCACCCTCTCAATAAACCTCTCCACGTGGAACCCCCTCAGCCTGGTCTACTGACTGGTTATTCGCCCAAACACATTGATATTTTTATCAATAATAAGGTCCTTGGAAAAGTGCATACTCTTTGCTTAGCCATAAAGAATGCTCCCTGCAAGGGTGTTACAGAGAAAGGGAAGGAGACGGAAGGAAGAAGTGAAATGTAGCTTCATACATTTAAGACAAATACATACAACACAGCGCCATATAGCTTCAGTATTGATACAGGGCTGGGCATGTGGCTCAGTGGTAGAATGCTTGCCTAGCGTGCATAAAAACCTGGATTCAATCCCTGGCACCCAGAGGCATGTGCTAGCAATGCCAGGACTTTGGAAGTGAAGGCAAGAGAACCAGGAGCTCAAGGACATCCTTGAGTGCATAGTGAATTCAAGGCCAGCCCAAGCTAATTGAGACCTTCTCTCAGAAACTAAAATAAAGATGGAGAGTAAATATAGGAGGATATTGACAATAGACTCTGTCTTCTGTGCTCACACAGTGCACATGTGGGCACACGCCACATATAGAAATATAAAAATATTTATTTTAAAACTGTGTGTGGTGCCGGGCGTGGTGGCGCACGCCTTTAATCCCAGCACTCGGGAGGCAGAGGCAGGCGGATTTCTGAGTTCGAGGCCAGCCTGGTCTACAAAGTGAGTTCCAGGACAGCCAGGGCTACACAGAGAAACCCTGTCTGGAAAAAACAAAACAAAACAAAACAAAACTGTGTGTGTATGTTTGTATGTATGCGTGTGTAAGTGTATATGTGTGCATGTATGTGTACATGTGTGTGAGCGTATATGTGTGTGGGTGTATATGTATGTATATGTATATATGTGAGTACATATGTGTGTTTGTGTATATATTTGTGTATGTGTACATGTGTGTATGTGTGTGAGTATATATGTGTATACTGTGAGTGTATATGTGTGTATATATGTGTGAGTGTACAGTGTATATATGTGTGTGAATGTGTATATGTGTATATGTGTATGGGTATATATGTGTGTATGCATATTTGCCTATGTATATTGTGTGTATGTGTATATGCATGTGTATTTTTATTGTGTATTTGTACAGTGTGTGTATGTTTATATGTGTATGAGTGTATATGTGTGTATGTGTGTGTGGGAGAGGGTATGTATTTGTGAATGCAAGTGTTCTAGGAGTCCTCAGCTCCCCTGGAACTGGAGTTACAGTTTGTTTGTTTGTTTGTTTGGTTTTTGGTTTTTCGAGACAGGGTTTCTCTGTATAGCCCTGGCTGTCCTGGAACTCACTTTGTAGACTAGGCTGGCCTCGAACTCAGAAATCCGCCTGCCTCTGCCTCCCAAGTGCTGGGATTAAAGGCATGCACCACCACGCCCGGCTGGAGTTACAGTTTGTTGTGAGTCTTTGACCAGAGTGCTGGAAATCAGGTCCACCGGAAGAGCAGGACATGCTCTTAATCGATAATATATTTTTCTAGCCCAAAATAAATATTTTTAAAAATTAAAATAAGGAGGCTAGGCACGGTGGCGCTGCCTTTAATCCCAGCACTCACGAAACAGGCAGGAAGATCTCTGTGAGTTCAAAGCCAGCCTGGTTTACAGAGTGAGTTCCAGGACAGCCAGGGCTACACAGAGAGACCGGTTTAACCCTGGCTACTCAGGATCTTACACCTCCAGCCTCTTCGAGCATCTGAAGACACCCATGAACACACACACCCAATTAAAAACAATCAAAATTAAAATGTTGATACATTTGGTGGGTGCAAATTCTCAGTTTCCACTCACAGTGCTTGGGAGAAAGGATACTGCAAACCAGGTGTGGCGGGCCACACCTAGCGGCACAGCACTGGGAAGGCTGGGACACGATTGGGAGTAGTAAGGACTCTCAAAAATAGAAACACAAATAAGTAAACAAAAACAAAGACAAAGATGAGAAAGACCTTCCAGAGTGCAAGAAAATCCCTATGATACCACCAGACAGGGACATAAATGTGCATACGTGTGTGTGTGTGTGTGTGTGTGTGTGTGTGTGTGTGTGTGTGTACATGAACATTTAAAACAGTACAATTCAAATTTTCTGAGTGAAAAACATGTGACAGGGTGGTGCCAGTCTCTATATCCCCTGCTATTCAGAGTCACCTTGAATTTCGGTTCCACCCTCGGTAAACTGTCTTAACCATCTAAAATCCGATTGCTCCCTCCCTACCAGCCTCCCCAACCCCCCACCCGCTGTGCTCTCTTTGTGAAGTAGATTTTCTCAGAGTCTCAAAGTCTCCGGCAGGAGGCCAATTCCTGGTTTCTGCTCTCACTGTGGAAGCCTAGTAATTGAATTCACCAGAAACCTGCCTGTTGCCGTAGCAGCAGGGGTCATCAGCTTTAAGCTAGGTCAGGCTTCTGCCACGGGGCACCCTGGGTTGCCAACTCTGTGAAAACAGACAGCTTAGAATGTTTTTATGAAGGTGCCGCCGCGCCAGCTTCCAAGAGAGGGAAGCAAGCAATATAGCCCTTCCCAGCTGTGGTGCCCGGGAATTAAAGCCGTGAGCACAGCGCCGGCAAGGTCGCTAGACTTAAAGCCCATGAGGGAAATCACGTCTGCTTCCTAGTCAACTGCCCCAGACTAGTGAATCATGGCTTTTGGAGAACCTATACCTATCTTCTTACGAAATCAGTGTAATTCCTAACTACATTCTAGATATTTATCCTATACCCACAGAAAGTATAGGTCTCATCCTCATCAAAAAAAGTGTCTCCTTACAACAGACATAGACTATTACAAAAGCCCACAGATTATCTAACACAGAGAACACTCGACAGTGTGGTCCAACCCAACGGATGCAACAACTCCTGCTCCCCTTCCCCCCACCCCCAGAACTCAGAACAGAAGAGGGGGTAGGAAGACTGTGGGAGACAGAGAGTCAGGAAGTTGGCTGTGAATGTTTGCCCCCCCGGGGGGTGGGGGTGGGACTGGTAAGATGGCTCTGCGGTTAGGAGCACTGACTGATCTTCCTAAAGGTCCTGAGTTCAAATCCCAGAAACCACATGGAGATCTGCCGCCCTCTTCTGGTGTGTCTGAAGACAGCTACAGTGTACTTACATATAAGAATAAATACATCTTTAAAAAGAGAATATTTGCCTCCTAGGAATGTCAGAGAGGCAACACCTGTGCAGTTTCACTGACATGACTAACTAACAAGACCTGAACGAGGACACCAACACCAATACCAGACTTGCTAACACTGAAGAGGGGCATCTCATGCAGCCTCAGTCCCAGAAAAGGAGCCACAGCTACCAAGGAATGCTGAAAGCAGCAGAATTAGTGTTCTCCAGGCAAGAGCCTCCAAATTGGGTATCCAATGCCAAGAGGGCTTCCCTGAAAGCATGCATATATTATATATATATGAAATATATGTGTGTGTACATATGCGTGTGTGTGTAGCTTTTTATTTATATATTTAGAAATATATATACACATATATTCATATATGTACATATATATAGTGTATATGTATGCATGTCATAACAGTTAAAGCAATAGAGGTCATGAATTTGAGAAGGAGAGCAAAAGGGATTTGTGGGAAAGTTTGGGGAGGGAAGGAAAGGAGGAAGAAGATGTAATTCTTGTGATTTCAGAAATATTTTGTAAAAAATTGTAAAACAACCACAACAAAAGGATACTCCTGGCGTGGTGGCACACACCTTTGATCCCAACACTCAAGAGGTAGAGGCAGGCAGATCTCTGTGCATTTAAGGCAAGCCTGACTTACATGCCAGAGTTACACAGTGAGACTTTGTCTCAAAAAAAAAAAATATATATATATATATATATATATATATATATAAAATTTTTATGTTTATGAGTGTTTTGTCTGTCTGTCTGTCTGTGTGCCACATCCATGCTTGGTGCCATGGAGACCACAAAAGGTCATCAGAATCCCTGGACTTGGAGTTATGGACAGTTGTAAGTGAAATGACCAAGGTCATTTACAGACAGTGAAATGTATGCCATCTTGTTCTGAGATGCAGTGTTGGTAGAAATAGAACAGCCCCTCCCCCTTCTTTATCTCTGCCGAGACTCCAGCCAGCCCTGTCAGCCATTTCGTCCAGGGCCCCAACTCAGAGTGGCCAAGGAGTGTGAGACCAGTTTTTCTGTGCAGGAAATTCCCATGATGCTTTGCTTAGGCAGGAGGCTCTTCCTCCCTCTCCCTCTCTCCCGCTCTCCCTCTCTCCCCTTCTCTCCCTTTTCCCCTTCTCTCTCTCTCCCCTTCTGTCCCTCTCCCTCTCTCCCCCTCTCTCCCTCTCTCCCTCCCCCCCCTCTCTCTCCTTCTCTCTGCCCCTGCCCCTGGGATTGAATTTGTGCACCACCACTCCCAACATTGGACAGTCTTGCTTTGGTTTCTACTTTTCAAATTTAGAGAAACCAATGCCTTTGGGGTATGGATAATATTCAATATATATTGTCATTGTTGGGAACAAGCAAAAGAAACTTATTTAAGTACTACCATTTCATTTTCAGACTCTATTAAATTATAGGGAGAAAAATAAATTCAAGGTGTCAGGCCCTAGGGAGCTGGGGACTTCTTTATAGAGGAGCAGCTTCTGTTGTAAACAGTGATCTGAGTCCACACATCTCAAGGACAACCTCTCCATCTTGCTGGCAGGTCAAACAAGTTCATGCTCTCAGGCCTAGGAATGAACACCTATCCTACTTCTGTTTTCTTAATTGTCTATTAACTGGTAAAGAATACAGAAAGTGTCATTATCTAAACCAAGGTGCATACATTATATAACTACATAAACAATTGCCTGTTCTGCCCTATTGACTACGTGCAGCGACCAGCTCCTTTATCCCCTTATCACACTGGGCTCCGGACCTAAGGTTTAGGAGAATGAATCAAGGACCTTGAAGCCAGGTGCCTGGGATGAAGCCCAGTCTCCAATGGCTACTCCCTTGTTTAGCCCACAATGTCACACACAATTAGATAACACTGCAGCCCTTCAGCCCCCATTTGCTTCGTGTTCCCATCCTTTAAAGATGGTGTACAATCTCTCTTCTTGGACATGGTTCAGATCCAGAACTGGCCACCTCCCAGAGCGCTCAGAAAACAAAGCTTTCTTTCTTTCTTCTTCTTTTTTTTTTTTTTTGGTTTTTCGAGACAGGGTTTCTCTGTGTAGCCCTGGCTGTCCTGGAACTCACTCTCTAGACCAGGCTGGTCTCGAACTCAGAAATCTGCCTGCCTCTGCCTCCCAAGTGCTGGGATTAAAGGAGTGTGCCACCATGCCCGGCTTCAAAGCTTTCATTTTTAAGCTTCCATATCTGAAGTAAATTTTCTTGGCTTCTTCCCCAAACCCAACACTCATTCCGTTTTAGTTCACAGAGAAGCTGTTCTGGGATTGAGACTTGGCCTTCGTACTTCAGACCCTAGCATGCTTGTCTCAAAGTTTTCTCCAAAGCCCTTGTTCTGGGTCAAGCTGGCCCCTCACTCTGTGATAGGGGAAAGAAAAACCCATGGGGGAAAAAGGCTTTGTGCACTTAAGAACAGCCAGGAGATAAAAGATGTCTCTGTAATTACATGTTTTAACTATGAGTACTTCTCCCTCTCTTGGTTCTTCTTCACACACACAAAAAAGTTTCCCTATTCCAGGGTCATGCATGTCTCTGACGCTCTTGCTGAAATGTAGATTTTTCTCCCTCTTGGGAACTGTAAAACCATAGTGAAAGAGGTTAAAAAGCTGTAAAATTCCAAGCAGAGAAAATGTTTTCTTAAAACTTAAGTAAAAAAAAAGATAAGGGCTGGGCGTGGTGGCGCATGCCTTTAATCCCAGCACTTGGGAGACAGAGGACGGCGGATTTCTGTGTTTGAGGCCAGCCTGGTCTACAGAGTGAGTTCCAGGACAGCCAGAGCTATACAGAGAAACCCTGTCTCGAAAACAAACAAACAAACAAACAAACAAACAAACAAAAAGTTGAGGGAATTATGTGTACTGTCACCTTCATTTGCCACGTGCCATCTGTGCATGGCTTCAACTCTCATTTAGGGAAATAAAATAAGAAGAAACAGCATGTAGGGATAGAGAAATGCTTAAAATGGCAGTAACATATGAGGTTCGATCTCTTAGTGAAGGGGTTAACTGTATTTTGGACAAGGATAGATTGCATATGATGAAATGAGATTTTTGTCCTAATAATGAAACCAAAGGACAAAACCACAACAGCCTCAGACTGTCGCAGGATGTCTGAGCGCATCACACCAGGCCACAGACAACGGGACTTAAGGATGAGACATGTGTAATGACCAACATCTATAACTTCCTAAGGTTATAATGCTTGACTTGTGATAGCAAAAACTGGCCTGAAAATGTATGTCTCATCAATATGTCTTTGCTAACTTTGTTGAGCTTTAACCATTTGGAGAAACTAAGTTATGGTAAATTCTTATAAATGTCTCCTTTCGAAAGCCAGGCTTAAGCTGTTCTCTCTGCAACTATATTTTTTTTGTGATAAATTAAGCTTCTTAGTAGAAAATGTCTATTAGATCTTCTGGAAATATACTACAAAAGGATCACATAAATAAGACTTCTGGTTTCTCCAGGGAGTGTATCTGTGATCTAAAGTGTATTTTGATACTAAAAGAGATTTGATTTAAAATTGTATATTTAGGGCTGGAGAGATAGTTCGGTGGTTAAGAGCACTGGCTGCTTGCTCTTTCAGAGGTCCTGAGTTCAATTCCTAGCAACCACATGGTGGCTCACAACCATCTGTAATAGGATCTGATGTCCTCTTCTGGTGTGTCTGAAGGCAGCGACAGTGTACTCACATACATGAAATAAATAAATAAATCTTTTTAAAAATTGTATATTTAAAGCTCAAAATCTTAACATGGATAAATTACCTTAGTATATAATATCTTAATCTTATGAGAGTCACTAATTTATTGAAAAGCATGGATAACTAAGATATAAAAGTTAATGATCACTCCTCTTATAAATAATTAAATGCCTTTAATGTATCTGGAATTGTATATGTAAAAGAATTTGTGTCATGCTATGTACAAATGCAAGTCACTTACAGAGACAAGATTAGAGGAAGAGATAATTTTTTTCCAATTTTTTAATTAGATATTTTCTTAATTTACATT
This sequence comes from Mus minutoides, assembly GCA_902729485.2. Taxonomy (NCBI): domain Eukaryota; kingdom Metazoa; phylum Chordata; class Mammalia; order Rodentia; family Muridae; genus Mus; species Mus minutoides. The sequence goes on along the minus strand of LR749667.1, from coordinate 4,294 downwards.
TCAAATGCTATTCCGAAAGTCCCCTCCCTCCTCCCCCCTCCCTGCTCCCCTGCCCACCCACTCCCACTTCTTGGCCCTGGCGTTCCCCTGTATTGGGGCATATAAAGATTGCAGTACCAAGGGGCCTCTAGGAAGAGACAATTTATATCTCCCATATACAGTCTTCTGTATATGTTGTGGAAGTTAAACCTAAAACAAGTAACTCAAAACAGACTTAGAGTAAGCTTACATTTTAATGCAAAATAATATTCAAAATTAATTTTAAAAACTGGTTATGGAAAATTAAATCCTCAAGTGAAATGAGTTAAATTCATACTTGCATGGCCGGAAATATCCACACTTCAAGTACTTCCCTTTCACTTTGGATGAGACCCAGATCCTGTTAGAGTAAATTGCATGCTAGCTTCATTACAGGATAAAGATTCTTGGAGAAGAAAGACCTGCCAGGGTCTGCTGCTCCTGCCTCTGGCTGTGTGAGCCAGGCCAGAAAAACCCTTATCTATAGGGAAGATGAATTACTCCTTGTGTTTTATGTGACATGCATGTGTGTGTGTGTGTGTGTGTGTGTGTGTGTGTGTGTGTGTCTTAGAGTCTGCATACCCATTCTAAATATCTCAAACAACACAGAGGGGGATAGCAATTACTCTGCATTCAGTGTCAGAGACAACATATGAGGATACTGTGACCAGGGAACCTTGTACAAAAGATTCCCTGCCATTGGACCAGTTGGGGAGTTGCAGGCTGGTGTGAGCGGCTGCGTCCTATATCTGCCTTCTGAGTCTCTTAACAAAATCTCATTCCAGGGCTGAGAAGTAAATACCTGATTCTGTAAAAAGTCCCCAAAAGAGTTTTTAAAAATATAAAACAGGGACTCTACCACAAGGCTGGTCAGCAGAGCAGGCTGAACTGTGGACACTCCTTTAATCATGAAGTTAAAGGACCCCATGAATCCATCATAACAGGTAAAGAAAATGACCCTTCCCTGGGTGGAGGAAACTGGCCTGTGAAAGACCACCCAGACCAGCTCTCCCAGTCACCTTGCAGGACACCTGGGCCCAACTCTCAGCCCTGCTTCAGTCACAGACCTTGAAGCCAGAAGACTTGGGCTCAGCAACAGCTTAAGGGATTCAACAGGGGACATTTGGAGATGGAGCGCCATATCCCTTCTTCCATTTGGACTCTTGATAATATTAGCCACAATGTTTCATATAGGGCTAACTTCACCCCAGTGGCTCCCCAGGACTGGAATCTCACACAAAATTTGGCTAACTTTGCTTTATCTAAAATTAATAGGTTTAAAAAAAAAAAAAAAAAAAGACAAAACAAAACAAAAAACCATGATATCTTTAAAAAGTTATATCTGATTATGCATATAAAAGTTGGTCCTCATAAACAATTAAAAGGCCAGCAATCCTTGATTCCATAGCTTGTTTGGAATCTGTGGCTGACCCCCTTACTCACACCTTCAGAGCCTCTCATAGCTTCCTTCCAGGTCTAATGTTATAAAACAACAGCGAGCCTCTGTTAAACTAATGACCCTAAGGGCCTAGAACCTACTCCTTCATAAAGATCAAAGATCTAAAAGTAACAAAAAGAAGGGGACGAGGGGCTATGGGAGAGCAAGGTAACACCAGCTTGTCCTGACCTTGCCAACGCCATCCTGGGTTTGCTCAGAGCTTTTCAGCCCTCTGAAGAGTCACGTCTGCCTTGGTTACATGTTTGAGACTTTCCAGACACCTGACCATGCCCAGATGCATAACCAAATGTCTGCTGATGGATAACCAGAAAGATTGCCACAGGTTCCCCGGACCTAAACCCCACAATAACCATTCCTCTGGTTTTTGCCTTTAAGAAAGCTGTAACCTTGAGCTTCGGTGCTAAGAGTTCTCTGGGGAAGAGAGTCTCGGTCTCTCTCGGTCACCAGCTAATGAGGTACTCTAATTCAGCCCTATATTTGTGGTGGTCTGTAACTTTCCTACCTGGACTATAACAGGATGCTGCCAGGTGGTTGCTGGGGATCGAACCTGTGCCCGTTAGAAGAGCCACCAGCGCTCTTATCCAATGAGTCATCGTCTCCAGCCACCACTACAGGGTTTTACAGCAGGGCTTCTTAAACTTTTTTTCTCTTGTGACCCCTTTTTGTCCAAGACATTTTTTTTCCTTGTTCTGGTCAACCCTGCTCACTCTGGTCTGCCCCGCTCGCTTAGTGGCCCCACTCGCTTTGGTCGTCCCCACTCACTCCGGCTGCCCCCGTTCGGCCCCACTCGCTCCGGTCGGTCCCACTTGCTCAGTCCCTGCTCTCTCCGGTCCAAGGATTCATTTATTATTATTCATAAGTACACTATAGCTGACTTCAGACACACCAGAGGAGGGCATCAGATCTCATTACGGGTGGTTGTAAGCCACCATGTGGTTGCTGGGATTTGAACTCATCACCTTCGGAAGAGCAGTCAGGTGCTCTTACCCGCTGAGCCATCTCACCAGCCCGCAAGACATTTTTATATGATACTGAGTGTACATAGTTGTCAAATAGGTATATGAGTTAAACATGCATTACTAATGAGCATAAAGAATTAATTTTTTCAAATGTATTTATCCTGTGTGTTCGTGGACCTGTGTGCCGTAGCATGCATGTGGAGGAGTCAGTTCTTCTGGGATCAGGCTCAGGCCATGAGTCTTGAGAGTGAGTACCCTTTACCTAGGAGTCATCTTGCCTGCCCAGCTAAACATGTTTCAGGGTAACTATTTGTCATGCATGTGATTTTACTGTTCATTAAAGATAAAAGCAGATTCTCATACCAATGAGATACATTCAATGTTTGTTTTTATGCAAAGAATTTGGGATTCAAATTTGATATTGTAAGACACAGAACACTGTCAACATTTTTCATCTGACTGCTATTTTGATTTTGTAATTGTTGATGTTGAGAATTCCACTTTGCATATATGCAAAAGTATGTTTAGAATAATTTCTGAGATTGTTGGAAAGTCTGTCTTAATCCCAGCATTGGAGAGGCCTGGCTAGCAGGGTTTCAAATCAGAGATCGGCCTGGGCCACACAGTGAAACCCTATCTTCCCACAAAAGACCCAGCGTTGCTCAGCATCCCAGAAACTCATCTGAGAGGCAGGTTTCATTTACTTTTGTATTTGTTGTATGTCATAGTGAGTGAGAATAAATGTACCATGTCAGACGACAGCCTTGTTTGAATCAGTCTGCCTACTGCTGTGTCTGCTTGCATCGAGGGAATTCTCATGTTTCTGCCTCCTGTCTCTCTGCAGGAGTGTGACAACAACAGACACACACCACCACATTCAGCTTTACAAGAGTCCTGGGGATTCAAACGTAGGTCCTCATACCTCAAGATAAGCATTTTCCCCACTGAAGTATCCCTTCAGTTCAAGGCAATGATTTTGTTTTTGTTTGTTTGTTTGTTTTGTTTTATTTATTTTATTTTATTTATATGTAAGAACACTGTAGCTGTCCTCAGACACTCCAGAAGAGGGCGCCAGATCTCTTTACGGATGGCTGTGAGCCACCTTGTTTTTTTTTTTTTTTAAGACAGCTCAAGCTGGCCTTGAATTCACTAAGTAGCTAAGGAAGACCTTGAGCTCCTAGTCCTTCTGCTGCTATCTCTCAAGTACTAGGACTATTGGAATGTGACAGGAAGCCCTATCAGAGACAGAGATGGAGAGAAAAGACCTTCAGGCATCAGCTTGGGCTGATGTAGATGTCCAAAGACTTAGCAGACCTCTCTCTTTCTCTCTCTCTCTCTCTCTCTCTCTCTCTTCTTCTTCTTCTTCTTCTTCTTCTTCTTCTTCTTCTTCTTCTTCTTCTTCTTCTTCTTCTTCCTCCTTCTCCTCCTCCTCCTTCAGAACTTTGTAAGCTGGCCTGCATGTTGGACTTGGGATCTCAGGAGCATCATGTACAGTACCTGGGTTTTAGGTCTGGCCCCTAGAAACTTGGCAATTAGGTTGCTCATAGAACAGTACTGCCGAGAGAGCTGAGCCTCCACAGGCCACAGAACAGGTGGAGTTGGGCCTAAAGTCTGAGAGAAAACAGGGGAGAGATGTTCTGGCTGGGCTGGAGAGTGTGTGCTTGAGATGGTCTGGGAGTGGCTGGCTACAGGGGAGTATCCACATTAGACACTATTTGCTCTCCAAGTTTCTGTTTGTCCAAGAATGATTCACATGATTTCCACTGACCAGCCCTCCTGTGATATTGTGGTCAAACCTTGAGTGAGGACAGAAGAACGGACAGAAATGTCTGTGGCAATAGAGGGACCAGTATTTCAA